>JAGFNQ010000153.1:514169-874509 GCA_024364735.1 Boesenbergia rotunda | reverse complement strand
CACTTCGGCTTATACCCAATCATCCTGGGTCCACACCTCCTTGGAGATGCTTGCTTAAGATGTCAAAGTATAAGTCTCCATGACCAAGATGACTTGAACATCGCAAGTCAAAGGCACATTGCACTTAAGCTGCAGTAAGAACTTCACTGACATATCTATATGTAGACTACCATATGAAGTTTTACAGTCAGTCACTCCAATGAACTAGTTCCCTTAACTAACATTCATGTTTATCTCCGGACATCTCAATGTCACCAGCCAGTGAGAATCAACTGATTAGAGAATAACCCATGCTAGTCTCAACAGAATTGATAATGTCCGTATTTATCAATTCATCGACTAGGGACAATTTCAATACTTCACAATTGCACATATAGAGATAATCACTGGTTGTGAATTCATCACAAATTCTCTCATGCTGTGAATTGTATTGCGGGTATTCAGTAAATGAGATTAAGATCTCAATCAAATACACAAACATGTATACTCAAATAATGAATATTCATTTATTAAAATAAACGATGACAATCATAAAGTGATTGCCTTAGGACACTTCTCTCATATCACTAACAAACTCCCACTTGGCCTAATGTCAATCGCTACGGTACCCAATACCACAGGCTCTAACATGACCCTTAAACTTGCTTTGAGGCAAGGCCTTAGTTAAAGGATCCGCTAAATTTCTTTCAGTGGGATTTTTCTCAATTTATATATCATTCCTACTTATAATCTCTCTGATCAGATGATAGTGGCGAAGCACATGTTTGGATCGCTGATGAGACCATGGTTCCTTTGCTTGTGCAATAGCTTCATTGTTGTCGCAGTAAACCGGTATTGCTTCATCAATGGTTGGAACCATGTTCTGAGACAAACTTCTTGATCCAGACTGCTTTCTTTGCTGCTTCCGAAGCTGCAATATATTCCGCTTCCCTGGTAGAATCCGCTACGGTGTCTTGCTTGGAACTCTTCCAACTTATTGCGCCTCCATTCAAAATAAATACTTATCCGGACTGAGATTTGGAGTCATCCTTATTTGTTGGAAACTAGCATCTGTATACCCACGTATTATCATATCACCTTCTGCATATATTAGGAACACATCCTTAGTGTTTGTTAAGTACTTGAGGATTGTTTTGACAGCCGCCCAATGATCCATTCCTAAATCAGACTGGTATCTGCTTGTGACGCTCAGAGCATACGATACATCGGGCCTAGTACATAACATAGCATACATGATAGATCCTATCGCGGATGCATAAGGAATCTTACTCATGCAAATCCTCTCGTCTTCTGTGCGCGGACACATAGACTTCGAAAGGTTGATCCCATGCCTGATGGGAAGGTAACCATTCTTGGATTCCGACATGCTAAACCTTTCTAGCACTCGGTCTATATATGTAGACTGCGAAAGACCAAGCAACCATTTTGATCTATCTCTATAGATTCTAATCCCAAGGATATAGGTTGCTTCTCCCAGGTCTTTCATGGAGAAAGTTTTGGACAACCAAATTTTAACTGACTGTAAGACTGATATATCGTTTCCTATAAGTAATATGTTATCGACATATAACACTATGAATACGACTGCACTCCTACTAACCTTCTTGTACACACAAGGTTCGTCAGGATTTTGTGAGAAATCAAACTCTTTGATTGTCTCATCAAAACGGATGTTCCAGCTCCTGGATGCTTGCTTTAGTCCATATATGGATCGTCGAAGCTTGCATACTTTGGTTTTATTAACTGATGTGAAACCTTCAGGTTGTATTATGTATACATCCTCAAGCAGATTTCCATTAAGGAAAGCTATTTTCACATCCATTTGTCATATCTCATAATCATAATGAGCTGCTATGGCCAGGAGCATCTGAATGGATTTAAGCATAGCTACTAACGAATAGGTTTCGTCATAATCAATTCCTTGTTTCTGACGATATCTTTTTGCCACTAATCTAGCCTTAAAGGTAATAACATTATCTTTCATGTCGGTTTTCTTCTTGAAAACCCACTTACACCCTATGGGCTTAATCCCTTCCGGTGGGTTAACCAAGTCCCATACTTGATTTTTATACATGGAATCCATTTCCGACTTCATGGCTTCAAGCCATTTATCCCTTTCTGAATTTTTCAGAACATCTTCATAACTGATAGGTTCATCATCGTTAATGAGTAACACGTCATTCGATTCACTTATGAGAAATCCGTATCCCTCTGGAATATTGCGTGTCCTATCAGACCTACGAAGAAGTGGTGTTGTTTTAGGTTCAACTGATAGCTCATCATTTTGAGTTATTGGTTGTGGGTCTAGACTAGGTGTCTCTGTAATGTCTATTGGAGTTTCTTGAACTTCTTTAAGTTCAATGCTACTCCCACTATTTTCTTGTAAAAGAAAATCTTTTTCTAGAAATACAGCATGCCTTGAAACAAACACCTTTTGTTCCAAGGGATGATAGAATTGGTAACCTTTCGTTTCCTTAGGGTATACAATAAATAGACATTTATCAGACTTAGCATCTAATTTGTCTGATACAGCCCACTTTACATAAGCAGGACAACCCCATATCTTTAGGTGAGATAAATGAGGTTTTTTACTATTCCACGTCTCATATGGAGTAGTAGAGACTACCTTGGTTGGGACTCTGTTTAGTAAGTAAACAGCTGTCTTAAGCGCATAGCCCCAAAAGGATTTTGGAAGAGTTGCATGATTCATCATAGATCTAACCATGTCCATCAAGGTTCGATTACGCCTCTCAGATACACCATTATGCTGTGGTGTATATGGCGGAGTCCATTGAGACAATATCCCATTGTCCCTAAGATAATCTTGAAACTCTTGACTTAAGTATTCACCACCCCGATCGGATCCAAGTATCTTAATACTTTTGCCAAGCTGTTTCTCTACTTCACTTCTGAACCTTTTGAATTTCTCAAAAGCTTCAGATTTGTGTTTCATTAAGAACACATACCCAAATCGTGAGTGATCATCGATAAAGGTAATGAAGTAGCTATAACCTCCTTGTGCAAGAGTTGACATTGGTCCACATACATCAGTATGTATTAGACCAACCAATTATCCCACTGATTTATCTTTTCCAAAAAGGGTAATTTGGTCATCTTTCCTTTTAAGTATGATTCGCATGTATCAAATGAACCGGGTTCAAATGATTCCAGAATTCCACATCGGTGTAATTTGGTCATGCATTTCTTACTTACATGGCCAAGACGACAATGTCACTTATAGGAGTCTATTTGATTATCTATTCAAGCACGTTTATTGCTAACTTCGATATTGAAAATGCCACCAGATAAATCTAACGTGTAGATACCATTGCATAAAGTTTCGGTCCCATAAAGAACACCATTTAAAGTTATGTAACAGCAATTGTTACTAAAAGTTAAATGATAACCCTTTTCATTCATGCATGAAATAGATACAATGTTCTTTATTAATGAAGGAACAAAATAACAATTATCCAATTCTAAGACAAGTCCAGTAGGGAGCTATAGCAAATATGTTCCGATGGCAGCAGCAACAATCTTTGCTCCATTTCCAACTCGCAAATTCGCTTCTCCCTTGACGAGTCTTCTTCTATTCCTTAGCCCCTATATGTCATTACATATATGTGAGCTACACCAAGTATCAAGTACCCAGGTGTCCGAGGAAATAGAGTGACATTCAATAACGAAGATACCTGAAGAGGATGGGGCATCGGATGCCTTCTTCTTCAAGGACTCAAGATAAACCTTGCAGTTTCTTCGCCAGTGGCCCTCCTTGCCGCAATGATGGCAAGTGCCTTTTGGTGCCTTTTCAATCTTTTTGGCCTTTTTCTTCCTTCCCTTATTTTGTTCTTTGGGCTTCCTCTTAGAGCCTTTCTTTGAGGAACAAACTAACAGTACCGTCTTCTGATCCTGCTTTACAGAAGGCTCTACAGTCTCCAGCAGGTTAAGCAACTCAGGAATGGTAGTCTCCAGTTTGTTCATCCGATAGTTCATCACAAACTGTGAGTTACTCTTGGGTAAACAATGCAGAATTAAGTCAATACTTAGTTCATGATCCATTGCAAATCCGAGTGTGTCTAGTCGCTCAATGTACCCCAACATCTTCAACACAAACTGTGAAACAGAAGTGCCTTCCTGCATCTTAGAGGTGAAGAGGAGTCTGGAGACCTCAAACCTTTCGGCTCTCGCCTGCTCGTCAAACAGCTCATGAAGATGGAAGATGATGGTATGAGCATCCATATGCTCATGCTGCTTTTGTAGCTCAGGTACCATAGCGGCCAACATGATGCAACTCGCAAGTTCAGAATCGACCACATGTTTCTGATAGGCCACTAACTGGTCTGGAGTTGCATCTTCAGGAGGATGGTTGGGAAGTTGTTCTTCAAGGACATAAGCAAGCTTTTCTGCCTTAAGGACTATCCTCAGGTTTCGAAGCCAGTCCATGAAGTTTGGCCCAGTCAGCTTATTGATGTCCAAAATGGAACGCAAATTCGAGAAGACATGATCAGGTGATTATCCTAGAAATACAAATTGAGCTTATGTGATAGAATGATAAAGAATGATCAATATACATTAATTAAATCCTATTTATTTTTCGAATTGAATAACCCTTTTTATCAATTCGGGAGATCGTAGGAACATCTCCAAATAGGTTAATATCCAACCATAGATAAGAACAACCATGGCTAGAGTCCATCAAGTTATTCTTAGCTATGAAGGTAGGTAATTATACCGATTACATATTATACATATGTAACTATCACATTATGCTATCAACTAATTGAATGTTTGCATAAATCATTGGGTTGTTAACTCATTAACAAGTATGCAACAATATACATAGACCCAACTGCACCTCTCTTTACATCGACCTTGGCTGTGGCACAACAAATCGATGCTCCAAGCTTAAGGCTGACCCATTAATCAAGAAATAGTTTTAATATGGTTGGAGCTCATTCAACCGTTTAGTCAGGCTTGGATGTGTCCAACAACCAAAACTAAGGATTGACCTCTGACTCCAACTATATTAATCATAAACTAATTCCATGGTTTGAACATGTTGAGGTTCAAGCCGGGCATGGATGTGTCCATCAACCCAAACGAGAAACAAAACTCCGGTTCTAACCATATTAATGGAAGGTGTTGGCCTTAATATTTTGTAAGGGGTTTTGGGTTTCATCCTTTTCTTTTATGCACATTCATGACATATAATTATGTCATGTTCTAACGATTTCCTTAATAAAGTATGTATGTGACTTAATTTATCAAGTCTCATTAATTAATTAGGAACCGATTTCCTAATTTAATTTCATACTTTATTCAAGGAATTGTTTTGGGAAACAATTTCCTAATTATCATAATCAATTTCGGAAATAATATGTTTAAGACTTTGATTTCTCTAAATCAAATCTTATTAAATTAAGAGACAGATTCCCTTAATTCAACCACATATTATTTTCATGAAAATCTTATTTAAGGAAATATACTCTATAGGAAACAATTTTCCAAATTAATTTTGGAGACAATAATATGTAAGAGCATCACCTCATAAATCAAATAAGGAAATTATCGTTTGAGAATCACCTCAAAAATTTTCAAGATTTGATCACATATTTTATTTATGAAAAATTAATATCAATAACTTAATTTGGACGGCTCCCCGAGGCTCAATCCAAATTAAACATTTGACAGCTTAAATTCAATTTAGGAATTTTAATTATAACAACTAACTTTAAATTGGACGGCTCCCCGAGGCTCAATCTAAAATAAAGAATTTTGTAAATAATTTAATTTCCAATTATAAATTTAAATGACAATTAATATTCCCATAATTTGTCTAGACTTTCTTGAAAAAAAGTGCCCAAAATTACGAGCTTTCCATAAATGGAAATTTTTTAAAAAAAAAGGTTTTCAGAATAATTGTAAGTTTCTGGTACAAAAAAAACTTACGTTTTTCCAAAATTGGAAAATTTCCAAAATTGGAAAGTTTCCAAAAATGGAAAGTTTTCACAATTATCATAAAATTTCAGAAACAGAGATATTTCAAAAGTTTGCAAAATTTCATGAGGATTTCCAAACTTTGAAATTTCTAAATCGAAAATTTACCATAATTGGAAAATTTTTCAAAATTGAGATCATGACAAAGCTTTCCGCAAAAATAATTAAATGATTATGTCGAACACAAACCTGGCTCTGATACCACTATTGGGACCGGGTGCATGTTGACATGGATGCGGGTTCGTAATTTTAAAATTAATTACGTGCAGCGGAAGGTTAAGCATAGATAATTTCTCAAATTATTTAACCACACATCTAAGCATGCAATTTTATCTTGTGTACACATGATCATATATTTAAAATTTTTGCAGAAACATAAATTAATTTACATATTACCTCGCGTAACTCGAAGGAAGGGACGAGATCCAACCGTAAGCATCCCTTGGAAGCTCCGCCTCTATTCGCGTCCACGCCGAGTATCTTCAGGATGACTTCGCAAAGCCACGAGTTTCATGTTCTCGAGAACTACTAGATTCTCCGAGAACGCGACAAGAAAAACCAAGAGAGAAGTCGGAAGACTAACCACAAAAGGATGGCCGGCAGGGAAAGGGCAGGGGCGGCCAGCTTGGTGCTCCTTCTTGGGGATGGTTGGTGCACGGCAAGAAGGGGAGAAGAGAAGGAGAGAAAGAGAGGGAGAGAGCCTATGCCTTGATCTCTTCAATTATCACACCACCAAGCCTTGCCTTGGGTCCTTTATATAGTGGCCTCTCAACCATCAAGCCTCTCAAATATGGAATAACTTATTCCATCATGCCAAGTTTGATTTTATATCATGGTTAAAATCATATTTTAATTAATGATAAAAATCTTCTCTCCTATGGAATAAATTTCCTTATCATGGTAAATCAATCAATGATTGATTTTATAAAATAAACCAATCCATGGTTCATTTTAATTTCAATGAAAAATAAACCAAACCTTGGTTTATTATATAAAAATTTATATCATCCATAATTTTATAAAACAAACCACACTTGGTTTATTTTATAATTTGAACCAAAAATTTGGTTCTCTCCCTTTGTTGTGATCGGCCAAGCAAAGAGGATGGAGCCCCCTTTGGCCGGCCCATCCAAGCCAAGCCCCAATGAATTAAACTTATTTAATTCATCTATTAAGTCTTCAAAAGACTTAGCCATTTTACGCTTCCGATGCATCTCTGAAAAATTCAGATTCGACTTATCGTTTGGCTCAACCAAACTTAATCTCTCTTGATTGGAAAATCCAATTTTCAACTTGTTTTAAATCCCTCGGATTACTCGTAGTGCGTGTGACTAAATAGACTTTCGATTTATGTTGGCCGTCTATAATCAATTATAGAACGATCATGAGTGGCACCTAGTAGTACATCATGATCCCCAATTAATCGAAAGATCAACGGTTGACCTCAGAAACAATTCTGAAACCCTTCAGCAGCTACAATGAATCGTGCCACATTCCCTTCACCATCTTATACCCATTTGGTTTAGGACATGGTCTATGTGTGTCAGTCCCCACTAGGCTGACTACGTCACACCTAGCCCAAGTAACGTTTTCTCGTCCTATGGATTCTAATTACTCTCATGTATTTAAGAGATTCATACTCTGACCATGTCATGCTCTGGCCAGAGGCTTCGAGTAACAATCCGACTATAGGCCTCGGGTATACATCTCCTCGTAAGGAGTGATGAATCCTTTGTAGGTTGTTCAAACATCATCGGGCACTTCGGCTTATACCCAATCATCCTGGGTCCACACCTCCTTGGAGATGCTTGCTTAAGATGTCAAAGTATAAGTCTCCATGACCAAGATGACTTGAACACCGCAAGTCAAAGGAACATCGCACTTAAGCTGCAGTAAGAACTTCACTGACATATCTATATGTAGACTACCATATGAAGTTTTACAGCCAGTCACTCCAATGAACTAGTTCCCTTAACTAGCATTCATGTTTATCTCCGGACATCTCAATGTCACCAGCCAGCGAGAATCAGCTGATTAGAGAATAACCCATGCTAGTCTCAACAGAATTGATAGTGTTCGTATTTATCAATTCATTGACTAGGGACAATTTCAATACTTCACAATTGTAGCGACCCGCCTTCTCTTTACCTTAGACGGATCGTTACTCCTCACTATTTCTCTACTTTTGATATATGATAAAAATGCGGAAATCTTTTTTTTTTCTTTTAATTCTGCTCATGATTACGTTCTAGCTTAAGCAATCATGTATAATAATACCATGTCATACTCTCTTCTCAATCCTATAGCCAATGCCTATTGAAAACAGCCTTACCCTTCACAAACTGCCCGTACCAGTCGACTGATGACGTCATCAATCGACTGATACTGCTATGAGCAGTTTTACAGGTTTTCGGCAGTTGGTTTCCAAGTCCACCATTCCTTCTAGTTCGAGCCACATCAAACTACGTCATCATTTCTATACTCTATATCAGTCTCCTAAACAATTTTGCCATTCAAACGAATTTATAAACTTGAATTTAGGACTTTTATGGAAGAAAACAAACTAAACAAGTTTATCTAAATTTTAACAATGGAGTTTGTACCAATCTTGGCTTCTATGAATTTATAACACCATATGCATGTTCTATAACATCACTAAGGCATTATGGAATGAGAAAGCAACTTTTCTAAACATATCTAAACTATGAAACTTAATTCAAAAGGAAAATTGATACTATCTTGGCACAAACACTTTTTCTCTAACAAAGTATCAATATTTCTAACTACTCACACTTTTACTCATCTAATGCAATCATGGGAATATATATGCTAAAGGAAATGACATGGAATCTTTACTCTAAGAATTTAGCATATAAAACTATCCAAAACTCAAATACTCCATAATTTCCATAAAGTAAGAACTTGTAATTTGAATAAACTTAAACACTGCAATTCAAATAACTAAATAGTCTCGTCTCAAAGATCTCTCCATAATCAGCCACCACACACACTTTGCTCAGCACCGCCTCGTCGCCTTCCTTCAGAATTGCCTGCCTTTACCTTTATCTGCAATAAGAGGAAATGCATCTATAAGCAAAAAGCTTAGTAAGTACTATCTAGCTCACAAAAACTCGAAATATGCAAACTTGCTTCTAGATCAAACTGAACATCATATGAGATACTAATATGCTTGAAAGAAAACTAATAACATGTATAACTCAAAACATGCATACTCAAGCAATAATAAATCTCATTTTACTTTTCTTGGCTCAACTTGAAACTTTAGCTATTCTTTAACTTTTGAAAACTTTCTTAAACTTTCGAAAACTTTGCTAAAGCATATACTTGAAAATAATAATCACTTGGATCCACTGAAGACGTAAGTACCATCTCATGCGCGTTCCCTAAAAGGTTGGGGTAGCGAGCCACCAATCCTAATAGAGCAGACCTTGGTCTACCAGGGCCAAGACCTTGGAATTGGACACCTGGATTTCTTTAACGACGCCCTTGGGACGCCGGGTACTGGCCTTATAAAATAAAATAGCTTTTCTTTCTTTTCTTTCTTATCTGTAAATGCCTTGGCATTTTCTGGAGCACCTTGCGTGCTAAAATCCCTAAGTCTTGACTTTTGGGGATTTTCTTAAGACCTTGGCCTTTTCTTTTCTTATCTTCATCTTCTTTTCTTTTCTCATAACTTTCTTGGCCCTAAACTCACATAGGGTGCTTATCAAACATATACAAGCATATAAGAACTAAGATCACATGCAAAAACTAAAGCAAAAAGGAAAAATTCTCTTTTAAAGACTTTTAAAGGAAATTCTCACGGTAAAACCGCCTCTTACTGCAGGTGAGCAGTACTTACATTGATATCTTGGACTTACAACCAAGATTGAGGTCTAGAACTCGGGAGAAACTCGAGATCTCGAAGAATTCTTCACGTCTACGCGTTCCTCTCGTCGCGGGGATCTCGAATATAGTATTATCTCTTGGAGAAAGGGTCTCGGCCGACCCTCTTGGCCTTGATTTGCGTGCGCACAAGAGAGGAGAGGGAGAGGGGTCGGCGCAAGGGGTGTTGGCCGAAGGGTTTGAGAGAAATCCCAACTTCTCTCTTTAAGTTTTCTATTTATACACTTAAGGATCGGATCAACCTAACTACAGCTTAAGTATTTATTTTTCTTTTCTTTTCTTTGCTTGATACCCTTAGCCCAGCTGGCCGCGCGCTCCCTTGGTCTCGTGGTGGTCGCTGGTTCGAACCCCCGCTGCCCCTTATGGTATTTCCCTATTTTGGCTTCTTTTTCCTTTTTCTTTTTCTTTTTCCAAAAATACCAAACGGACTCGGAAAATTCCATAAAAATACTCTAAAAATTCCTAAAAATATCTAGAATATTTCTAAACCATTTCTAAATAATTCTAAGGACTTTAAGAACTAAAAATGGAAATTTTGGGGCGTTACAACAATTGCACATGTAGAGATAATCACTAGTTGTGAATTCATCACAAATTCTCTCATGCTGTGAATTGTATTGTGGACATTCAGTAAATGAGTTTAAGATCTCAATCAAATACACAAACATGTATACTCAAATAGTGAATATTCATTTATTAAAATAAATGATTACAATCATAAGGCGATTGCCTTAGGACACTTCTCTCATATCACTAACAATATCTATATGTAGACTACCATATGAAGTTTTACAGCTAGTCACTCCAATGAACTAGTTCCCTTAACTAGCATTCATGTTTATCTCCTAACATCTCAATGTCACCAGCCAGTGAGAATCAGCTGATTAGATAATAACCCATGCTAGTCTCAACAGAATTGATAGTGTCCGTATTTATCAATTCATCGACTAGGGGCAATTTCAATACTTCACAATTGCACATGTAGAGATAATCACTAGTTGTGAATTCATCACAAATTCTCTCATGCTGTGAATTATATTGCGGATATTCAGTAAATGAGTTTAAGATCTCAATCAAATACACAAACATGTATACTCAAATAGTGAATATTCATTTATTAAAATAAATGATTACAATCATAAGGCAGTTCTAGACTTATATGTCTCCACAGCCTTATATTTTGAAAGAGAATCACAACAACACTGATGCATGTTTATATTAGTATGTGCATAACCGTCTAATACTTTGCATTATAGATAACATGGTGTGTGGTGACACACAGAAGATCATGTTATCAATCGCTTGCATAGTATAAGTAGAGGCTCACACCCGAGATGAAGTTGGATAAACCATCGAGATGGTTGTAGTGTAATTAGGTGTGGTTTATCTTGACCATAGAGGTGATCCAATTTATACTGACTTTATAATTGGATCAGACCTCGGTTTATTATGGAGTACATGCTCTAAATCCCGATATAATAATGGGCACATGTACTTAGTAGTTATCTCTTTGATTTACCAATGGACGAGATTTATTTTGGTAAATCGATAGGCCCGGTAAGTTGGGAGATAATATTATTTACATGGTGCGTCATTGATTATTGACGGAATCTGTGTCCTGATGAGTCGGGATGATGATGCCCCTTGATGAACTCATAAGATTCATCATGTTAAACCCTGTAGGTGGATTTGATCCAACATGATGATAAAGATGAGTGGTACTAGTCAAGGAGTTAGAGGTTTTTTTTTAATCATAAACTAAATTTTTATTCCTGGGAAAAGAAAATCCATATTAAAAAGGGGATCTAACCTGACCTTCTAATACAGGTTATAAGATTCCTATTGATTTATAGGTATTACTAGTAATGGAAAGCCCGACTGTAATTATATATAATCTATACAATTGCAAGCCATCTTTCTATGAACACAAGACATTTGTTATGGGCAGCTTATTCCCTTTCCCTTGAGATCTCCAAAGGTATGTCTCAGCCTCTTCCCGTGATCTACTTATTTTTGATAGCGCAATGCCAATTTGCAAGCCTGATAGCATAAGAGGCCAAAGGTCTCCTCCGTCTTTGCTTATTGTTTGAACAATTCCACATTACCAAGCACCCGATGTTCACTTTGGGCAAGTGACCAGCCAAAACGGATTTGATGCGTCTTTACCGTAGCCGTTACTATGGACTAGATAGATCTATGATGGATCTATTCATCCTTATAGGCTTTTTGGCAAAACCTCAGCCATCAACGGATTTGAGTTGTCTTTATCGTAGCCGTTTGCTACGGACTAGATGGATCACCTACAGTGGATCCATTCACCATCCCTGATTCTCCATATCCACGCCACCACATACCCCATGGCATAAACACATACCTCCCTCTCCAGATTGCAGTCTACGAACAAGAAATGCCTTGGCAGATATGACACATTATTCTTCATTTTGGTCAAATAATCCAGGGATCTAAGGGCCCCACAGTTTATCCACGCAATCTCCATAGGGCAACAGTCCATCGCAGGTGAAGGACCCATTGGTAATGAGAAAAAAGACATTCTGAGCCCAAAGAAAACCAATGCATTGATTAGCCAAGATAAGTCTTGGTCTCTCAAAAATAATTCAGTATCAGATATGAGCTTGGCTCTGCTGTTTTGACATCCTTGGACAGAAGGCAGGCTAACTAGCAATCCTAAATATTCCTGATCTATTCCCCAAAAGAGTCTAGCACCAAGACAAAAATAGCTTCCAAAACAGTGGCCATTGATAGCCCATGAAATCACCCATTGAGCCAAGCCAAGCTGCTTGCCTTCTCTATGAACCATCAGCTTCTGATCTATTTTTGGAGAGTCTGAAGTTAAACCAGCATAACATCCTTTACAAACGGCTACAGCCAATAAAGAGCAAAGAAATTTGAAAACGTGAGCCAGCAACACATTGTCCAGCATGTTCCACGTGAAGTTCTTGCTGCAAAAAACTGTGTGGATTTGTCCACCCTGCAACTCTGCTGCAGAATCCATCAGAAGGCACCAGGAAAATTTTTTTTT
The DNA here is from genome assembly GCA_024364735.1 of Boesenbergia rotunda. NCBI lineage: Eukaryota > Viridiplantae > Streptophyta > Magnoliopsida > Zingiberales > Zingiberaceae > Boesenbergia > Boesenbergia rotunda. The sequence continues at coordinate 861,566 of JAGFNQ010000153.1, read as the reverse complement.
AACAAAGGTGCATCGCAGAGCTGCCAGTTAATTTGCACCTCCAAATGCAAAGAAGAGGAGGATTTGATCCAAGGGAGATTCCCGAAGCCTGATATTTGATTGTTCTTCTCTGCTGGCACGTTTGGCACGCTGAAACTGACAAAGAAATCAAAGCATCCATTTGTTTGCCCAGTTTCTGATAGCACTCAGAAATTCCACTATTATTTCTCCCATCCTCACAATTTTATGGCCAATACACTAAAGCCCATGGAAAGGGAACAACTTCATGAGCTCGTTTCCTCTCTTTTCCCCTCCCAGCCTCCAAATCAGAATAAACAAACAGATGGAGCCAAAATTAGAAATGGCTGCAGCCAATCCACTGAGACAGACCCCTGTTGCAAAAGCTGTGAGGACATAGCACTCCCATATTGCAAAATTAGGTGTCCCTTCACGTATTTCATTTCTGTCAGCCCCTTTACAGCTCCGAGGATGTAGAGCTAGGTATAGAACATGTTCTGCAGCCATCAGTAAAGATAAATGATATACACAGTGTGCAGAGCTTCTGAAAGTTTTTATTCTCATGTCTTTTACAGATAAGCCACCATTGCCCAAACAGTTAAGCCACTTTCCGATCTAGCCTGATATTAGGCATGCCCATCCTGTCGACTTTGCAAATGCCATACAAATTCCTGTCAATTTCCTGCCTCAGTAGAATTCGATCTCCTCTAACCTTGAAGGCTTGATTCGCTAAATAATCTGTAGCCATATTAGCCTCTCTATATACATGTGTATAAATTACATCATGTTTCAAGATCAGCATTCTGATTTTCAGCACCATGTTTTTATACTCCCAGCTGGTAGTAGCAGACTTTATGATCTTAAGAGCCACCATGGAATCGGATTCAAGTCAGACTGGTAAGTAATTGTGAGCTACACTTAGCTCCAAACCAGTTAGAATGGCGGCCAATTTTGCTTTTATATTGGAGCACACTCCCAAAGTTCCATGCCTTGCTATTAGAACCTGTCCAGTATGATCCCTTACAATCGCCCCGTAGGAAGATTCTCCTGGGTTACCTCTTAAGCAACCATCAGTGTTCAGTTTGTACCTTCCAGTTCCTGGCCTCCTCCAATGCACCATTATAATAGTGTTTCTGATCTTGGCCTTAATAGATGAACCCCAAGCTCTAGCCACCGAAGTGAAGCCTTTCCAATGTGGATGCTTAATGATTCCTGCCTCTTCTCCTAACAACAAGTAGTGAATTATCTTTCTTGTAGTCTTCATCCCATCTTGCTTTATGTTTCTATGCTTTGCATCATTTCTGGCAGTCCAAAGGAACCATAAAATAAGGAAAGGCATGATCTCCCTAACGTGACCTTTTTGTGACCATTCTGAACCTACCATCCAGTTCCTAATTGCAGCAGGCCTGTGAACATCAAAAAGTCTAGCAAGATATGACCACACTTCCTTAGCCACTGGGCCCTCAAAAAATAAATGGTCCCAAGTCTCTATTGAATCGCAGCATTGGCATTTGGAGACTAATTGTATTCCTCTTTGTTGCAAAATGGTGTCAACAGGCAATCGTTGTTTCATGAACCGCCATGCGAATATAGATATGCTTGGAGTGAGTAATCCATTCCAAATAGCAAAATATACAGGGACCACTTGTTGAGTATGTCGCACACTATTCCAGGCTGATTTTATTGAGAATTTACCATCCGTTGTAAGTTTCCATAGTATGTGATCCGGTTCCTCTAACTGAGCAGTAGTTTGAGCAATTTCTTCAGCTATACACAACGGGGTCAATTCCTTAATTCTGTCCATTCTCCACTCAGTACCCTCCAGCAGATCTGCGACCCTTAAGCTTGGGTTTGCTATTATGGCACCAGATTCAAATATTGGCCCACTGTCTAGCCATGTATCATACCAGAACTGAATCTTGCCTTCTCCCAAAATCCAACCTATGTTCTGTTCAGCTAAGCTGCGTATTTTGATCAATCTGCACCAAACTGGGGAAGCATTGCTTTTTAAGGAGACCTTGACTGAATGTGTTGAACCACAGTACCTTTTTGTGAGAAAGTTTGCCCAAGGAGTGGATTGCTCCCTGAATCTATACCAGAGTTTAATCGCCATTGCCAAACTGAAATCTGCTAGCTTTCGCAATCCCAAACCACCTTCCCACTTCTGTTTACTAATTTCTGACCAAGCCACCCAATGAGGTTGCTTTTTTGTGTCTGTGGAGCCCCCAAAAAAACTTATAAATATCATCTCCAACTTATGTAAAATAGTCAGGGGAGGAAGCAGCACTTGCAGTAAATAAAGAGGCATCGAGAGCAGCACACTCTGAATTAGCAGTAGACGGCCACCATAAGACAACCTTGATATATTCTAGCCAAGGAGTTTTTTTCCTTATTTTCTCTAATAAAGGTACAAAGTATGCTGACTTTCTGTGACCCGAAAAAATGGGGATCCCTAAGTAAGTCATGGGCCATGTCCCCTCCAAGAAACCTGTGGCAGATAAAATTAGGTCTCTCCGGGATGTTGTTATGCTTTTTGAGAGAAAGACAAAACTTTTCCTAGCATTAACCGCTTGCCCTGATTGGTTCTCATAAAAATCAAGATATGCCTTTACTTTTTTAACACAATCAATTGATCCATTCAGAAAAATAATAATGTCATCCGCATAGGCCAGGTGAGAAACTTGCATGCCACACCCTGTGGCGAAACTTAACTTGGGATTTTTGATAAAAAGCTCTTCTAATCCCTTTGAGAGAAACTCTGAGGCAATGATGAATAGAAAAGGGGAAATGGGATCCCCTTGTCGAAGCCCTCTCTTAGCCTGGAAAAAACCTGCAAGGTGGCCATTGATTCGTATCGAAAACCAAACTATAGTAATACATCTCTTAATCATAGCAACGAACTCATTTGAGAAACCAAAGGTTGCCATAATTCTGAATAATAAGCTCCACTGTATTCTATCAAAGGCCTTTGCCATGTCCAGCTTTATGATTAAATTTCCCCCTCGAACACGATGGTTCAGTTTATGCGTTAATTCTTGGGCTAGTAATATGTTATCCGAAATCAGCCTGCCCTCCACGAAACCACTTTGGGCCGGGGAAATGATCTTGTGCAAGAGTTTGCTCAATCTATTGGCCAACAGTTTTGAGACAATCTTGTATGAGACATTGTATAAGCTAATGGGCAGAAATTCTTGCCATGTCTGTGCATTTTTTTTCTTTGGGATCAACACAATAGTTGTGGCAGTCATTCCTTTGGGCAAATCCCCGCCAGTGAAAAAGTCTAGGACTGCCTTAAGAACATCTTCTTGAATTATATCCCAACAGGAGACATCGCGGTCTGATCGTTGGCGATGAGACTTGATCCGAAGCGTCAAATCGAATCTGATGGTTGAGATCAAAAGGGGATATGAAGGGTTACAACCCTCCAGATCGAACGACCCAGATAAATCCTAAACCAAAGGTTACAACCACTCACCAAAGGGTACCTCACATTTTCTTCTTGTATAAATATAATCCTCTAGATGTTGAAATTATTCATTCAATAATCAGAAAACAAGACTCAATTATATCTAGCATACATCTCATCTTCTATATCCAGAGTCTAAAAAACCTACGAAAAGGTTTGCTAGTCTCGAAATTTGAAGTACTGCTATTTTGAGATGTCGTCGTTATATCTTGGGAAACCAATAGTGTCAAACACTAGTCTCGACGATCTTATATTAGTTTACATCCTCCCCACCACAAATCAACCGACTCTCTCTCTCTCTCTCTCTCTCTCTCTATATATATATATATATTTGATGCACTTGTATATACAAACCAACCAACTATATGTGTTCTGGTGGTACCTTAAGGGGGAAAAAATGATTAACGGGGTTTTTTTCAACCTCGGGCGACCGGTCCGGTCCTACCAAAGTTTCTCATCCATCGTCAGGGTAAATCGGGAAGCGTTCACAGTGGGCGGTTTAGAAGCCCAACGTCCCAGGGTTCGTGTCTCATTTGGAGGAAAACTTCCTACAAATACGCCGTAGCTGGGGATCGAACCGTGGATACTTAGGATAGTGACTAATCATCCTACCACTGCTCTATTGCCCGGGGCCTGATCGTGCCTTAAGGGGCTAAGGCATGCCATGGCTCATTCCTATTAGAGCCATGCCCAAGGATGGTTGGGGGCGTTGGTCTTTTATAGGACTAGACTCTCCATGAGAGCTTTGAGGAAACCTGAGATGCTCAGAGGGGGCGAGTTGGGAATGCGGCTTGGTCATAGCCTCGAGTAGAACCTTGTGAGCTCAAGATGCCAAATCATAGCGTTTGGGTTGCTGAGCACTTTAGATGTTGATTTAGGTATTTGAGTTGTCAAGTACTATGGATGCTAAGGTTTGGTGCTCGGGCTGTTGATCATTCTAGAGGTTGATATAGGTGCTCAGGCTGCCTAGCATTCTGGAGCCTGCGATGACTACTCGGGCCACTAAATTCTTTGGAGATGATTAGACTACTTGAGTCATGCCCCTAGCTCGAGGGTCTGTATTGTGCTGGGAGGTGGATGGATGCCACATGTACCAAGTTTGTTGATGTGAAGCCAAGCCATGTGAGGCTTGTCAAGCTAGAGCACAATTTCTTTTCGTGGTATCAATGGCAAATGCTTTTTTGATTTTTTTGGTTTCACTACGCCACTGGATCCCGAAGCTAATAAATGCTAATACTGAAGTTTATCTTTAGAAAAAAAAAGAAAGAAGCCAAGACAGATGTGCCAAGATACCACGCCGTCTACAAACATTTATTCTGTCATGAAAATTGGAAAAAAAAATTACCAAGTAGCTCCTCTGATTATTTGACTTATGAAAAAACTGCTCTAAGATATTTAGAATGCCCCAATTGATTTCTTTATAACGGTTACGGTCTCTTGTCCAAATTAACCCATAAAGCGATATTTATTGCCCCGGGTGCAAGATGTTTTCTTAAATTTTCAAATATTTGAAAATAAATTTTAATTTTGATAAATTAAGGGATAATTTTTTTGAATGAATATTGACTTAAGAATATTGGAGTGATGAATTATCTTACGTTAGTACTACTTAATTTATTTTGATAATTGATGATTTTTTTTTTTTTGATATCAGATTGATTTTCTCAAAATTGATCGACATGTAATGTGAATTAATAAAGTGAACTTTTTTATCCACAGTGTCAATTTTTTTATGAGATAATCTTAACGATCCTTATTATTTGTATAAGAAAGACAAAAACAAGAAAAAAAAAAGGTCATTATTAAGGCATCGAATTCCAATCCATCTGTTTCTGTCTTTAATTTTTTTTTTCCTCTAAAGGCTCTAAAATGGCTTCCACTGGCGCTCCTTCTTTTTCCTCGCTATCTTCCTCTCGGCGCTCCCTCAATTTTTGATCTCGATTCTAGTTTCGCTCGCCGATAGGAAATAAAGTCCTGCGCCGCTCCTCTTCTTAACTTTTCTTTAATTCGTTCTCTTCGTTCTGGGATGGTCCCTAAGGAGGGAGCTTTCTTCGGATCTGGGAGGGACCGGCCGTGACAGGCCATGACCGGGTGGAACCGTCTCGGCGGAGGAGCGTCACTTACGATGCCAGAGAGGCGAGGGAAGGGCGGCGATGGAGTGTCGCGGAGCGTCTGGAGGCTAGTGCACTGGGCGGCGGTGGCGACGTTCCGGCGGAGGGGGGCGCTTCTGTTGGCTCCGATCCTCTACCTGGCCCTCACGCTATTGTTCTTAGGGAGCTGGGAGTGGGACCTCAAGCCGCCCATGCCGGTCCGAATCGGTGTCGCCGTCCTCAGGAGGAGGGTGCCACCGCCAGGGTCAGTGTACCGCAGTCCGCAGGTGTTTCAGAATCTGTGGCCTTACATGCAGGCCGATGTAAACCACTCCATCCCGGTAATTATCTAAAAAATCCCATTTGGCTGTTTCTATTAAAACCTAGATTTTGTTTTCTTGAAGCGAATGAATTAGACAATTTAACTTATCTTCGTTTAGAGACGTAGCGGAATATAGTAAGATAATAATGATTCTTTATGAATGTTTCTTGTCCAACAAAATGCATGAAAATTTTACTACCTTAAAGAAATTGATGCATTTGGAGAACAACCTTACTTTCAGCCTATTATAGGCCACTTCTGCTTTCCTGCTTCATAGTTTATGCTATCAAAATTATATTATGTTTTGCATGTCGTGCAGTTGACAGCAGCATGGCGCCACAAAGCAACTCAAAAATGGAAACCTTGCTTAAGGAAGAGTTTGTCACAAGCAGGTGAGAACTCTGAATACTGCACAGGAACCTATGTCTTCAAGAATAAAAAATTCTCAATACAAATAATGCTCCCGCTCCCTTAACCAGGAAATATGATAAAATTAGTAGTCTTTATATCTAATTTGTATACAGAGTTGCCCCCTTCAAATGGTTTTCTCATAATTGAAGCAAACGGTGGTTTGAATCAGCAACGTCTATCTGTAAGTGCTCTCACAAAGTGGCTTCTTTCTCTATACACTACCCTGAAAGTAAGCATAACTATTCTATTTTCCCTTGAATGTAAGTTCTTAAAAGTTTAATAATATCTTGCAAGTACCCTAAATATTGCTTTCATGTGTTTGGCATTGGTGTCCTATTGTCCATCACTATTTTCTGTCATATAATGAACGTTGGCCTTCTAAAAAACAGCTTGTAGTGGTAATATACTAATTATTGTTATCTTTTTTCTAGTCTAAAAAATCTATGTAAAAGAAAGGAAAATAAAAAAACATGGTAAAAATTTCATTCATTTCACTTATTCCACAAGAAGAAAAGGAAGAAAATAGTGATTTCATTGAGTCTCAAAAGTATTAATTTTCATGATAAGATACTAAGATTTCCTTCATGTTTGGAATTGTACAAAAAGATTACCTTTATCAAAAGGACATCAAACTATTTCCATTAATGAAACCATGAAAATCAATTAGAAAATCATAGTGTGCTGTCTAATGAAATGCTTGTTGTTATCTGCTCCCATAACAAATGACCTTTCTTTCATCTCAGATCAGACGATTTTCTCAATTGTAGTAGCCCTGTATTGATGATGTATAGCTCAAAATCTCATGCTAAAGAGCGTAGAGGTTCAAGTACTCTTGAAGGCATAATGTTAAAAATGCTTATTTAATGAAGAATTCAATAAAAATCTAATCTAATCAAATGCCAATATTATACCTTTTTTTGGTACAAAGTATTCTATCAATCCCCATGATCTCTGAGTCCAAGCTATTGGAATTGTAATGGAAAATGCAAAGACTACCATTAAAGCAATCCAAGAAAGACTTACCATATTCACATGAATTGTCTCCCATCTGTTCAAAGTAATAAAATTTCTTCTGGAATTGGGAAGTATTAAGTAAAGACATTATACACATAGCTTTTCTTGGAATTATATTTACTTTGCCAGCACTTGCCTATTTTATATTCAAAATGTATAGTATCGAATGTTCTAAAATGGCTTAGTATTCATCTAGTTGCATCATGTTTGTTACACAAGAAAATTACTTCGGAATTTTCTGTGATACAGATATCTGATGCAGTGGCAGTGGCAGGCTTGCTAAATGCCACACTTGTAATACCAATGTTTCATTTCAACAGCGTTTGGCGTGATTCTAGGTAAAAGAAATGTCTTAAAACTTTGCTTTAGGCATTACTTTTTTATTTATATGTTTCATTTGGTTAGTTGATGAGCTCTTTGTGAGTTTTAATGTAGTATATGGTCAAGCAAATGTTGTTTAGAGGTTTGGATTTATAGATTTTCATTTTTTCTATCGATCAATAACTGAGATCGTTCAGCATTTTTATCAGTACAGTTGATACAAGGACTTGCCCCTTAATGAGCTTTAATTGAAGCCTAGTATGCTTGGCATGGTCTATGTGATTTTATAATTCTCTAATTTCTAATGAAATGTAGAACAAGATTTTGTGATGCTAGAAATGAAATACTTTTGTGTAGGTCTTCATTTTTTTTCTTTTTTGATCAAAAAACTAATATGATGAATTAGGTCACAAAACCATACCGACTGTATTTTTCTTCTATGGCATGATACTTTAGAGGTTACATCTTAGTTCTTACCATCATGGGTACTAAGGCTTCTAATCATGGGTGTCTATGGCTCCATTAACAGAATACCACCTTTACATGCGGGACTATGATTTTGTAAGTTAATCTTCACCGATAATTAATTTGTGGGTGCTCATGGTTAATTTGACACTTTATGTTGTTATATTTAAAATTCAGTCTGGTTTTCTTACTTTGTTATTTTAGTGGAATATGACTGTAGTTGATGGATATTTCTTTTCTGGAAAGAGTACACTGAAATACTGTCTTGATTTGCTTGTCTTGATTCTTGCAGCAAGTTTGAGGATATATTTGATCAAGAGTACTTCACTGAAATCCTGAAAGATCATGTAAGAGTGGTAAAAGAGCTTCCTCCAGATATATTGGAGCGATTTGACAACAACATTAGCAATATTTTAAATATGAGAAGTAGGGCTCTGCAATCAAAGACCTATTATCTGGAGAAGGTTCTGCCAAAACTGATAGAATTTGGGTATGTGCTTAATGTTTAAAGTAAAATATTCCCCTTCTCTCTCCTTTCTTACCCAATCATTTTTATAGATTGCCTTTTATATACCAATTCATGGTTAAGGCTTTTGGATTGTTTGAAATTGTATTCATATTTCTTACTATATCATCCTGCTATTTGTTAAGTTTTTATTTTGTTTATTTTGTCATATATGTTTGATTGAGTGTCTGTAAATGTTTGATTGAGGCTTACTATATCATCCTGCTACTTGTGAAGTTCTTATTTTATTTACTTTGTCATATATGTTTGATTGAGTGTCTGTATGCGCACAATCTACTCTGCTTTTTCCATTCGTTCGGTTTATAAGCTATGTTCTCTTGTATGCCACATATAAATGTGGATCCAAATTCAATCCCTCCTGATAATTAAGATTCATGTCCAAATGGATTCAAGCTTAAGTTTTCTTTAATGCATGGATCCTAATTGTTTAAACTTAATGAGACATAGTTATGTAATTGCGCACAATTTTAACCATTTGTAAACAGATTCAATCAGAGTCTTGAAAGTTCGATTGCTTCTTTGAAAATTGAATAGATTAATCATTAAATAATTGACCATACAGTTATCATATAAACTTGTGAAGATACTGATTCAAATTTGAATTGTTTAGGCTTCAAAAACTGTTGGATTGTTGTTCTTTTGTGATTTTAATGTTTACTTCTGTGTTTTTGTTCAGAGCCATACGAATTGCACCCTTCTCTAACAGATTGGCCCATTCCGCTCCACCCAGTATCCAACGATTGAGATGTTTGACGAATTATGAAGCACTGCGCTTTTCTCAGCCTATAAGGGCACTTGCAGACAAAATGGTAGACAGAATGGTAACAAACAGTTCAAAAAATGGTGGGAAGTACATCTCAGTTCATCTTCGATTTGAACAGGTCTTTTGTGACATTCTTACAAAAAAATTGTTTATGACCTTTTGGCCAAGGGATTGAAACAAAAAATGATAGACAACGTGAATTTTCAACGTGAAACCCAACGTGAATGACATGACACCCAATTGCAGCGATCCTCGACGGGTTCACCGTGCCCCCCAGGTTATAGTTTTGTTCGGGGCAGCGGCCTTCGGTGTCCAAGCGGCAATCGGACGTGTACACGAAAAGTGTCACGTCATTCTCGTTGACTTTCACGCTATAATTTCACGCTTTCTATCATAGTTCGGATTGAAATATTGGGTATTTTACATTTCAGGATATGGTAGCTTTTTCATGCTGTACTTATGATGGTGGCCAGCTAGAGAAAGATGAAATGAATAAAGCTCGCGAAAGAGGTTGGAGAGGGAAATTCAATAGGCCCGGTCGAGTTATTAGCCCAGAATCTAACAGAAGGAATGGGAGATGCCCCTTAACACCGCTAGAGGTTCTATACCTATTTCCTTCCAACATTATCATGTGATAAGCCTGTGGAAAATGTCTACTAAAAGTTGACCTACAGTCTAGGCAAGGACCATTTACCAATATCTGTTGTGTTTGTGTTAAATGGCATGCCTATGCTTGTACTAATTTGTGCTGGATGCATACATGGCTTTTTTTTTATTATGTTGGCCACTTGACCACATGGAACAGTGACATTGTGCTAGAACCCCACACTCTGCCATGGAGTTATAATCCTTATTCCAAGTATTTGCGTGACAATGTTACCTTTACAGTTCAAATAAGTTCTACTACTAAAATTATATGTTTTATGCAAATTTATATTGATGAATTTCCAGCAATGATATTTTTCTACTTGAGCTACTATCTTTGATTCTAAGTATCTATTTAATTGGGCCAGTGGTAAACTTCTATGGGCCGGGCTGGTCACCCTAGGATTATTCAAGCCGAAGGCTTGGACACCTAGTATTTGTTGTAAGTATCTATGTAACTGTTTCGTCTTATAGTTCCAATTATCTCTAGTGATAAAATTTATACAATGATCAATTGTTAGGTTCTCCTTGATGAAATTCAGTTTTTCCTCATTGTCTCATAATTATATAAAAAAGAAACTTTCTATAGGTTGATCTCTAGTGATAAAATTTATACAATGATCAATTGTTAGGTTCTCCTTGATGAAATTCTGTTTTTCCTCATTGTCTCATAATTATATAAAAAAGAAAATTTCTATAGGTTGATCTCTAGGGTTAATCATACTCTTATCAGTATCCTTCATTTTTTTCTACCTTAATGGAATAATTGTAAGCCCACAATTCAATGTGAATTATATGGTTTCCTTGTCAATATTTAGTACTATAAAGGCACACAGTATTACAATGGCTCTTAGATCATAGGATGAAGTTTTGACACAAACTTTATTTTAGGTCTTTAATATGGCACATTAAAACAATCTGCTTTTGCATGCAAGGCAGTTACTTGTGTGATCATTTTTATGTCTGATTTTCTCCTCTCACACATGATTTAGTCAGTTTATTTATATCCAAAAACTGCTTGGCATCGACAATTTTCACATATTTCTTCATTGTTGTCAGCCAGGTAACTAAATGTTGTTGTTTTCTAGGTTGGAATGATGCTTCGAGGCATGGGATTTGATAACAATACGTTAGTCTACGTTGCCTCTGGAAAGATATATAATACAGAAAAATATATGGCTCCTCTCCATCAGCTATTTCCACTCTTAGTGACCAAGGATACCCTAGCTTCAACATATGAACTTGCACCTTTCAAGGTATTTTAATTGTTTTAGGGATATTTGTGGTGCAATAATGTCTGAGCATGAAAAAAATCTTCTTTTTTATTTTTATTTATTTATTTATTTATTTTTGGGTGTGTGTTGTCTATATTTACTCATTGCTTTATATATCTACCATTCATTAAAATATCTTGTTTCATATAATAGTTCTGCATCTTGAGTTTATGCTGATTTTTTTAATTTGTTATTCAATCTAAATGTTATTCCTTTCCCCTAGGGACACTCATCTCGGTTGGCAGCACTTGATTATAGTATCTGTGCTCACAGTGAAGTTTTTGTAACAACTCAAGGAGGAAATTTCCCTCACTTTTTGATGGGGCATAGGCGCTATTTTAATGGACACTCAAAAACAATAAATCCTGACAAGAGAAAGTTGGTGTTATCATTTGACAACCCTTATGTTAGGTAACAACATTTATTCAGAATGCTGCTTCGTAAAAGTTATTACATTGTGTTTATCAGTTCCTTTCTCTTCCTTCCCTTCTAGCTAATAAGCAGTAATTCAGGTTTTGACCTTTTGCGTGTAGAGGTGCTATATCAGGCTACTATCAAGAATAGTTAGTTTTTTCTGTCTTGTATGAATATGTCATGTCCAAGGTAAGACACATGATATGTAATGTAGTTCAATAATTAAGAATATATCAGGCTAATGTAAGGAAGAAATATCATGACAAGAATTAACAACGTTCTCGTCTGCAACTCAATTACTAGTTCAATAACTGACACTTATTTTTCCAATTGCTGAATGTAGTTTCAATTTTATTAATTCTTAATCGGGTAGTTATTTTTGTTATGTGCTGGATTTCCAGCGTGATCAAACCAGGAAGCCTATTTTACGCCATTGCTAGAACGTGATTTGCTTCATGAACTTGTATTAAATTTCATGTCTCATATATAACTACTGTGTGTTTGATGAATGGGCTACTTCTGATCCATAAAACATCATGAATTATCTTGTCAATTCATTTCTTTTTATCTTTTTTCCCTTACCTATGGTATTTTTTATATTTCTTTTGATCAAATCTTTGGTATACTGAATTATATAAATGCCTGATTGAACATGAATTGATTACAAGAACCAATCTACAATGCTTACATGATACCAAAGATAATTTCTTACAATTTCTGATTATTATTAACCAATTTCTTGTTCCAAGATACAAACATCATTAGGTGATGCACGTGTTATTTCTCCTGAATGGTAATTGAGCTGGAAGTATAGTATTAATTTTGAGTTCCATCTTACTCGTCCATCTCTAGATGTCACGTGATGTTAGCTCAACAGTGTTGGTCTGCACATAATGTATAAAGTATCAGAAGTAGGTCTTTATTAACAAACACAACTGGTAACATATTTTACTACACAGTCTCTAATCATATTTCATTCAGTGTGGACATAATGTTATGTGGACGACGTTCTCTTGATTTGCAGATGGGATAGATTCAAACGTAATATGCAGGAAGTTCTGCATCACAGTGACGTGAAGGGCATCAGTTTGAGAAAACCAGATGCATCCTTGTACACTTTTCCAATGCCGGATTGCTTGTGTCAGCAAGCAGAAACGTGAGATACAGTGTAGATTATTGGTTAAACAACTTAAGTCTAACAGCAGAAGTGGGCTACTTTTTGAACGCTTTTAACACAGTTGTAAGTAATTTTTCACAGTATTAGTCAATCAATTGTAATCGTAATTCGTTCATTCTTGTGCACAATCCTTCATAATTGCTTTCAATTTATATGGCATCACAATATATGCAAAATTTACACTGAGAAGATTTGATGTGCTTCATGTGTATGCATCAAAAATTGCCATACACTGTCAATAAGAAATGATTGAACTGCTATTGAGTTTTTTTTTCTTTATACTTTTTGGTATTTGCAAAAATTTTTAAGCACTTTCTTTAGCTGGTTTCATAACCTTTTAGTTGTGTTTTTTGTCATGTTCGATTCCAATAGACTCATTCAAGATTCTAAAAGCTGCTGGAATGCCGTGACTACATGTGCTGAGGCAGACAACCAGTTTCATCATCCATTTGATCGACTGCAATGGATTTAAAGAATTGGAGATGAATGAACAGGTGGATAGGTAGGATTGTAAGTGAATCATACGAAGAATTAGAGACATGAATGAACAGGTGGATAGGTAGGATTGTAAGTGAATCATACGAAGAATTAGAGACATGAATGATCAGGTTGATAGGTAGGATTGCAAGTTTGGTATTTAATTTGATAAGAGTTTTTTTATACGAACAATTTCCACAAACAAAATTTGTATATACATCAATATATCTTTTATCAAACTTATAAATAAATAGTGTAACAGCGATTGCTTGTGACCGGCAAGCGTGAGAAGCGGTAGCTCACTCTCCGACGTTGACTTGGCTCTTTGGTGACAACCCATGGCAATCGACGGCAGTCCACTGTCCAAGACAGGGAAGGAGGTTGATGGTCAGTGTGGCGATGCCGACTGCGTTGAGGGCAAGGGCAGCTTGCGGCGGTGAGGATGAGGAATGATTTCGGATGTCTTCTTCAGTGACGTCCCACTGCGGCGGCCAGACGTGTGGTGTTGCGTGCGGGATAGTGAAGGGCCAGTTCGGATCCTCTGCGACGCTCTAGTCTCTGCACCTCTGCGCCACTCGCTAAACGACAAGAGATCGCACGCGAGGAGCACGTGAAGACGCAGCAGCAGCCATTCACCATTTTGCTCTTGCGCCCGCACGACCCCTCTCTCGCCGAACCCTAATCGCCTTCTCTCTCGCGAGCGCTGGCCGCCAAAGAGGATCTCGCGTCCCGCAGCCCTCACGAACCCTCCCGCAGTCCTCGGAGTTCTTGAGCTCGTCCAGACGCCTCCCCATCCCTCGGCACTCGGCTCCCGCAGCCCTCCCGAACCCTCCCGCAGTCCTCGGAGTTCTTGAGCTCGTGCCGACGCCTCCCCATCCCTCGGCGCTCGCCTCCCGCAGCCCTCGCGAACCCTCCTGCAGTCCTCGGAGTTCTTGAGCTCGTGCCGACGCCTCCCCATCCCTCGGCACTCGCCTCCCGCAGCCCTCGGAGTTCTTGAGCTCGTGCCGACGCCTCCCATCAGGTATGTTACATTTCCTCCTATTTATTTGTTGATTGATTTGTTTGGTGTGTCAGTTCAGCGAGGGCCATATGTTGGAAGCCCTGCTCATCAACAATCAGTTCCATTCAGCTACCAAGAAGGATTATCATACCAACCATATAGGTTAGTAGATCTTATGGATCATTTCGGAACAGTGATCATGTTTTTATTAAGAAACAATATACTGATATTTGGCTTGTTAACTTGATATCTTATGCTTAAGTTGATTTCCTGTGCTACTAGATCACTTTCTAAAGCCTGATTTCGTTGATGGATAAGCACCATTTCCAACATTGGAAAATGTTTCTAAAATTCTGCATGTGCAGTTCTATATACATTCGAGCTGCAAATATCATTATATGTTTTAGCAAACATATCGAATCCCCTAAAGCATATCCTGTTGGTTTTAGTCTAGGTAGTTGATCACAAATAATTGACAATTGGTTTATGTTGACATTTTTCAACATTTTTGGCACCAAATGAGAGCATCAATATCATTTTCTGCTTTGATATCTGATGACTTTCAATGGTAGAAAATCTAGAATCTATTGATGGATATTTCTTGTTTTCCATATGTCATGGTCAATATCTACTCTGAATGGAAGCTTCCTCCTTAAGCTACTTGTCTTCTACTGCTATAGTGATCCTTCTGATGTTAGAACCATAAAATGACTGATGGATTTTTAACGCAGGTTGTTGTAAGTCTCTAAGTTGCTTCAATGGAGGAAGCTTTAGCGAAAGAGCATGGCTTTTGCTCTTTATTGCTATGTCTGTAAAGTTTCTTGTCTTCTCGCCGATCTTGATAAGTGTTGGCTTGGAGCAAAGTCGATGGATGCCCAAATGGTATCCATCAATCTGTATGGTAGATATTGGATGCCGGAGTTGGAGTCCGTTGATCCAAGAAGGTAACTTAAATGATTCTCAGTAGGAATCTGAATGAAATATGATCAAGAAGCTACAGTTTCACATATTCCTACAGTTTCACTAATTGTTTTGGGTGAGGAATATGTTTAAAGAAATCATAAATTATTTTTTGATGAGCACAAATACACAGCCAAATGGGGTTTTGATACTGATCATAGATGTATAATTATGCTTCTAAAGTTTGCACTTTTTTGTACTTAGTCATTTTCTCTGATTAATCTCTTTGAATTTCAATCAGGGAAATGCCAAAGGCAGTCAATTTCAACAAGTCGATGCAAAGATAGCTCCATCTGTAGTGGGAAACCAAAAATTCAGTATATGTATTCAGTGTTTTGCTACATCTGTAGTGCTTCAATCTGTAGTGCAACATCTGTAATGTAATCATTAGTGCTTCAATGATGTTCTGTAGTGCTTCATTTGTAATGCAATCCGTAGTGCTTGAATGATATTCTGTAGTGTTGCTACATCAGTGTTTTGCTTGAATGATGTAGTGTGTTGCTACATCATGTTGTTACATCAGTGTTTTGCTTCAATGTGTGTTGCTACATCAGTTTTGCTTCAATAATGTAGTTTTGCTTCAATGTCAGTTTTGCTTCTTGCGATCACAATGACATGCCAATCAGCTTGAGCAGTTTTGCTTTTACTAAAGGATTGCGGTCATTGATACAGCACAAGTTGCAAGAGATGACCCCCCATGAATTATTATAGGTGGATAAATAAGTTTCTTCTTCTGTCATCTCATCGATCCATCACACTTAGCCTATTCAGCAGTTCCATAGTTCTAACATAGCTGGAAACTAATGAATCAATTACAAAAAGAAAAGAGACTTGGAATGAAGAATATTACTCAAACAAAGCTAGATGTAGGCATCGAGCATCTGTGCACAATGCAATCGGCAGATAAAACATACAAGCTAGCCAACTAGAAGATACTCGAATGCAGGTTCATAACAGCAGTTTGCGAAATATTATGGGTGCAATGATCTGATGATCTAGTGAATATAAAGTTGTTAAAATCCAAAAGGCATCTCAAAGGAACCTAACTTGGTTTCTCTTACAATTAGTTCCATATTTAAGGTATATAAACTTGGTGCCAGGAGCACCAAGTTCATTGGCACGAGAATCCATCATTTCTTTAATTTAGAATCCATCATTAATAAAAAAAAATTTAGAATCCATCATTTCTTTAATTTTACACGAACTGAACAAGATAAATAATTTATCTTAGAAGCAATATCTCAGATGAGAAACAATGGATCACACTGGGAAATCAGTGAAAGTAGAGCTCGGCTTTGATACAAATACATGTTTAAGCTAAGCTAAACAGGAAAAGATTTATTCCAATTGCTCGAGCGGAACAGCAAGCTGATTGACAAGGAACAACAGATGAGAACGCAGAGCTCTTCCAGGCCTCGGAGCAGTCTCAGCTTCAGAAGTGCATCGTTTTCCAAGCTGAAACACTATTTCTTGAGTAAATTTGGCTGTAGATCCACTAAAAGTGAGTTGCTGGTCAGGCTGAAGACAACTAGAATAGGTTGAAGTACCCTCTGATGAAGATGATCCATGCCAAAAGGAAAAAAGAAGGAAACACATAGTTTATTAGAAAGAAAGCCTTATCATTATTATTTGGAAAATCTATAATTTATTGAAAGAAAAAACAACTCTAAAAGGAAAATCCGCAGTGGAGGAAAAAAGAAGGAAATGCAGAGTTTATTAGAAACAGACCAATGCCAAAAGAGGAATGAAAAAAAAAACACAATCACTTATCTCTAACTTATGTACAAGTTATGGAACGGCAGAGATGTGCAAGCTTCTCTAACTTCTCTTCCTCAATTTTCTACAGCAAAAGGTGAATATGTTAGTACTTACTGAATGGATATTCTTTGGGGAAAAGATTATAAAAGCCTCTTTTTTCCCCATACAGTTCAAATACAGCACATACAATTCAAATGCTCCTATATACTGACAACAATGATACAATTCAAGCAGATATAGATTCCAAAGAATCAAATTTTTTATAACAAGATGGAGAAAATCTGTAATAGTCTTGTGATTGTAAGGATGGATTACCACACCTGACAGATATTACAAGGAACTATAGCATATCATTCTTTGATCATATTACCAAGAATCTACCAAGAATTTAAGGATGAATCCTAAATTCTTTGATCATACTACCAAGAATCTACTATAGCATACAATTCTTTGATCATACTGTGATTGTAAGGATGAATCCTGACAGATCCACCATACCTTATCAAAATCAATCGAAAGTTACTACCAAGAATCTGGAAGGGCTGGAAGAGATAATCTTCCAGCAACATGCATTATTTTCTATCAAAAGAAAGACTTCAGTCGAGTTGTTTGCATGCTACGGAATGGAGAAGGTTCTAAAAGGTAGAGGTTTAAGACATCAACTTGTCAAGCAAAGAAAATGCAAGGATACTGTGAACTTAAGGTCAACTCTTCACCTTCTGTTGCTTTTCCCAGAATATGGCACGAGCTTAAGGAGGAAGCTTCCATTCAGAGTAGATATTGACCATGACATATGGAAAACAAGAAATATCCATCAATAGATTCTAGATTTTCTACCATTGAAAGTCATCAGATATCAAAGTAGAAAATGATATTGATGCTCTCATTTGGTGCCAAAAATGTTGAAAAATATCAGCATCTACCAATTGTCAATTATTTGTGTATAGAACTGCACATGCAGAATTTTAGAAACATTTTCCAATGTTGGAAATGGTGCTTATCCATCAACGAAATCAGGCTTTAGAAAGTGACCTAGTAGCACAGGAAATCAACTTAAGCATAAGATATCAAGTTAACAAGCCAAATATCAGTATATTGTTTCTTAATAAAAACATGATCACTGTTCCGAAATGATCCATAAGATCTACTAACCTATATGGTTGGTATGATAATCCTTCTTGGTAGCTGAATGGAACTGATTGTTGATGAGCAGGGCTTCCAACATATGGCCCTCGCTGAACTGACACACCAAACAAATCAATCAACAAATAAATAGGAGGAAATGTAACATACCTGATGGGAGGCGTCGGCACGAGCTCAAGAACTCCGAGGGCTGCGGGAGGCGAGTGCCGAGGGATGGGGAGGCGTCGGCACGAGCTCAAGAACTCCGAGGACTGCAGGAGGGTTCGCGAGGGCTGCGGGAGGCGAGCGCCGAGGGATGGGGAGGCGTCGGCACGAGCTCAAGAACTCCGAGGACTGCGGGAGGGTTCGGGAGGGCTGCGGGAGCCGAGTGCCGAGGGATGGGGAGGCGTCTGGACGAGCTCAAGAACTCCGAGGACTGCGGGAGGGTTCGCGAGGGCTGCGGGACGCGAGATCCTCTTTGGCGGCCAGCGCTCGCGAGAGAGAAGGCGATTAGGGTTTGGCGAGAGAGGGGTCGTGCGGGCGCGAGAGCAAAATGGTGAATGGCTGCTGCTGCGTCTTCACGTGCTCCTCGCGTGCGATTTCTTATCGTTTAGCGAGTGACGCAGAGGTGCAGAGACTAAAGCGTCGCAGAGGATCCGAACTGGTGAAGGGCAGGGCGATGGGGAATCGGATCCTCTGCGACGCGCGCGTCTCTGCACCTCTGCGACACGCGCTAAACGACAAATTTTTCTCACGCGTCGAGCACGTGAAGAAGCCGATGCACTTACTCGCCCGCGAGCTGCGAAAAAAATCAACCCCGACTTTGGGACCAGAGAAGGCTAGGCTGCAAGCAGAAGCTAAAGCCGCTGAAGAGGCTCGGCAGCTAGCTGAAGCAGAAGCCGCTGCACAAGCTGCTGCAGAAGCCAAGCGCAAACGGGAGCTTGAAAGGGAAGCAGCTCGACAAGCCTTATCACAGGTAAGCATTTGCTATGAGCACAAAATGGCATATATGGTTTTAATTTCATCTTTTCCTGCCACACTTGCATATTTTGCAGATGGAGAAAACTGTTGAGATCAATGAAAACAGTCTATTTCCTAAAGATTTGGAAATACTTAAGACTGCTCCTGGTCAACATTTACCTAGTTCAGTAGGTGAGACAAGCCCAGATCACTCGCCAGAAGGTATTAGTGGTTTTAAACTTGGGGGAAGCAACCCATTGGAGCAGCTTGGTTTGTACATTAAGGTTGATGATGAAGAGGATGAAGATATAGAGCAAAAAGATGCTACTGCCAATGGTGGCGAGGAAGGTGAAATTGATTGATCAATTTCTGCTCTGATTGCTAGAGAATAGCTATTGGCAAAGATAGTGAGGTTAAATTATTCATGGTTCTGACTGTGATGCATTTGCTCATTTGACCATGACTTCCAAGGAGGATTATGATTGAAGTGAAGACAATGGTTCGAATGTTGGTGGTGGTGTGTCAGTGTATGGCTTTTGGTGCTTGCAATCTAATAGATTTTGAGTCCGTAGTCCCAGTTAGAGATGGATTGGCACTTTCAGGACAACAGATAAGATCATCCGGTGTTCGATTGGGTATTTGGAAATCATCACTGGCTATGACGTCTTCTTTTTGCGAGGCTGATCATGTTTTGAAACCAACAGCTCTACTTGCTTTTGCATGCATCATAATGGTATTAGCTTGGAGCTGTAGCTGGTTTCAGTAGGTCTTTGTTGATATTACAATTTTGCTTCCACTCCATAAGCTGTACAAAAAAGAACCAAATAGTCAAAGAACTTTTTTTCCTTCTGTCTTTGTGGCGTTAATCTGTAGGACATATGCCTTGATTGGTGGTCATTGTTTGAAGTGGAATGGATATCTTTCTGAAGCAAATTCCTTATGGCTTTTCTTTTTTTATGCAATTACTTTCGCCAGAACTTATGTTTATTATCTTTGAAGTGAAATGGATATCTTTCGTTACTCTGTAGGACATGTTTATTATTGTCTACGTCTTAAACCGTCAATGGGCTTGAAGGATGTACTGGCTATCAAATGTTGCTGTTGCACGTGTGGTTTACTTGCTCGGTTCAGCTATATTTTATATTTTTGGGAAGGGGAATTCAATTATATGTATGAATGATGTAGTTCAGCTATATTTTAAACCGTCAAGAAGCTTCCTCTGCTTCACCGAGCGAAGGAACATCGCATGCTGCAACTGCTGCAGCCTCTCCATCTCCGACATCGGCCGCTTGAGCAGGCGGCCGCTCCCGGCCTCCGGCAGCGGCCCATGCAAGCCAAATCCAAGCTCACGCCCAGGAAAATCAGTCGCCATGCTCCCCAAAGAAAAAACACACAGAAGAAGAAGATTGCAAAGTCGGGGTTGATTTTTTTCGCAGCTCGCGGGTGAGTAAGTGCATCGGCTTCTTCACGTGCTCGACGTGTGAGAAAAATTTGTCGTTTAGCGCGCGTCGCAGAGGTGCAGAGACGCGCGTATCGCAGAGGATCCTATTTGGGGCGATGGGGGTTTGGATCTTCTGTCCCAAGTCCCCCTCTGTCCCAAACATAAAAAACGCATGCCGTCCGCGTGACTTCGCCCACTCGCCATCAAAATTCCGCTGCCTACGACGTCAACTGCTTCCTTTAATTTTCTCTGATTCGGGTTCTCCTGGAGGCCAGCCTCCGGCGAGGGGAGCCGCGGGCCGGCCGAGGCGCTGCTTCTGACCGCGCTGCACGCCGTGCGCCTGGGGCTGGCCTACCTGGTCATGCTCGTGCTCATGTCGTTCAACGGCGGAGTATTCTTAGCGGCCGTCGTCGGGCACGCGATTGGATTCCTCCTCACTCGGAGTGGACTCCTGGAGCAGCAAGCGGCCAGATCTAGAAACGCCCGGCAGCCTCCTTCCGCCAAGGTGCGAACTAAAGCTTAGGCTTCTTATTTTCCATCGATAATTATGTATCATCACCGAAATCAATTTGACTATTTTGTACAAACAAATATATCTTTTTCATCTGCCATATAAATCACATGGTATTTTTTTCCATCCTAATTTCAACAACAACAAAAAAATCATGTAAATGTATTTTGTTAATAAGATTTTTCAAAAGCAGAGAACATTCCAAAGGATATTTGGACTATTTTTGATAAGAAACATGGAAACTGCCATCATGCTCAATATTACTTTCACGCAAATTCTTTACATTGTTCTTCTAAGACAGCACGATACAACACAATTGCAACACATTGTTCAGCAAAAAGCCAGCAACCCAAATGCTAGCTCTGCTTGTATATTAAGGATGCAATCGACGACAAATTCTTACCCGACATTGAATTAGTTCATTCATTCCATCAGTTCATCCTGACAACTTTGAACCAAAATTAATGTGATGGTTCCAACAGCTACAGGCACTTACCCATCTACATTATGAATTCTTGAATTTTCTGCCATTAGAACAAGACCTTCCGCTGAAAGAGAGAAGCTGGTCAATAGTTCCATTCATCGGGAAGGGAGTTCTTGGGAGTCCTAATGGCTACAGCCTGGAGATGGCCGTGGAGCCTCAAAGCGTCTGCTCTTCCCATCATTGCATCTGAAGGGAAATAGTGATCGAATGAGTAAATCGACTTTTTTTTTTCCTTTTATTATCAGAAGAAGAAATCACAAAGATGGTAGTTAACCATGTTGAGTGGCAATCCACTGGGGAGACTTGTGCTCAGGTTCGGAGCCTGGACCACTCTCGCTGGAATAAACTCAGTTGAACTAGCTGCTGCATCATCATGAGCAATAACATAATCAGGCAACATTGAAGACGAAGAAGACTGCACGTTTATGTTTAACAAGATGATTACTCGACTTCTTTTTTGGATCCATCTTGCTCGCCGCCGTGCGAGGTAGGAAGACACCGGTGCCGACTGACTCATTTCGCATTGAAGAATCCATCGTCGAGTAGATCGGAGGGAAGCTGAAAATCCTCCACCATGCGCCCAAGCTGAAGCAGTGCCGCGCACACGAAATGCCACAAAAATGGTGGCGGCGTGCACACGAAGCATGTAAGGCGACGCGACGGTCTTCTGCTGCGCCGCTGCCTCGCTTTGAACCCGAATCAGAGAAAATTAAAGGAAGCAGTTGTCGTCCGAGGTAGCAGGAGGGAATTTTGATCGCGAGTGGGCAAAGTCATGCGGACTGCACGCACTTTTTTTTGTCGTTTTGTGTTTGGGACAGAGGGAGACTTGGGGCAGAGGATCCGAACTGACATAAACGTCGATCCTAACTTTAGGGTTGTAATTGGAACTTAGGTTTTAATCACCGAACTTAGGGCATAAGGTTAAATGAACTCTTATTTAAATAGAGTAATCAACTGGCTTTATCAACTACTAATTGAATTATTCCCATGAAATATTCTTAAAATTCCCAAAGAAATAATTTCACAAAAATCTAGAAAAATTCTAATAATTTCTATATAGTTATATCCTTTTATTTTCCTTATTATTTATAAAATTTATTATTATTATTATTATATTTTCTCAAAATATTTAATTATGTCAAATTTAATCATTTTAAAATTAGACATCCTGTATATATATATATATATATATATATATATATACTTTGCTTGACGCTTTGTGAGTGATCGTGAGCGACATGCTCACGTGGCGCTGCAAACTCGATTTTTTCTGATGAAACATCCCTACGTTCTCGCTTTCCCGCTCAATCTTTTAAGTATTAAAATATTCATTTTTTCCTCTTTTCGCTTTCTCCCTCCATTATAAAAATCCTCTCTCTTTTCACTTTCCCAATTTCTAAATTCCCTTGCACTCACGCGCTTCACTTTTGCCGGTGTCTTTCGTCACTCTTGTTCCTACCCTTGCAGCCGTCTTCCGTTGTTGTCGCTCATCCCTTCACCGGACGCAAACAAAGTTATTTCAAAGCCCTTGTCTCTAGTTGACGAAGATTCCTAAACTCAAATAAAACCCGACACTGTCGCAGTCTTTTGTTGTTGTAGCTCCTTCCCTCATCGGCGACTTCCTTTCTCTGTTGCTCCTCCCTTCGCCAGACGGAACGCTGAGTTACCTCAAGGCTCTTCTCGTCGGCCAGGAAGGTCCCCATACTCAAAACAAACCCGACGCTACCAACCCCACCCGTTTCATCCTACCTCCGGCAAGGTTATTCTCGAACTAAGTGCTACCTCCACTGCAAATTAAGATGATGGTGGCATTACAACGTGGCAGTCCTACTACATAGTAAAATCAATAATAGTTTTGCTTATACATGTTGTATCGTCTACTCCACTAGTAGCTGCTACAACTTTATCTCTGGTTATACACGTTATAGCAGCTAGTCGTTGAGTAGCTGCTTCAATGAGCTAGTTGAGTGAGTTTGATGTTGTAGCAACTACTCAATGATTAGCTGCTATAACGTGTATAACCAGAGCTGAAGTTGTAGCAGCTATTAGTGGAGTAGATAGTTCTAAAATATTGTCCTAACAATGTGAGAATACATCTCTTGTGTATAACATTCGAATAGCTACTATCAATGAGAACTCTCGAGTAGCTGCTACACCTTATAGTAGCTAGACTAGAGTTGTAACAACTAGTTGACATTAAGTGTCTACTTATCACTATTAGTTGCTACAACGTCAAAGTATATTTAATTTTGTAGCAGCTACTAGACAGAAATTTCTACAACATCAAATGGAAAGTTGCTGCCACCATGTTGTAGTAGCTAGTCGACAGTAGTGTTGGGTATGGCTTGACGGGTTTCCGATTTCCTAAGCGAATACTTGGTCGTTCCGAGAGACCTCTCCATGTCTACGGATTAAAAAATTAATCCGAATGGAGACTTGTCGCCCAACGACCATCTCGTGCCGTATCGAACGATCCAAATTACAACTCAGCCAATTACAAAAATCGACCTTGTAATTTGCTTGACCGTTCGACCGCGGAAAAGGCGACGAGTGGATCGTCGGCTTTTGTGTTTATGGTCGAGGTCCAGTTAGTAAATTATTGGCTATGATACAAAATCAAAATAATAAACTAACTAACATAAAATGACGAGACAAACAAACATGACACACAAATAAACAAGGAAGCTTGGGAAAGAGTTATATCTTCCCGATCACCTCGCGACCTTCAACCTTATGCCCCTCCCTTCTCGGACGTTGTGTGGGCGACGGTCTAAACCCGTTCCATTAATTAAGATCCATTCCACTAAAGTATCTTAATTGAACTTCCTCACCAACTACCATATTTTCATATGAGCTCCACATATTATGAGTCGTCCATCCCCCTGTTTTTAAGATCTTGAATGCCCATTAATTAATTTAAATTACTGACAATTCAAATTAATTAACTTCTGGGTCCTTGACTAGTACCACTCAACCTTATCATCATGCCGGATCAAATCCACCTGCAGGGTTTAGTATGATGAACCTTTTGAGCTCATCAAGGGGGCATCATCAACCCGACTCACCAGGACACGAATTTTGTCAATAATCAACAACACATCATATTATTAATATTATCTCCCAACTTACCGGGCCTATCGATCTAACAGAATAGATCTCGCCCATTGGTAAATCAAACAAATAATAATTAATAATATATGCCCATTATTATATCGGGATTAAGGGATCGTACTCCATAATAAAATCTTGAGGTCCTATCCAATTATCGAGTCAGTATAAATCGGATAGCCTCTGGTTTTGGTCTTGCTCAATGTACTCAAAGCACACTAGTGTAATTCTATGGTCAAGACCAACCACACCTAATTATATTACAACCATTCCGATGGTTTGTCCAATTCCATCTCGGTTGTGAGCCTCTACTTATACTAGGCAAGGGACTGATAACATGATCTTTCGTGTGACACTATACACCATGTTATCTACAATGCGTAGTAAAGGACTTCATGCATGTACTAATATAAACAGACACCTAGTGTAGTTGTGATTCTCTTTTCAAAATGAAGATGTTCATATAAAGATATCATGTCTTTCAGTATACACATCTTACAATCTCCCACTTATACTTAAGGATTTTGCTGTTCTCTCACTACCATACATCTGACTCCCATATCCTCCACATGCCGATCAAAAGCTCTAGCTGGAAGAGCTTTAGTGAAAGGATCTGCCAGGTTATCCTCTGATGCAATCTTGGTGATAGCCACTTCTCCTCACTTTACGATTTCTCATATCAGGTGATACCTGCGTTCTATGTATTTACTCGCCTTATGGGCTCGTGGGTCCTTCGAGTTTGCAACTGCACCACTGTTATCACAAAAGATTATGATAGATTTGAGCAAACCAGGAATCACATCCAAGTCCATGATGAAGTTCCTGAGCCATACAGCTTCCTTGGCTGCCACATACTCAGCTTCCATGGTGGAGTCCGCCACGCATTTCTGCTTGACACTCCTCCAAACAATGGCTCCACCTCCTAAAATAAACACAAACCCTAAGGTAGACTTACTCTTGTCCCTGTCTGACTGGAAATCTGAGTCTGTATTGTTGGGTCCGGGTGCATGTTGACATGGATGCGGGTTCGTAATTTTAAAATTAATTACGTGCAGCGGAAGGTTTAGCATAAATAATTTCTCTAAATCATTTAACCACACATCTAAGCATGCAATTTTATCTTGTGTAGACATGATTATATATTTAAAATTTTTGCAGAAACGTAAACTAATTTACATATTTCCTCGCGTAACTCGAAGGAAGGGACGAGATCCAAACGTAAATGTCCCTTGGAAGCTCCGCCTCTATTCGCGTCCACGCCGAGTATCTTCGGGATGACTTCGCAAAGCCACGAGTTTCGCGTTCTCGAGAACTACTAGATTCTCTGAGAACGCGACGAGAAAAACCAAGAGAGAAGTCGGAAGACTAACCACAAAAGGATGGCCGACTGGTGCTCCTTCTTGGGGCTGGTTGGCGCACAGCAAGAAGGGGAGAAGAGAAGGAGAGAAAGAGAGGGAGAGAGCCTATGCCTTCATCTCTATGATTCACACCCAAGCCTTGCCTTGCCTTGGGTCCTTTATATAGTGGCCTCTCAACCATCAAGCCTCTCAAATATGGAATAACTTATTCCATCATGCTAAGTTTGATTTTATATCATGGTTAAAATCATATTTTAATTCATGATAAAAATCTTCTCTCCTATGGAATAAATTTTCTTATCATGGTAAATCAATCCATGATTGATTTTATAAAATAAACCAATCCATGGTTCATTTTAATTTCCATGAAAAATAAACCAAACCTTGATTTATTATATAAAAAATTTATATCATCCATAATTTTATAAAACAAACCACACTTGGTTTATTTTATAAATTGAACCAAAAACTTGGTTATTTCCCTTTGTTGTGGCCGGCCAAGCAAAGAGGATGGAGGCCCTCTTTGGCCGACCCATCCAAGCCAAGCCCCAATGAATTAAACTTATTTAATTCATCTATTAAGTCTTCAAAAGACTTAGCCATTTTACGCTTCCGATGCGTCTCTGAAAAATTCAGATTCGACTTATCGTTTTGCTCAACCAAACTTAATCTCTCTTGATTGGAAAATCCAATTTTCAACTCATTTTAAATCCCTCGGATTACTCGTAGTGCATGTGACTAAATAGGCTTTCGATTTATGTTGGCCGTCTATAATTAATCAATTAATTATAGAACGATCATGAGTGGCACCTAGTAGTACATCATGATCTCCAATTAATCGAAAGATCAACGGTTGACCTCAGAAAGAATTCTGAAACCCTTCAGCAACTATAATGAATCGTGCCCCATTCCCTTCACCATCTTATACCCACTTGGTTCAGGACATGGTCTATGTGTGTCAGCCCCCACTAGGCTGACTACGTCACACCTAGCCCAAGTAACATTTTCTCGTCCTACGGATTCTAATTACTCTCATGTATTTAAGAGATTCATACTCTGAACATGTCATGCTCTGAACATGTCATGCTCTGGCCAGATGCTTCGAGTAACAATCCGACGATAGGCCTCGGGTATACATCTCCTCGCAAGGAGTGGTGAATCCTTTGTAGGCTGTTCAAACATCTTCGGGCACTTCGGCTTATACCCAATCATCCTGGGTCCACACCTCCTTGGAGATGCTTGCTTAAGATGTCAAAGTATAAGTCTCGATGACCAAGATGACTTGAACACCGCAAGTCAAAGGAACATCGCACTTAAGCTGCAGTAAGAACTTCACTGACATATCTATATGTAGACTACCATATGAAGTTTTGCAGCCAGACACTCCAATGAACTAGTTCCCTTAACTAGCATTCATGTTTATCTCCGGACATCTCAATGTCAGCAGCCAGTGAGAATCAGCTGATTAGAGAATAACCCATGCTAGTCTCAACAGAATTGATAGTGCCCGTATTTATCAATTCATCGACTAGGGACAATTTCAATACTTCACAATTGCACATGTAGAGATAATCACTACTTGTGAATTCATCACAAATTCTCTCATGCTGTGAATTGTATTACGGACATTCAATAAATGAGTTTAAGATCTCAATCAAATACACAAACATGTATACTCAAATAGTGAATATTCATTTATTAAAATAAATGATTACAATCATAAAGCGATTGCCTTAGGACACTTCTCTCATATCACTAACATGTATAACGCACAGGGACTAATTGGTCTGCCCGATAAACTAGCATATAATCCCTAATCCGTCTAAGGTATTTCAATATATGCTTTACCGCAGTCCAATGTCCCTGTCCAGGGTTACTCTGATATCTTCTAACCATGTCCACGGCAAAACAGATATCAGGTCTCGTGCATAACATAACATACATGAGACTTCCTACTGCTGAAGCATAAGGAACCGCCTTCATTTCCTCTATCTCCTTTGATATTTTCGGATACATCTCCTTGGATAGAGGAACTCTATGCCCGAAGGGTACGAAACCCTTCTTGGAGTTTTCTATACTAAAATGAGACAAGACAGTGTCAACATATGAAGCTTGGGATAAGCACAACATCCTTTTATGGTGATCCCTTATGACCTTGATCCCAAGGATGTGTCCCGCTTCCCCTAAGTCCTTCATATCAAACTGCTTTGATAGCCAGACCCTTACGTCTGATAACACTTTGACATTGTTGCCAATTAACAAAATGTCATCTACGTAAAGTACATGAAACACGATGACGTTTCCGTCACATCTTTTGTATACACATGACTCATCCGGGCTTTGAGTAAATCCATATGACTGGATTACTTAATCAAAGCGGATGTTCCAAGATCGCGAAGCTTGCTTTAATCCATAAATGGATCGATTAAGCTTGCACACTAGATGCTCTTTTCCCTTTGTAATGAACCCTTCTGGTTGCTGCATGTAGATGGTCTCCTCAAGACTTCCGTTAAGGAAAGATGTCTTGACGTCCATCTGGTATACCTCATAATCCATATGAGCTACGATAGATCAGAGAATCTGGATCAACTTAAGCATGACTATTGGCGAAAAGGTCTCCTCATAATCGATACCCTCTTTCTGAGTGTACCCTTTCGCAACAAGCCTAGTTTTGAAGGTTTCAACCTTCCTGTCTGATCCTCTCTTTCTCTTGTAGATCCACTTGCATCCAATGACTTTTACACATTGGGAGGTTCTACTAACTCCCAGACATGATTAGAATCCATAGATTCTATCTTAGAGTTCATTGCCCTTTGCCAAGAATCTGCATCCTTATCTTGGAGTGTCTCATCATAGGTCCAGGGATTCGGTTCATGTTTACCAGAGACCTAGTCCGAAGGCTCTCCCAAAAACATGAACCTTTCAGGCTGTCTGACAACCCTCCCACTGTGACGAGGTACCACCTATGTATCCTCAGTGACACGTGGTGCAGTGACTTGTGGTGTGTCCTCTTGTACAATTGGTCCTAAGGTCGGAACACGCCCTCTTCAAGCACTAGTCTACTCTTGAGCTTATGGTTCATCATATAGTCTTCCTCTAAGAATATGGCATTCGTGCTAACAATTACCTTATGATCCTTAGGACTATAGAATAGACCACCCTTCGTTCCCCTAGGATAGCCTACGAACAGACGTATTGTTGGATAGAGAGAACCGATAGAGGGGGGGGTGAATATCGGAAAACGTTCGGATTTGAGATAGAGAATTTGCACAGCGAAAGATTAAAAGCAAAACACGCAAACACGGTTGTTTTTACTTGGTTCGGAGCCTAGGTCGACTCCTACTCCAAGGCCCACGGTCGTTGACCGTTTACTGCGGGTAATTTTATATTTTCGTAAAATGGTTTACAAATCAATATTACAATTGCAGTATCGTAAATATGAAAAGGAAATTGCTCTTCGTTACAGACGTCCGAGGTAGATTGACTTTTCGGAGCGTAGGGACGTCGTCGGCTCGAGTTAGGAGGTTTCCGGAGCAGAGTGAGGGAGCAGAAGAGCGTAGAAGCGTTGAATTGAAGTTGTTGTTGAAGGCCTTGGCGTTGGGTGCTATTTATAGCACCTCGGGGCGCCCTGGACGTCGGGGGCGCCCCCCACGTGTCACGCGATCCGAGGTTCGCTCGGTCAACCTCTATCCAACTCGAATAGGGATGAGGTTTGACACTGGGGGCACCCTGTTTGACTCCTTCAGCGCAGGCTTCTCGGCTGGATAAGGGTAATCAGCTTTGCTGGCGTAGGCGCGGGGCGCCCTGGGCACTGGGGGCGCCCTGGGCGTTCGGGGCGCCCTGGCTGGTTGCTGGGGGCGCCCCGGCCAGTGAGCAGCCGAAGCCTTTGTTGCTTCGTTTATTTTGTGTTGCCCTTGGGGGCGCCCGGGACACTGAGGGCGCCCTGCTCAACTACTTGCCTCTCTCCTTTGGGCATTCTGAGCTGCAGACACACGTTCCTTCGGTCCTGCACCCAGGGTTAGTCCAAAACAATATAAAGCATTTGAGTATTATGTTTATACAACCTTAGCTGTCTTGGTTCTGACTTTGGGCCTCCAAAATGGAGCCCTAGGTCGAACCGACTCCTACTGTTCCCTCGACGGGGAACGCGTCCTCACCTACTCCTCTCGGGAGAATGTACCTGATGCCAACCGCTCCTCTGGTTGGACTTTTGCCTCGCGGTCCTTCGACAGGTCTTGGATACCGAGCTATCCTTCGCCCGATGCCTAGCATTCCTTCGCTAGGGCTTTTCACCCTGGCATTCCTTCGCTAGTGCCTAGCATTTCTTCGCTAGGGCTTTTTACCCTGGCATTCCTTCGCCAGTGCCTAGCATTCCTTCTCTAGGGCTTTTTGCCCTGGCATTCCTTCGCCAGTGCCTATCAGTCCTTTGCTAGGGCTTTTTACTCTGCACACTAGAGTGACATGTTAGATAACAAATGAGACTTAACTTTTGAACCCTGTTGCCATTATCAAAATACATGTTTGACTTGGGTGCTTTCTGCACCAACAATCTCCTCATTTTTGATTTATGGCAACCCTAGTTCAAAAAGTTAAGTTTAATCAAAGCATGTAAAAATATTAAATTTTGTTCCCTCCCCTGGAGGGACTCTCCCCCTAGATTTTTCAAAAGTTCGTGGGGTTCTAAGTTAAAGGGAAATTTTTTTTTACTAAGAATTATTTTCAACAGAGGGTTTTTGTATTTTCAAAAATGATTTTTGCACTTTTGAAACTTAAGTTTAGGTACTTGGAAATCTTTTGACAACTTAATTTTTAAAAGTACATAGAAGAGTTTTTGGAAGCATGAGTTTAGAGTACTTAGAAAAATTTTAAAGCCTTAAGTTTTAAAGTACTCAAAAGTTTTTGAAAGCTTTAACTTAAGTACTTAGTAAGTTTTAACAAACTTAAGTACTTAGTAAATTTTTGACAAACTCTAGTATTTAGTAAATTTTTGAGAAGCTTAAGTACTTAGAAAATTTTGAAAAGCTTAAGTACTAAAATTTTTTTTAAAAGCTTAAGTACTACAAATTTTTTTTTGAAACTCTTAAGTACTAAAAATTTTTGAAAAGCTTAAGTACTTACATAATTTTTGAAAAGCTTAAGTACTTACAGAATTTTTGAAAAGCTTAAGTACTTTTTGAATAAAGGATAGATTTTGAAATTTTGAGTGACAAAAAATAAAAATTTTAAACAAAAAATTTTAAATTCTCTCCTTTCTTATCTCTCTCCCTTTGCCATATATCAAAAACAGATAAATATAGCAGAAATTAACTTGCATAAAGGAAATAATTTTCATAAAGGAAAATATTTGCATGATTTTGCTGTACTGAACCAATTCATGATAAGACTTAAACCAAATCAGTTAATTTTCTCTTGTAGGGACCTGTCTAACCCAATTAACTACTTATTAACTGTTATAAACAGTAGTTTTTGCTAGGGTTAGTCAAGTTAAGTGTTTCTGTTCAAGTTAGATTTTCTAAACTTGACACTTAACTTGATTGCTGTGTAAGTTGTATTTAGTGCCCCAATTACTGCAGATGCACTGACTTAAAGCATCTTGAATTAAGGCAAAGACCTAAGCATCTCAACCCTTTCTAGATTATCAATCAAAAGTACCCTAAGGTGCTTGTGAGATGCTGGCTTCTAAATCTATAGGTGCATGCAGTTCTAGGGTTAGGGCCTAGGCTAAGTCTATTTACGAAAAAGTCCTAGTTTTGAAAGGGGTAGTTTTGAAAAATAAAACCAAAAGAAATTTTATTTTGAAAAGTTTTTCAAGACTGAATAAACACAGATTTTGAAAACCATTTAAAAAAAACTGATTTTAAGTAAGAGAACCACTAGTTGACTAAGCCTATTCTACTAAGCACAGTCCTAACTGCTTTCTTTGTGAGCTGAATTCAGACTCAGGTAAGGGTTTTGTGAATATATCAGCTAAGTTGGATTTTGATTCTATATGCTTAAGTACTATCTCACCCCTGGCTACATGGTCTCTTACGAAGTGATGTTTAACTTCTATGTGTTTTGTTCTGGAATGTTGGATTGGGTTCTTAGTTATATTAATTGAACTTATATTGTCAATAAATACTTGAGTTTGGGTGTAGTTGAGATGCAAGTCCTTAAGAGTGTGCATCATCTATAAAAGTTGTGCTACACACTCTCCTAAGGCTACATACTCAGCTTCAGTTGTGGATAGAGCTACACAGTGTTGTTTTCTGCTGCACCAACTTACTAGACTATTTCCTAATAGTTGGCAGCTTCCACTTGTGCTCTTTCTATCTAATTTACAACCAGTATAGTCAGAATCCGAGTATCCTGACAAATTGAAGGTTGAGGTTCTAGGATACCAAATCCCTACATTTACGGTGCCCTTTACATATCTTAGTATTCCTTTTAGGGCTGCAAAGTGCGTTTCCTTAGCACAGGTTTGGTATCTAGCACACATCCCTACAGCAAAAAGAATGTCAGGTCTGCTGGCAGTAAGGTACAGTAAACTACCTATCATACTTCTATATATTTTGAGGTCTACTGGCTTACCATGAGGGTCACTATCTATTTTTACATTAGTGGCCATGAGAGTACTTATGCTTTTAGAGTTATCTATTTTAAATTTCTTTATTAACTCTTTAGCATATTTGGATTGATGGACGTAGTTTCCATTTCTAGTTTGTTTGATTTGTAGTCCTAGGAAAAAGGTAAGCTGATAGATACCATTTTATTGATTATTTGAGTTGCTAAAATCCATGTTTGACCTATGTTTTTATTGCTTAATTGTGAAATTGCCCTAGGTTTTAGAACTTACCTTTATTTTGGACTTAATTAAAAATATGCACATTTTTAGATTATTTGGCCACTAATTTTCTGATATATTTTTGTAGGCATGAAAGGTTCATGGACCTAGGGCATATTGGGTCAAACTTGAGTCGGAAGTGACCCGGATCGAATTATCAAGATTATGATTAAATCTGGGCCGTCCGATTCAAGAGCGGCTAGATTTGAGCCATCCGGGACCATCTGAAGCAATCCGAGCTAGGGCTAGGGTTGATCAAGCACCCTGATCAAGATCTGAAGGTTTCATCCCAATCAGAGCTAAATCAACCGTTGGATCAAGCTCGGAGGGCTCTAGATCGTCCATTCAAAGATTAGGGTAATCTGGACCATCCGTTGCACATCTGGAGGATCCGAGCTATCACGAGGCAGATCCTGACCCCAGATCATCATCATCAAAGTTTGGCTCAAATCAGAGCAAGATCAGCCGTTGGATTTCCTCCGATCAATCTGGGCCGTCCATTGCTAATGTATTTAATCAGATTTTTCCAGCCTTTCTCCTCGTCGCGTCTTCGCCGTTTCCTTCGCAGTTCTTCATTCTTCTTCTTCTGTTCTTCATTTTTCCTGCAATTCCTTTAGTTTGAAGGCGTGACCTCCTCAACTTCGATCTTGGATCAACATCTAAGTCATTGGAGGATAGTTCTGTGAGAGATTTCAGCTCAAATTGTCAATCCCTTGAATCTCATCTGCGAGCCACGTCCGACCATCTGAGCCGTTTGTAGGGGTTCTCAGGCGAGCTCAGATGATTCTCAAATCATCATCGCACTCCCAGCCATGGAAATCGAGGAGATTGGATTGAGTTTCCCCAGCCAAGTGCAGAGTGAGCTGGATTTGAATTGCAGCACTGTTTCCAGTGATTTGCGGAGCCGAAGGGGTTCTTGGCTTGCCCTTGCTTGACGACCAAGGAGATTTGAGCTTGGGAAGGGTTGAGGATTAGTTTAAATTAGGAATTTTCAGTTTCTTTTAGCTGTAATTCCCTTTTGCTGCGTGCCAATTTTTGGTTTCTGAATTTTAGATTGGTTAAGTTTGGTTTCTGAATTGTTACTGCTTTAATCAGTTTAGATTATGCAAGTCAATTAGAGTTAATTTCAGTTAGATTTCACTTTATTGTTTGCGTGCCATTTGTATTGCTTGCGTATCAGAGAATTTCAGAAATTTTCAGTTTTCGAATGTAGTTAGTAAATCAGATTTGTCCAAGCTATTTCTGCAGTTAACAAGTTTCGATTCAGTAATTCTTAGCAGCTAGGTAGTTTGTTAGTGAGTAATTGCAATTGTTTTAGTTTGTTTCGCATAGTTTAACTCTGCAATTCAGTTTTTGCCTTTGCGTATTAGACAGTTACAGTGCGTATCAGCTGTATCAATTTCTGACTTGGGCATTTGTGCGTATCAGTTCTTTCTCATCTTTTCCTAAGCATTAGATATGTGCCTTAGCATCTAAGTTCTTTATTTGATCTGTATTTAGGCAGTAATTGTATTTCTGTGCAGGTTCTGTTTTCTGAAATTGAATCTGCGTTTCTGATAACCTGCTGCGTATCATTTTTTTGAACCTGTTTTTGCATAACAAACCTGATTTGGTTGCTGCATTTAGTGCCCAACGAGTTTTTGTCTGCCTTCCAAGTTTTCAATGTAGTTTGTTCCAATTACATAGCATTCCATATCAATTACTGCATTTTGTATCAGCTTGCATGCTAGCTTTTCATTTCTGCAAAAGTCAGCTGCCAATGCTGCGAGTTTCTTATTTTCAGACCAAAATCTGTATCAAGTGATGCCTGTTTCTTGTGAATTTTAGTCGAACCTTGGATGGTAGCATTCTAGTTCATTTGTCTTGCTTGAATTTGCATCAAACTTGTAGCTGCATACCTATTTGCTGTCTCTGAATTTCTGCAACATTCTTGCAGTTTTCTGCAGTTTCTACAGATTTGTTGTGTTGAGTTCTTCATAACCTGTTTTGATTAGTCTGTTGGAGTCTGAATGTCTTCCATTATCCCTGCATATCATTGCATTTATAGCAGTGCTTTCCATGCTTAAATCGATTAGTTTCAAGTACAAGTTGGCACAAAAATTTCAGCTTTGGCACAAGTGTTTTCCTTTTGCATGCCAAGCTAATTTGACACTATTTTTCACCAGGAATTCACCTATCTTCTAGTGATGCATTGTGCTTGAAATTAGTTTGGTTTGCATTCCGTTAGTTGCTGAATTCCAATCCGTAATTTTGCATGTGAGTGTTTCGTTGCTTGTGTTTGGCATCAATGGACTTTAGGTGATATTTTTGGATCAGCTGTTCATAGAACACTTAGAACTCAGCTTGTATTAAGTGGTGATCTCTTAAACAAATCTCTGCATTGGTATCAATCAGAACTGGGTTTGATTTGATATCGGTTTGATTTTCGAATTTCGCAATGTGGCATTGGTTAAATTGAGTTGTTTATTGGTTGAGTTTATCAATTGCCATTACCTAGTTTAATTGTCCAGCTAAGTCAGCTCACTCCTTTATTTTTATTGCTATCTCATTTCACAATTGCAACCCAAAATCCAAATTTGAATTAAAACCCAAAATTCACAAACGACACATAAACACGAGCGCGAATCAAACACAACATCAACTAGTCCCGAGGAAAAATACGACCTGTGGCCCCTTTACTACGTTTTCATATTTTGATTGCAAAAAGGGTTTCCAGCATTTTTATAAATTCTAAATTCTGACGGATCCACACATTTCGTGACAACTTAACTTAGCTAAATCGGGTCCGTCAAATTTTTGGCGCCGTTGCCGGGGAAGCAACTAGTTGATTTGTTAGATTTTTGCTTGTATGCTTTTGGACATATCATTGGGTTCTATTTTATTTTGCTTTATCTTTCGTATACGGTTGCTGCCATTTTTCTTGTTTGTTTTGTGATAGGGGTGCAGGTTCAAAATGTTTTCATCCACTTATCAGCAGCCGTGTCCACAATTTCAGCAGAACCAACCTTTCAATCAACCATTACAACAATTCGAGCAACCACAGCAATTTCAACAATTTCAGCCAGATTTTCAGCTAAGTCTACCAAATTTCCAGAATTTTCAGAACGGGCAGCCACCATTCCAGAGTTTCGATTAGCCGCCTCAGCCCCAATTTCAGCAACTACAACAATTCCAGCCACCACAACAATTCCAACCGCAATTCCAACAATTTCAGCAAGAATTTCAGCATCTTAACCAAAATTTCCAGCAGCCTTTTGCAAGTTTTCAGCATGGAAATAATCAATTTCAACCTCAATTCCAGCCATATCAACAAGGGCAACAAGGTTGTCAATCGTTTCAAACATTTTTACCTCAAAACCAATCATTTTTCCAGCCCTCACAACCCATTAATCAGAATTTCCAGCAACAAAACCAGAATTTTCAGCCCACTCAATTTGAGTTTTTACCACCACAATTTCAACCTCAGATCCAAGAATTTCAGGGCTACAATTTTCAGCAACCTCCACCAACTTGTGAACCAAATTTTCAGCAATTTAATCAGCCTATTCAACCTGTTTATCAACCCCCACAGTCTCAATTTCAACAAATGTTTCAACAAGAGGTTCAAAACCTCGGAAAGCAAATGGAACAAGTGGCTAGTGATTTGAATCAGATAAAAGCCCAAAGATCAGAACCGTTATATTCTCAAGTTGCTTGTAATTCTGAGAGCCCCGGAGTTGATTTTATATCAGTTCAAGGTGACCCTAATGCATGGCCAAGTCCTTCTTCAAGTGATCTTAGAATTTTGGTAGAAGAAGACGAAGAAATCATTAAATATAGGGCACCTACAGCATACATCCCTTCGGAGATTCCTATTCAAAATTCATTTCCAAATTTTTCAACTCCAGAAGAAGAAACTGAAGCTCCACAGGACCATTCTAGACTCTTATTTTGTGATGATAGCATTATTGATGGTCCTAATTTTTCTAATATTGTTGTTGCAGATATTACAGAAGAAGAATGCATAGGAGATGATTCCATAGGTGTAGGGGATTGCACTAAGCCCCAGGGACCACCACAGTTGACTGGTACATTAGAAGATTCAAAGGATAAACCAGAAAGTGTAGGGACTTGCATGGTGGAAGCAAGCACCCAAGGATCACCTGCTTTAGTTGAGTGTCTACCAGAGCTTGAGGCTGATGAGGAGCATGTGCTTGACCAGGAGGAGGCCATGGATACATCTACTCTTGTAGAACCTCCAGGTATTCTTCAGCATGCTCAGGTAAGTATTTCTCCTCTTTGTTCAGAAAAATTCAGCGAGGTACCTAGTGCTGACTTTATTGGTTATGATGAATTTATTGATATACCTTGAGTAGAAATTGTTTGTGCAAATCCAATAGAGGTACCAAATATTGATTTCCTTGGTCATAATGCATTACCTGATACATCTCTTGTAGATATGGGTTGTGAAATAATTTTAGAGGCACCCATAATTGATGTTGTTTGTTATTATGAATCTCTTGATACATCTTTTGTGAATATTGATTGTGTAAAATTTTTAGAAGTGCTTGAAATTGATGTTATTTATTTTGATGAATCTCTTGCTATATCTTATGCTGAGGTTGAATGTGAAAAACTTATGGAGATATTTGAGATTGATTTGATTGGCTGTGACACATTGCTTGATACACCCTGGATGGAAAATAATTGTGAAATTTCTATTGATGTGCCAGAAATTGATTTCTTTATTTGTGATGAGTATCTAGATGCAAATTTTGTAGGAAATAATTGTGAAAATTTTATTGAGGCACCAAGAATTGATTTAATTGGATATGATGCAGCTTTGGATTCATTTCATGCAGAGACTGAATTTATATCATTTCTTTCTGACCCTAAACACTTGAGAGAGGTATTACATTGTTTTGCAGGGTCCAGAAGACTTTAGGAGTTGGTGCTCCAACTGAACAGACTTCAACCTCCTGGAAGGACTTCTAAAAGGCATCAAGAAGGAGGAGAAGATCTTACTTTAATCCATAGCCCTCCATTCCTTCAATGGATCTTGAACCTAAATCGCCTGCGGCCACCGGAGCAAATTTTTGTAAAGTTCAAGTGTGGGGGAGTCCTAACTCTCCCAGCCACTCATGTTCCTCCACTACCACGATGGAGGCTACTTCTGGATAGACTCCGTCCACCAGAATAAAGGGGAGTTTGTTTCTTCTTGTATTTTCTTTTATTGCATGTTTCATTTTTTATGTTTTCTAGAAGTAGAATTTTCTTTTAAACTGAGTCCTTGTCAATAAATGCATGTTAGTTCTTTTGGCACGTTTTCTTCATATTTAGGAATAAATGTATCCCTTTAGGTTATCTCCATAACATTTTAGAATCTCTTGGAAAATAAATTAAATTTGGTTGTTAAAACTTAGGGTTTGAGCTAATGGATGAAATCTTGGATGCTTGAATACTACTTGCTTTAGATTCTTAATTAATGTCTTGAGATGAATTATTTTTGCCTAGTGAGAATTAGCCTTATTTTTGTGACACACGTATGTTATTGTGCTCTAGAACTTGCTTAGATTCTTTCTAAACCATATTTCAATGATTGGATCACATCTATAGAGGCTAACCCATTTGTTTCCTTTCCACATCAATTTTTAGCAATAATCATGTTCATTCCATTTTTCTTTACTTATTTCCTACTCTTATCCTCACTTTTCTTTGGACTTGTTGTTTGAGATGTTTCTTAATGATACTTTGCCTGAGACGGACATAGATTTAAGTGTGGGGGAGTGACTATTGTTTTGGAAAGATTGGGTATCAAAGAGGCATCTCATATATAAATTTTTTTTTTACAATTACATGTGCCAAGTTCAATTCGGTGGATGAAGAAGAATTTGTGTACCAAGGTCTAGTGGCATGCAACCATCCAATTGAAGCCAAATTCCGGAAGAAGTCAAGCAATAAGTTGAAGATCTAAGCAAGATTGTGCCATTGTGAATTCGGCAGAAAGAAAAAAAAATCTGAAAACACATCTTGCTACATGGTTGTGCCATTGAAGGAATAAACTCTTTGGATAGCATGTCTTGATCAGAATGTTTTGGACTTGCAGCTGCCCTCTGTTTAGAAACTGGACTACATTGCAAGGGAGAGTTTGAATCTGATGAAAAACAGAGAAAGGAAAAAAGTTGCAGTGAAGCTGAACAAAACCTGAGGTAAATTCTGAATTGCAGCTTGGTATCAACTTCAAGTTGAATTCATGCTCCTTAATTTAGAAATGCGTAGCAAAACTTGCATGATAGTTTTTGGCTGAATTCAGTCTCTTGGGGAGCAGATTTCAAGTGAAGGAAGTTGTTTTAAATCAAAATAGAAAAAGAATCATAAAAAAAAAGAAAAAAAATTCTGTGCCAATTTTACAAGTGAAGAAAGAAAATTCTGTGCTAAAACAGTTGTGCAGATCTGAACTGATCTAAATTGGAACCAATGAAAGGGTGCTGACAAGGATTAGGAGCAAAACTCTTCACCACTTAGCAGGAATTTGGAGATCAGAAATGTTGAGAGTGTAAGCTGGGAATGCAGCTAGAAAAGATGAAGCTGAAATTTAGGTTCTCTAGGCTATGACTCAAAGCATCAAAGATATAAACGTATCAAAGAGTGTTGAGCCATTCACTACTGATCACAAGGAGGTGGCTGATTGGATTTAGAAAAAGGAAAAAAATAGAGAAAAGAAATTTGCAATAAAGTGCAGTGACTAAGAAAAAAAGAATGGAGTGTATCAATTCATTCATTGAAGCATTTAATTCTTCCATTTCCATTTGATGCTAATTGCCGTCCAGAAATCAGATGTTTGCAAGGATGAAGAGCTTGAAGATTATGGATTCTGAAATTAATGGTGTGGAGCTAAAATTTGAAACAAGATTGACAAAATGATCAAGTGTGGTTGCAAAAGGAAGAAAAAAAAAGACACAGATTTGATCAGAAATTGTGAAGTAGTTTCTCTAAAGAGTTTGGAAGCTGAATTGCAATGGAAGCCTGAACAAAAAGAAGAAGGGCTGAGGTAGAAGAAATGGTTGCAGACACAAACAGAGAATCAGAAAAAAAAATGAAACAAGAACAAGGATGACATGCAATTGAAGTTGACACCATGAAATCAAGTGAAGCTTTTCTCATCCATATTGAAGAATTGTTCCACCATCATTCTGATTTCACTAGAGAAGGAGAAAGAAAGGAAACAAAAATCAGAAAAGAGAAGAGGAAAGAAATCAAGGTTGGCACGTAAAATGGAAACTTGGCACAAGGAAATCATTGAGATTAATAGGGTTTTCTTCACCCAAATCAAAGGAATTGTTCAAATTCTTACTCACCCACTCAGATTTAATTTGAAGAGAAGCAAAGTTCATTGGAAACATCCTTGAGCACTCAAGTCTTCCACTTTATCCATTTTTCCATTTTCTTAGCTTTTACTCCAATTCTTACCATTTTCTATGCTTTCACTTGTTTTTGTAGATATTGATCCTAATCATGAATAATGGTGGAGATTAGACAATAAGCAAGCTTATGGTAGTGCAAGAAGCATGTGTGTTTGAGTGAGCTCCACTTCCATCATCTACTTAGAACATAAGAAGAGAGCCACCAAAATTTTCCTTGAAAGGCTAGTGATTTAAATTCATCTCAATAACTCATGATGGATGAAAAGGCTAAGTTGTTGATTTTAGGACAAGATATTAATCCATAGAGCTTAGATTTTTGAGAATTGACAACCCTAGGTAATTTCTTTTCATTTGCTTCTAATTATGCTTATGAAAGCCTAAGGGATACTTATTTAGTGATTTCGCGAGACGCTCAAGGTTAAGTGTGGGGGAGTTGATAGATACCATTTTATTGATTATTTGAGTTGCTAAAATCCATGTTTGACCTATGTTTTTATTGCTTAATTGTGAAATTGCCCTAGGTTTTAGAACTTACCTTTATTTTGGACTTAATTGCAAATATGCACATTTTTGGATTATTTGGCCACTAATTTTCAGATATATTTTTGTAGGCATGAAAGGTTCATGGACCTAGGGCATATTGGGTCAAACTTGAGTCGGAAGTGACCCGGATCGAATTATCAAGATTATGATTAAATCTGGGCCGTCCGATTCAAGAGCGGCTAGATCTGAGCCATCCGGGACCATCTGAAGCAATCCGAGCTAGGGCTAGGGTTGATCAAGCACCCTGATCAAGATCTGAAGGTTTCATCCCAATCAGAGCTAAATCAACCGTTGGATCAAGCTCGGAGGGCTCTAGATCGTCCATTTAAAGATTAGGGTAATCTGGACCATCCGTTGCACATCTGGAGGATCTGAGCTACCACGAGGCAGATCCTGACACCAGATCATCATCATCAAAGTTTGGCTCAAATCAGAGCAAGATCAGCCGTTGGATTTCCTCCGATCAATCTGGGTCGCCCATTGCTAATGTATTTAATCAGATTTTTCCAGCCTTTCTCCTCGTCGCGTCTTCGCCGTTTCCTTCGCAGTTCTTCATTCTTCTTCTTCTGTTCTTCATTTTTCCTGCAATTCCTTTAGTTTGAAGGCGTGACCTCCTCAACTTCGATCTTGGATCAACATCTAAGTCATTGGAGGATAGTTCTATGAGAGATTTCAGCTCAAATTGTCAATCCCTTGAATCTCATCCGCGAGCCACGTCCGACCATCTGAGCCGTTTGTAGGGGTTCTCAGGCGAGCTCAGATGATTCTCAAATCATCATCGCACTCCCAGCCATGGAAATCGAGGAGATTGGATTGAGTTTCCCCAGCCAAGTGCAGAGTGAGCTGGATTTGAATTGCAGCGCTGTTTCCAGTGATTTGCGGAGCCGAAGGGGTTCTTGGCTTGCCCTTGCTTGACGACCAAGGAGATTTGAGCTTGGGAAGGGTTGAGGATTAGTTTAAATTAGGAATTTTCAGTTTCTTTTAGCTGTAATTCCCTTTTGCTGCGTGCCAATTTTTGGTTTCTGAATTTTAGATTGGTTAAGTTTGGTTTCTGAATTGTTACTGC
Source organism: Boesenbergia rotunda (assembly GCA_024364735.1). Classification (NCBI taxonomy): domain Eukaryota; kingdom Viridiplantae; phylum Streptophyta; class Magnoliopsida; order Zingiberales; family Zingiberaceae; genus Boesenbergia; species Boesenbergia rotunda. The sequence goes on along the minus strand of JAGFNQ010000153.1, from coordinate 819,667 downwards.
TTTAATCAGTTTAGATTATGCAAGTCAATTAGAGTTAATTTCAGTTAGATTTCACTTTATTGTTTGCGTGCCATTTGTATTGCTTGCGTATCAGTGAATTTCAGAAATTTTCAGTTTTCGAATGTAGTTAGTAAATCAGATTTGTCCAAGCTATTTCTGCAGTTAACAAGTTTCGATTCAGTAATTCTTAGCAGCTAGGTAGTTTGTTAGTGAGTAATTGTAATTGTTTTAGTTTGTTTCGCATAGTTTAACTCTGCAATTCAGTTTTTGCCTTTGCGTATCAGACAGTTACAGTGTGTATCAGCTGTATCGATTTCTGATTTGGGCATTTGTGCGTATCAGTTCTTTCTCATCTTTTCCTAAGCATTAGATATGTGCCTTAGCATCTAAGTTCTTTATTTGATCTGTATTTAGGCAGTAATTGTATTTCTGTGCAGGTTCTGTTTTCTGAAATTGAATCTGCATTTTTGATAACCTGCTGCGTATCATTTTTCTGAACCTGTTTTTGCATAACAAACCTGATTTGGTTGCTGCATTTAGTGCCCAACGAGTTTTAGTCTGCCTTCCAAGTTTTCAATGTAGTTTGTTCCAATTACATAGCATTCCATATCAATTACTGCATTTTGTTTCAGCTTGCATGCTAGCTTTTCATTTCTGCAAAAGTCAGCTGCCAATGCTGTGAGTTTCTTATTTTCAGACCAAAATCTGTATCAAGTGATGCCTGTTTCTTGTGAATTTTAGCCGAATCTTGGATGGTAGCATTCTAGTTCATTTGTCTTGCTTGAATTTGCATCAAACTTGTAGCTGCATACGTATTTGCTGTCTCTGAATTTCTGCAACATTCTTGCAGTTTTCTGCAGTTTCTGCAGATTTGTTGTGTTGAGTTCTTCATAACCTGTTTTGATTAGTCTGTTGGAGTCTGAATGTCTTCCATTATCCCTGCATATCATTGCATTTATAGCAGTGCTTTCCATGCTTAAATCGATTAGTTTCAAGTACAAGTTGGCACAAAAATTTCAGCTTTGGCACAAGTGTTTTCCTTTTGCATGCCAAGCTAATTTGGCACTGTTTTTCACCAGGAATTCACCTATCTTCTAGTGATGCATTGTGCTTGAAATTAGTTTGGTTTGCATTCCGTTAGTTGCTGAATTCCAATCCGTAATTCTGCATGTGAGTGTTTCGTTGCTTGTGTTTGGCATCAATGGACTTTAGGTGATATTTTTGGATCAGCTGTTCATAGAAAACTTAGAACTCAACTTGTATTAAGTGGTGATCTCTTTAACAAATCTCTGCATTGGAATCAATCAGAACTGGGTTTGATTTGATATCGGTTTGATTTTCAAATTTCGCAATGTGGCATTGGTTAAATTGAGTTGTTTATTGGTTGAGTTTATCAATTGCCATTACCTAGTTTAATTGTCCAGCTAAGTCAGCTCACTCCTTTATTTTTATTGCTATCTCATTTCACAATTGCAACCCAAAATCCAAATTTGAATTGAAACCCAAAATTCACAAACGACACATAAACACGAGCGCGAATCAAACACAACATCAACTAGTCCCGAGGAAAAATACGACCTGTGGCCCCTTTACTACGTTTTTATATTTTGATTGCAAAAAGGGTTTCCAGCATTTTTATAAATTCTAAATTCTGACGGATCCACTCATTTCGTGACAACTTAACTTAGCTAAATCGGGTCCATCATAAGCTCACCAACTAAGCTCATTTTAAATTCATTTTCCATTATCTTGACAAACTCTTTTAGGAAGTTTGTGTTGGTGGATCCAAAGATTATGTCATCTACGTAAATTTGGGCAATAAATATATCTTTTCCTAGGGTTTTAATAAACAAGGTTGAGTCAGTTTGTCCTTGTTTAAATTCTTTAGAAGTTAAGTAAGTTGATAAACGTTCATACCAAGCCCTAGGTGCTTGTTTTAACCCATATAGTGCTTTAGTTAATTTGTAAACATGGTCAGGTTTGTTTAAGTTCTCAAAACNTCACGAATCCTCAAAATTTTGATATTTGACGTCGCTGCAAAAAATCGAAACTTTTGAGGAAGTGGAAGGATCGAGAAGGGCGTACATTTCGCGGCCCAGATCGAAAAGCTGCATCGCTGAAGATAGTCCGGTTGCCGGAGTTGCTTCCGCAGAAGACGCAAATCCGCTTGAACTTGCTCCGAGTTTCGTCGCCATCTCTCTCGTCTCCGATCTCACGGAGCCGGACACAGAGGCGGAAAGGAGAGAAAGAGAGGGAGGGAGAGCAAACCCCAAATCCGTCTTTACCTTCTTTCTTTGAACGAACAACTACCCAGTACCAGGAATCCTATCGCGTTCCTCCCGTCTGTTGCTTGCGCCATCCATCGCTCATTTGCCACTTTGTTTACTCTCTTGCTCTGCCGTCGCTATCGCATGCGGGTGAACAAGACAAAGCCGTGAAACGGAACACCACCGAGAAAGGCAAAAAGCTTTCCTTTTTGCAGACTCTAATTTGTACCTTTTTCCTCGATCGCCCACTCCCTGTGGGGGGAAGAACCCTGATACCTCTTTACTCTTTAAGCCCTATTTTACTTCCTCTGCAACCAGGCTAACGATCCGGCGGCGGCGGACTCTTCTTAATTATTTATATATTTAAAAATCAAAATTTAATTTAGGAAAAATTATCCTAAATTCCCCCAAACAAACTTATAACTTTCTTTTCAGTCCCTGCGCCAGACAAAATTTATTTCCACTCCCTATATACAATATTTCATATGTTTCAACTATAGATTTATCGAATTACACCTCAATTTTTTTAGATACAAAAAGTCTGAAATCAAATATAATTCTTTCTAAATTCAACATAATCTAACTAAAATTCAGTATATTTTCTATCAAATTGAGTATGACCTAATCAATTCATCCTAAGCTAATCAATTGGTATGTACTCCTAATCAATTGATCCGGTGGAAAAAAAATTATCCTCAATTTGATAGAATATATACTAAATTTAAGAAGAATTATACTTTTTTTTTAAACTTCTTATACGTATAAAAAATGTGATACTTAATTTGATAGAAAATATACTAGATTTTAATTATATGATACTGAATTTAGGAGGAACTATATCTAATTTTAGACTTTTTGTACCTAAAAATAATAAGGACAATTATGTATGAACTCCTAATCAATTGGTCCGGTGAAAAAAGAATTGTGCTCAATTTGATAGAACATATACTAAATTCTAATTGAAATATACTGAATTTAGAAAGAATTATATTTCTTTCTGGACTTTTTATACGTATAAAAATTGTGATACTTAATTTGATAGAAAATATACTAGATTTTAATTATATGATACTAAATTTAGGATGAATTATACCTCATTTTGGACTTTTGTACCTAAAAATAATAAGGGCAATTAGGTAAATTAATATTTATTAGGGAGCTGAAGTAAATGAAACTTTGCATATAGGAAATGAAAATGAATTTTTTCGGACACAGAGACTAAGGATAAAATTTAAGATTCAATTGGAAATTTAAACACAATTTATAGTTGGGGATTTAAACACAATTTACAATGTATAATTAATCTAAGAATAATAATTTTTTTATAGGATTCAAAATTAATAGAAATAAATTAAATATTTAATACCAACTTTAAAAAATTCATTTAAAATTAATTTTTGGCCTATTTCATATGATATACGCTATTCATGTGCTAGATTGAAGATAGTAATATTTTATTTTGATAAAATTCAGATATTGTTTTCATTTGACTCTGTAATTTATATATTTTTATTTCATTTAAATATTTAATAATCAAATTGCATCTACAATCTATTGAGTTAAATATGTCGTAATTAGAAATCGAACCGTCGATATTAGAAATAGCGACTAATTACTCTACTACTGCACCATAGCCCCGGAGACATATTTCTTCTACATTAAACATGTTGTTATATTATTACTTAATAATTTAACTCATCATTATAATTTAATTAGTCAATATATAATTCAATGAAATTTGACTTGATGGAGGACAAAACGATTTAGTTTTGAGTTATAAATACAATTTGATTTAAACTTCCTGACATTACAATTTGGTTTAGATTTTCAATAATACCTTCTTAAACGGAACTTGTTTTTCATTCTTAACTTTATTGTAAATTTTGTGAAAATAAAAGTTTCAAATGGTTTAGTAAAATATCAACTTTTTATTCTTTGGCCCTACAGAATGAATAATACTTTCATTCATAAGATTTCTTAACAAATGACATCGAGTTTGACTGTTTGAATATGTTTTACTTTTTTCATGAAAAATTGATTCCTTCAAAATAAAAATTGTTTAGTTAGTGTCTCAAAATAAAGTTATTGAATCTTGGGAAAATTTGAGAAAACTCCCTAACATTAAAGTGGGATTTGCATGCACTCCCCAACCAAAAATGTCTTTGCATGCACTCCCCGATGGGATTGACAAGACAGTTTTGTGTGCTATTTTTTTTATCAGTATAAAAGAGTAAAAATTCAGTATAAATCGTAAAGATTTGAGTATAAATTGTTTGAGATTGAGTACTAATTTAAAAAATTTGAGTATTATTTGAAAAAATTTGAGTATACATTATTTCAGTATATAGTAAAAATTTCAGTATACATTATCAAAATTTAAGTATGAATTGATTTAGATTTAGTATTATTTTAAAAAAATTTGAGTATAAAATTTAGAAATTTGAGTATGTGAGGTTGCATCCACCACATCAAGATTTTCACATAAGGGGTCGTCGAAATTTTATACTCAAATTTCTTAAATTAGTACTCAATTTTAAACAATTTATACTCAAATCTTTATAATGTATACTGAGTTTTCACTCTTTTATACTCACGACATCAAGATTTTTATATAAGGAGTCACCGAAACTTTGTACTCAAATTTTTTAAATTAGTACTCAATCTTAAACAATTTATACTCAAATTTTTACAATGTATACTGAGTTTTCAGTTTTTTATACTCAATCTATTAGGGAGTGAATGCAAAGAATTTATTAAGTGGGGAGTACATACAAAGATAAATTTGAGATTGGGGAATTTTTTCCAATTAACTGTTGAATTCTTCTTGAAATACTTGAGATCCTCTAAAATACTATGCCACTAAAGTTATATTCAACTTTTCTGGAAAAGAGTGCAATACTTGTTTTTTTTTAATACCATGTTATTGCTCCATTTCCAATATCAAAAAATATAATCTAAGGTGCTTTTGTTATACTTTCTGCTAAGTTAGTATGTATGGCTAAAAAGATTCTACTAATAATTATAGTGACTTAATAAAAAATATCATCATAATACAAAGCACCCTAGGTTATATTAACTCCCACAGACATAGCTGAGATAGTTAGGAATTAATAGATTATCATTATAGATCTTGGTTCGAGCCACGAGACTGATAAAATGTAAATCCCTACATCCTGTGTAAAAAGTCTCTCCCCCCCAACTTCTTGCCTTCTCAGTCACCATGATTTATCTCTTCTGTGTTGATCCTGAGGCGGACTGGTGGGGGTGTTAATTCTGAGACGGATTGACGGAGACACTAAGGGCGAACGTTTCGCCTTTGTCACCTTAGGTTATATTTTTTTATTAATAAATATATGCATTATAATCCAACCGAAGGTAGAGTTTTGATAAGACGGGATCCTCTGTACCAGAGAATCCTTGTCTCGCCTGTCCCACACTCACCGACGATGGTCAGCGAGTCGTCCGATTAACGATCAGACATTATTAATAATTTTTTATCGTCGTTCCGAATCAAACGATATCTTGGGATAACGGTGAATCAGTCGGAATCTCCGTATTACGATCTCGTCGGATTCGACGGTGAATACGGCGAGATCACAAGTGCGACGATACCCGACGGATTTACCGTACTCTCCAGGATATAGTTTTGTTCGGGGCGGCGGTTGTAGACTGCCGGTAATGTCCGATCGACGATTGGATTATTCGTCGGCCATCATCGACGAGTGAGACAGAGGGACAGAGATCCTCTACGGGAACAGAGGATCCGGCCTCGTGTTTTGATGGGGAACTGCACTAATATAGAGGAAAAAAGAAGGTGAATCTACCACAATTCTCGGTGGTTACCGGTCGACTAGCCAGCAAGAATACAACAAAAAATACAACAAGAGACAGCCAAAGGGTGGAAAATCTTGGCTTATCTTTGGCGTTTGAAAGAGGGAAGCTCTCAAAGGTTGACAGCAAAGTGAGATTGGAAAAGCAGAACTGATTTCCTCTCCGACGATCATCGATGCGGGAAGCAAGGAGGGAGACTCTTCAGACATTCTTGATTTGCAAAGTTTTCGTTTAAAGGAAAGACCAAACAAAGTGAATAAATCCCATAGATTCCGCAGTGGGTGTTTCCTTGTTGAACGTGTGCTTCCTTCCATGAAGAACCAATCCATTCGATACCTCTTAGACGAGAATGACAAAAAATGGAAAGACAACTAGAAAACGGTAGATGAGGAGTCAATTAAGGGCGGATGCAATGGATCAATCGTTCCTTGCTGTGAATTATTTTGAAGGAGAAATCAGTACCATTGCTGTGAATTGCTGATGTTGTGCAGTAATTCTGTTTGGTTTCCCATCTACATTAAATGAATTCATTTCCCAGCAATTAAGGGATAAGTTCCAGCTACAAACGAGGGAGATGAAAATGCAGTAGTGTATCAATTGGAAACCATTGCGTGCCAAGAGTGGGATGCAAGAATTGATCAGTAAAAATTTCAAGTGAAGCACCTAATGTCCCCATCACTATTTGATGTTTCAAGCCTTTTACGATCTAAGGAGCTGTGGAGACATTAGAGACCATAAGAGCGAATAACTTGAAACTTCTATAGTATGAAAATCATGTAGTGAAGTTGAATTCTTAACTGAAATGCAGTAATGCTCACGTCTGAACTCAACTTCTTGATTCCATTAAATTTGAATAGCTGCAGATAAAGATTTGTTATCATAATCAACTCATTTAAGCCAGATTCGGGAAATTGTACAAAGGAAGCATCAGATACAATAATCTCAGATTGTCATAGTTCCGAGGGCTAACAATGGAAATAGAGTTGTACATCAAAAAAGTTAATCCAAGAGAAGCAGAAATTTGTAACAATGACTGATTAATACACATCTTTAACACTGTTATGTGCCAAATCTTGATGCAAGTTTCTATCCAGAACACAAACTGAACTCAAGCCCTATAAATTCATTGTTAAATGGTGTCTTCTTTTAAACTGGATTCTCTAGTATTTGAGTTGGAGTTGTCTTGGATACTAGATGCTGAAACTCTAAAAATTCTGGAATCTGATGAAGACTGTAGAACCCAAGAGGACTGTCGAATTCTCTGAAACTCTCCCGCAATCTGAGCTCAAGAAGATTAAACCTGTTTTAGCTGTGGAGTTAGGGGTTGGCAATGCTCAGTGACAACCATTACAGAATATTAGATTTTCAGCAACCTTTTTCGATTGAGAAAAAAAAGTGTTTAGCCTAAGTTCATAACTTCAACAAGGATGTGTAAATTTTAATGCAAAACTCTGATCAGCAATATTATAAAAGAAGTATTCAATTTTCAATGTTCATTGGTATCTCTTCCTTAAAGTTTCATGACACAATTCAGCTATGGCTCAGAACTGAAAGTGCTAAAATATTTGAATGCTAAATCTGTGATAACTGTAAAAATAAGGACAAGAAGAGTATCAAGTCTAGGGTTGGTGTGCCAAGGGTTTTGGACAGTTATTAAATTCAAGGAGAGTTTGATTCTATCTATGATTCTCTTGCTGACATATGTTGCCCAAAAATTAGAACTGAAAGGAAGCAGCTGGATTACTATAGGATGTGCAAAAATATTACTGCACAGTTTCAGGAACTGTAAGGAAGAGTACCCAAAAGAGCTGGGCAGTGTGCCAAAAGAATGAAACTGTGCTGGAATTAAATGGTCAGTCTTCTGAACGGTAAAAGTTGATAAATTGTTTAGCTGATTTAAGAAGAGATTTCCTCGTAGATAAAAGGGGAATAAATGAATCAGGAAAGCAGTAGTTGAAAGCTGTAAAAATAGTGATTAAGCAATGAGGAGTGTGCCAATTTTCAATTTGATTTTTTGATCAGTGGGGCATTGAACTAGAGCTGTATTAGATTGCATGCTGATTAAGACGCCTTACAGAGATAAACTTTCAAAAACTTGAACTGAGATTCGAAATAGAATAAAAATTGGCACGTGATCAGGAATTTAAATAGAAGAAGTGGAGAAACCTTGATGGTGAGGCAAGTATGTGTTGAGAAACGGGAGTGTTAAACATTTATATCAGAATTGGAATGCTATGTACTTTGTGCTGAAAATAAGAACCAGAATGTGGAAATTGAAACTTGGAAGAAGCACAAAATCCTGTCACAAAAATGCTGCCATAACATGGATCAAATAGGAATTGCAAATTGGACACCAAGAATTCTGCCAGCTATTACAAAATTTGAAAAATGCAGGCATTATGAATTGATGTACAGGATAATCAGTAGGTTCAGAAAATGCATAAAAGGGAGTATGGCAAAATTTATGAATTGACACTCTATCATGCCCATATCTTCCACCATTACTTTGAATTGTTCTTTTCCTCATTTCTTTCCTAATGCATCAATTCTCATTTGATTTAGTCCATGATTTCTTTGTAAAATCCCAATAAGCTTTTATAAGTGTGAATTCGATATCAAGGATAGTGGTGGAGAGTAGAAGACAAGTAAGCATATGGAGGTGCATGAAACATGAGTAGCTTGAGTGTGCTCCATTATTGCCATGAATAAGAGATTAGGTTGAGAGCCACCATAAATTTCCTTGAGAGGATTAGTGTGCTAGATTTATCTCAATTAAGACATAAAGGATAAAAGTCATTATGTTGCTAACCAAGAACAAGAATCTAGTCCATGAATGCTTGAATTATAGAAACTTGACAATTCTAGGTATTTATCTTTTATTGTCTTCTAAGTATGATTGAGAATGGTTGAGGGATGTACAACAATAGTTATCTCTTTAGTTTTGTTTACTTACACAAGACGTGCAAGCATAAGTGTGGTGGATTTAATAATTTAGCATTAGATGTACTCTTTTGGGTTGATATTTGGCATATTAAGCCTAATTGCATACTTAATGTTATACCTTTTGTCATGTTTTATAAGTGGAGACTATTTTTTAAGCATAAGTGTAATTTTTCTCAATTTATCACATTATTCTTCACAATTTGAAATTGGTTTTGTAGGGACACTTAAGTTGACTCAATTGGCACATGGTTAAGGTTAAGCAGGTGGATTCATCTAACAAAGAAGGAAGCTAAACAAATTGGTTTAAATCACATCAAGGACTCAAGCTTAATCCAAGTCAAATCACCTTCAACAATCCCTAATTTCTATTTTTACCCAAATCCAAGCCTAAATGAACCCGGTTTAATGGGTCATATCAAAACTAAAAATTTCGCAGTGAACAGTGGCTTGTGCAACTGTTCATCGCGATTTCTTCTATTCCAAGCCCACGCTCATCTTCTTCTTCCTTTCCAAGCTTCAGAATCAGTGAGGAAGCATTAAGGAGTCATCTGGACGGCATTAAGCAGTTGGAATCGCGGCGTTGAGGGTTTTGACACTGAATTTGCTTGTGTTCTGTTTTGCTGCAATTTCTTCCAGATCTGCTCGAACAGCGAAGAAAGTAGGTTTGATCACTATTCATTCATCACCAAGTATCAGAGGGATTCTCTGGTGAATCCCGACTCCATTTTGATCATCATCACAACCATCCGCAGCAGATCAGAGCTCAGTTTTCAGATTTGCAACAGAAATTTGATTCAATCTGATTTCATTTCTGTGACTCTGATTTATATTTCTTAGTTCTCAATCTTAATTGCTGCTATTTGGTTCATAAATCAGTGTTCTTGTGCCTTAGATTATAAGGATTTAAATTCGCAATTTAAAGTTCTACACTTTAGTTTTGATATTTGGAATCAAAATTGTTTTTATCTGTTAAGTTCTGGTTAAATCTCATAACTCGGTTTGCATGTGTTTAGTTTAAATTATGTCGCGTAGTTGCTGGTCTTTAAGTTTGTTTTCAGGTAAACTCAAGAGTATCTTAATTAGTTTAGACTAGTTACTTCGTTTAATGTAGTTCATGCTAGTTTTTGTTCACGATTAGCACAAGTTAACTGTAAGTTTCTTTAAGCAATTGCATTTTAATTCTTAACTTAGGATTTTTATAAAAATAAAAACCAAAACACCCCGATTTTTACATGAAAATCCGAAAAAGAATTCTAACTCTAAATCAAACAAACTTCTACTGGTTCCTTGTGAAAATACGACTTGAAACTTCTATTCTACATCCTTTATTTTGTGAGTTGTATAAGTACCCCGGGTGAGTTTTGATGTGGTCAATCGAGTCAAATTAGGTCGTGTAGGTATCTGATACATGTGTCTAAGTGTGTAGGAACTTAGGAGCACAGAAAGTTGAGCGAAAGATGTAGCGAACGAGAAGGATAGCACGGAAAGGGAGCCGACGGACTCAGTGCATCCGAGGGACGTGGAGGTATGCGGAAGAGTACGCCGGTGGAACGAGAAGGATGCGCACAACGTTCGAGGGACGAGAAGCCGGGAGGAAGCACGCTCGAGGAGAAGGCCAGAGAAGAGTTCCGGTGGGCCCGACTCCTGATGGCTGGAAATCACCCAGAAGGCCGAGAGAAGGATGGTCAACCAAAGGTTGACTAGTAAACACTTAGGAGCCCGAGTAGTCAGGCGTCCGTATGGATTGAAGCGCCTGACCATACAGGCATGCGAGTCCATACGGGCACCTGAGAGGTTTTAATCTTATCCAGAACTAGCCGTTCGCGACCGTTGTGACGAGGATAACCCCTGAGCCACGTGTTAGGCGCCCGTGAGCACTCGGGCACCTGTGTAGGGCCACGCTAGCAACTGATAGAATTTCACAGGGGCTATAAATAGACCCCTGAACTCAGTTCTTTTCATTTATTCAAACTGTAAAACGAATTCCTTCTATTCTTCATATTCTTTCTGAGCTCTAGTTTGTGTACGAGGCTTCTCCACCCGAAGGAGTTTAATCTGAAGATTGAGCTTATTTCTTCCTTGGATTAGCAATCATTTTGGTTGCAACCAAGTAACCCTTTTGTGTATCTTTTTATTTCTGTTAACATTTTTTTTATGTTATGGTTTGCTTGTTAACTAATCTCTATCTTTATTAGCATAACAAAAGATCGCTTTTATTTTTCAGGGGTGATTCACCTTCTCTTGCCGACCACACGACCATTGACAAGCTGAGGGTTTTCAACATTTGATCAATTTGAGGTCCAATTGTGACATTAGTAATGGGCTTATCAAGCATCACTTTACTTTTAACTTCTCAAGAATCAGCGTTGAAGCAACTCCACAAAACCCCCTTTTCTAGGTTTCCCTTTGGGCTGGAAAATGCCTCCCAAATAATTGATCTTACTCTCAATCTATTGCCACGTCAGATCGACGGTTCAAAATCTACAGAACGACTCTCTTTTGCCCGTCTGATCGATTGGTAAGTCATACCAATCGATTACCAACTTCTAATCGATTAAGTCAATCGACTTCGAAGTTTTCTGTTCTTTGTGAAAACACTCGATTGACCCATGTCGAATCGATTGCCTCAATTGATTCCAGAACCTTTTGTGATTGTTTATAAAAACCTCTCAATCGATTGTCCCAATAGATTCCAACATTCCTCTTCTCTTACAATAAAGCTCTCAATTGGTTACCCTAATTGATTAACAATGCCTAATTAATTGAGCTAATCGATTAGGTAGCTTTCTGTGCTATCACAAAACCACCGCCAATCAATTGGTCTAAGCCAATCAATTATCCAATCGAAAATTTGGGAGCCCTGTGGTCCTTTGTTTGAGGAAGGATTGTTGGGTTACCAGGTTGCAAATAAAGTCTCATATTGAAAACACATGAGAAAGATCATAAACTTATAAAGGAAAATATATCTCTATTGATATAAGACATTTTAGGCAAAGTCCAACAATAAAACTATGAGGCTTAGGCAAAGCCCAAAAATAAAATCGCCAGGTGTTCCTACCTCTCAGTCCACCCGACCAAACAATAAAACTATGAGGCTTAGGCAAAGCCCAAAAATAAAATCGCCAGGTGTTCCTACCTCTCAGTCCACCCGACCTACTAGGACTTCCTTGCCTAACTGCAACTAGGACTTTCTACATGGTCCTCTTAATTCAACCTTATACTAATGGAGATATCTTTCCCTTATAAGCCTATGATCTTTGCCATGTGTTTTTAATGTAGGACAATATTTGCAACCCTAACAATCCCCCTCAAACGAAGGACCACAAGACCCGCTAAGCGGAAAGCTTGTCCGTTTGACGTCCAAGCCTCGACCCACTAGGTCTTCCTGCCCCTCTGTCCACCAGACCTACTAGGATTTTCTTACCTAGCCGCAACTAGGACTTCCTACATGGTGCCTGGTCCTCTTGATTTGGACACGGAAGCCCCCACTTCCTTTGTTCGAGATTAATATTATACTCACATGGCTTGATTAGGCCATAGCTATTGTGCACAGTCAACGGTTAAACCTTCTGACAGTTCGGGTTCTGATAATAATTGTTAGGACCGAAGAAATTTAGATATCTCCACAATTATATGAAATTGTCCACTTTGGGCCTAAACCCTTATGTTTTTATTTTGGGCTTTATTCAAAAATCTCATACCAATAGAGATATATTTTCCTTATAAATCCATGATCTTTCCCATGTGTTCTGAATATGAGACCATGTTTGCAACCTTGCAACCCCAACAGAACCTCCCCTCAAAGCATGCACCAACTTCTATCATTGCATAAACAAGGATTTGGAGTTTCTAAACCTTTAGGAAAACCCAAAATTGAAGTCATGAGATTAAAAATTCAACCTTGAATATAAACTTCCTCCTTAACTTCATATTAATCCCCTTTAACCACTTCTTTCTCAATTTCATCAAGAAAATTACCCTCAAATACTTATCTAAGCATTTCACAGGTTTAGAAATAGTCAAATGACCTAAATGCGGCTTAACAAATTGAAATCAAACCATTTTAGCCAAACATAGTACTACTAATCGATTGGTTACAGTCATCAATCGATTCCAGCTAGTGTTAATTGATTGGCATGAGATGCGAATCGATTCTACATTATATGCTCCCAAATAAGGTCTTCCAATCAAATTACTTTGAGTCAATCAATTACTCTAATCGATTACCCAACCATAAACTCACCTAAACTCTTATCTTGAGTATATGGTTCCTTTGTCCAACCCTAAAGTCATCTGTGGCTCGTTGGGACTTCCCGTTGAGTAGCATCCCATCAACTTTGACTTACTAGGGCTTCTTCACCAAGTGGTCGGGTCAACTTTTGACTCACTTAGACTTTCTTACCATGTGTTTAATCAACTATTAACCCACTTGGATTTTCTCACCAAGTGTTCGATTAACTTTTGACCTACTTAGACTTTTTCTCTTGTCAACTTCCTGTTGGACTTCGCACTTGCCAATTCTCTCGTTGGGCTTCCAATCACCAAATGTTCAGTCCTCCTTGACCCACTTAGATTTTTTTCCTTGTCAATTTTCTGTTGGACTTCTCACTTGTCAATCTTCCCGTTAGACTTTAATCACCAAGTATCTGGTCCTTTTTGACCCACATGGACTTTTTACCTTGCCTAGCTCCGCTAGGACTTCCATTGCCTAGTTCTCAACTAAGTATTCTATTGTCTAGCCCCTCTAGGACTTCCATTGCTTAGTTCCCAACTAGGGCTTCCACTGCCTAGCCCCGTTAGAACTTTCTTTGTCTAGTTGTCAACTAGTTCTTCCATCACCTAATCCCGTTAGGACTTTCCGTTGCCTTACCTAACCTCCAGTTAGAACTTTTCCAATTAAGTATCTAGTCCTTCCTTGACTGGCCTACTTGAATTCTCTCACACACACATTGTCAAACATCAAAACTCAAGCTTAGACCAACCCGAGCTTAGTCAAATTGGTCAACTTTGACCTAAGAATGACTGCACCAACATTGTGGATTCAAAAAGTGTAGAACTAAGACACACCAAAGGTGGGAGTGGAATTACATTGCTAATGGGGGAGCAGTGTGGTGGTGAATAGTTATGTGGAGGAGTGGCAGACATGCTATTCAAAAGGTGATGATACAAATTTTGAAGTATTCATCAAGACAGCATATCCGAATGCTGAGGGAAGCACGCACGAACATGAGTTGACATCAGGCATAAAATGGAGCGAAGTAACAGGAAGGAGGAGGACACGAGTTGTCCATTATAGTCCATGAGAATTGCCAGCTGGAATTAGGACTCTAAATGAACTGAACGTTCGTGAGGAAGCTTGGTATTTTACTTGGTAAGAGTTTGTTTATGTTTATTCAATACACACAAGACTAATTAAATAAACAAGCTTGAATACCTTGTTAAACTAAATAAGCAAGCATTAACACATATATGTTCTGCTCGTTAAGGTACGTGAAAAATGTTCATGAACAACGTTCATGAACAATGTTTGTGAACCATGTTTATTAATAAAACTTTTATCAACATGCTAAATAAATAAATAAAAAATAAAATAAACAAACAAATCATTTGAATTACCAAGCTCAATAATCAATCAAACAAGAAAACGTTTCAAACAATCAAACAAGTTTAAATTGAGAGTTTGATAACATCTAAATGAACCAAGCTCAAGCCAAGCTTGAATTGAAAGCTCGAAACATCTAAATGAACAAGCTCAAGCCAAGCTCAAACTCATCAAAAATAAACCAAGCCAAGCTTGAACAATCATTTAAAAGCTTGGTTTATTTTAGGCTCACTTGGCTCGTCTCAGTTACCTTATCAAACAAGCTTGAACAATCATTTTAAAGCTTGGTTTATTTTAGGCTCACTTGGCTCGTCTCGGTTACCTTATCAAACAAGCTTGAACACCCCAAAGCTTAACTCGGCTCAGCTCGGTTTGTTTACTGCCCTAGCTGGAATATTAAGGGCTTCCACAAGCCTTTAGAGCAAAAGAAGGGGGGGGGGGGGGGGAGGGTAGAACCTCCTTCATAGAATATGAATTGCGGTCCTAGGGCTCTTGGAGACAAAGCATTCGAAGATAATGCAAGGAACTATTTCCTCAACGACTTCCAAGTATGAAAATTGAATATAATTTTTAATTTACTTTAGAAGACAGATTTGGTGGAGTTGGGCGACTTACAAATTGAGGAGCAGCTCATTGATTGTTGCATTAGAAGCAAAATTATGGATCGAAGTGTGCTAATTACTTTTATATATGGACTATATATTATCATGACACGACAACCAATGTGGATTGCTCTCATTGATCTTGAAGGTACCATTAGTGCTCCTTGGATGGTACTTAGGGATTTCAATGCATTGATGATAGCCTAAGAGAAGGAGGGAGGCATGCTAGTAACCCACTATGACACAAAGGACTCGATGGAGATGACACAATCATGTGAGTTGGTGGATCTTCAATCTTTGGGATGTCAGTTGACATGGACAAATAGCATAGTCTCAAGCAAACTTGATAAACACTGGTGAACACACAATGGTTGTTTGTGGATTTCTATAGCTATGTAGAATTCCTTCCATCGGGATTTTCATAGAAATGCCCTTTCAAATTTCATAATAGCTGCGTGGAGAACAGTCAAAAAAATGCCCTTTCAAATTTCATAATATGTGAAAAACCCATGAGGATTTTCATAGACTGGTTGATGAATCTTGGGGATTACATGTTCTTAGCACAACACAGTTTTGACTGACCCAAAAACTCTCAAGGCTGAAATCGTACAGTCCACAACACTAAATATACTACATTTCAACATATTTTGGAGAAGGCACAACATGCACGGAATGAGTTAGAGATTATACAACAAAGAACCCTTGGTGGTGAAACTCCCCCAGGCAATCATACACAACTTAGAGAAACTACAAACAAAATGTCGGAGGCGGAAAGAATGTTCTATCATCAGAAGGCAAAGTCTATGTATCTCAAGTAGCGCGACAGATGCAGTAGATTTTTTCATAATCTAGTAAAGAGAAATAATAAGAGAAATATACTAGTGGCCATCAACAAAACATCAGGGGAACATATCACAAGCATCTAGGAGGTAGCTGGCGAGTTTGTTCAACATTTTAAGAGGTTGCTAGGTATTGATAGGAATGAAAATACAATGGACAACGGTCATATGGAAGGGGCAATACCCTCAGAGTTGTAGCAGCGGGATATGATGGCACCTGTCATGCACGAGGAGATACAGGCGGCTTAGACGACAGTGCATACAAACTTATATGGCGCTCTCCAAGAATTTTTTGATTCTAGCCGACTACTAAAACAATTAAACCACATGATGATTGTGTTGATCCCAAAGTCAGACCATGCTCTGAATATCACATATTACTGACCGATATCATATTGCACGGTGGTATATAAAATCATCTCCAAAGTCTTGGCGAATTGTTTGAGAGGAGTTATAGGTAGTTTGCTTGATGCAACACAAGTCGCATATGTGGAACGGAGATCAATTGCGGAGAATATTCATTTGGCACAGGAACTATTTGTTGGAGTAATCTATAGTCGGAGTGACGATGTGTTTGGATGTTTGGGCAAAGAGTTTAAGTTAGGTTCACCTTTGTATTTGATATGTGTATGTGAGTGTGTAGGTTTGCAAGATACATATAGGCTTAGTTGGACGACTTCGGATCCGGTGAAGGATGGTATGAGGAAACAAACGTGGGTTTGTATGCATCCGAGGGACCGTGGATAAAGCAGGAACGATGAGCCGAGAGAAGCATACTTCGAGGCATACGCGAAGGATGATATGAGGACGAGCCGCGAGCTCGTATGCATCCGAGGGACGAGAGCCAAAGTCGAAGAAGGCTTGAAGGCAACAGGTCGAGATTGCTAGGTGAAGAGTCAACCGAGCCGTGAGGGTCTGAGTGCTGAGAGAATTATACTCGGGAAGGGAAACCCTAGGTTTAGGGTTTGGGCAATCTACTGATGCTTGGATCAGTCGACTGGTACTTGGCACAGAAAGATCAGTCGACTGATCTATGTAGTCGACTGGTGTCGGCTGAGAATTCGAACATTGGGTTGTAATGTTGGGATTCGGTTGGAACCAGTCGACTGATAACGGTTAATTCAGCCACGACCTCTATTTAAGGGAGCTTAGTTTAGCTGGCTAAGGTTGACGAAATTGGCTTTGGTTAAAGGTCAATTAGTAGTCTAAGTTCTCAGATGTGTGTTGCGGGTTGTGGCGAGGTTTCTCCACTCACAAGGAGCTACACGAGCTAGCTGGAGGCTTTCCGGGGATTCATCCACCGACGGATCGAGATCGTCCACCTCACAGACTGTCGTGGAGTAGGAGCTTTATCTCTGAACTACGTTAAATCGGTTTGTGTCTTCTTAGTTGTTAGTTTAGTTATTTGTTATTTCGCTTGCGCACTAACAACGTGCAGGAAGAAACCCGATGCATTGGAGGCAACGGGCTATTCACCCCCTCTAGCTGGTCCATCGATCCCCAACATTATTACAGCTGTATGCATGTAAAAGGACTTCACTTAGATGTGTTCTCAAGGTGGATCTCCAGAAGACTTTTGATTTGGTGAACTAGACTTTCCTACTGGTAGTTTGTAGAGGCTTTGGGTTCCCGTAGAAATTTGTAGGATGGATAGAGGAATGTGTCACAATTGTCTCATTGTCTATGACGGTAGATGGCATGATGTATGATTTCTTTAAAGAGAGAAAGGGATTGAGACAACGAGATCCATTATCCCCCCCTTTCTATTTGGATTATGTCTGGAGGTTTTCTTGTGGACTCTAGGAGCTATCTCACAATTAGTTGGCTATCATTTCCATCCAAAGTACATTGGAACGAAGATTACTCACCTAGCCTACGCAGATGACTTAATTCAATTTGTACGGGCGGATGAGTCAACTATCAAATTAATTGCGGAATATGTTGTGGATTTTGGGAGGCGACCTGGTTTGATTCCTAACCTTGGCAAATCGAATCTATAGCTAGCAAGAATAAGTGAGCGGACAGCAGGGAGGCTATTGGAGATCACCTGATTTCAAAGAGGGATGTTCCCCTTCCGCTATCTTGGGATTCCTCTTGCGATAGTAAAACTTTAAACCGGTGATTATGAGCCTATGACGGAGGCAATTATGAGGAAAATTGTGACTTGACCGAAGCAAGGGTTGTAAATGAGTTGAGCCGAGCCGAGAGAAGCTTTGGGGTGTTTGATCTTGTTTGATAAGGTAACTGAACCGAGCCAACCCAAGCCTAAAATGAACCAAGCTTTTAAATGATTGTTCATGCTTGACTTGGTTTATTTTTGATGAGCTTGAGCTTGGCTTGAGCTAGGCTTGAGCTTGTTCATTTAGATGTTATCGGACTTCCAATTCAAGCTTGAGTTGAGCTTGGTTCGTTTAGATGTTATCGAATTCTCAATTTAAACTTGTTTGATTATTTGATACTTTTACTTGTTCCATTGATCATGGAGCTTGGTAATTCAAATTACTTGTTTGCTTATTTTAAAAGTTTTATTTGTAATCTGAAAATGATTACAAAGATTTAGAAGTTAAGTACAAGAAAATAACAAGTATACCGACGACTAAAGAATTGAAGATCGAGTGTTATTGTCGGAGCAATATTACGACATTGTTGAGTAGTCTTTGGTACAACACACAAGAGTGAAAGTCATAGAGAATTGTTGTGTGAAGCTCTAGGTCGAAGTTGCTTAAATAAGTGGTTACGAGCGCCAAAATTCTCTCCCGGGCACCCTCAATGGGCTGACGTGGCAATGCTATGTCAAAACTTGATCCGCCAAGTTTTATCCATTCCCGGGTGCTTGAAGCCTTCATGGGTGCTTGGACTATGATGTGGGTTGACCACTCCGTGCGCGCTAGCTTAGTCGAACTTGTCTAAGTTTTCTGGGGTTCGGCGCCTGAGTCAATCCCTAGTGCTCGGAGCTCCGGGAGCTTGGATGCTTTCGGGCGCTTGAACCCTAGGCACCTGGAGGGCTCCAGGCGCCTGAACCTGGGCACTTAGACCTTGAATTTCATCCTTCCTTTGCTTTATTTTTCTGCAAAACAGAGTTACAAAAAGACAAGCAAAATATATGTATAGAAAATGAAATCCATTGGACAACTCGGGTTGTCTAGTCCTGACTTTTAGGTTTCAACCGAAATCCTACGTCGGACCGACGCCTACTATTCCCTCATTGGGGAACACATCCTCACCTACTCTTCTCGAGAGAGTTACCTTTTTCCAACCCTTGGTTGGATTTTTGCTCAGCCTTCAATTTTGACTCTGGAACTTTTGACATCCGATCATCGACCCATCTCACTCTCGTTCGTCGTCCTTGGTCAGCCAAGACCTCTGCCCGATCCACCAAACCAGGATTTCGTGCCCAACCCACGGTTAGGTCTTAGTGCCCAGTCCTCCAAATCAGGTCTTTGTTGCCCAATCTTCCAGATCAGGACTAAGTGCCCAACCGACTGCCAGGTCTTAGTGCCCTGTCCTCCAAACCAAGTCTTTGTTGCCCAATTCTCTAAACTAGGTCTTTGTTGCCCAATCCTCCTAATCAGGACTTAGTACCTAGACTCAACTAAGATTTTCCTGCACACTTAGTTCAGCTTGTTAGAGCACAAACAACCTTAACTTTGAACCTTTGCCAACATCAAAACCAAGATTGATTATCTAATGCTCCCAGCACCAACAAGGGCTTAGCGCCCAATCCTCCAGATCAGAACTTCGTTACCCAACAACATGGCCATGACTTAGTGCCTAGGTCAACTAAGACTTTCCTGCACACTTAGAGCCAAACATTAGATCACAAATAACCCTTAATTTTGAACCCTTTGCTAATATCAAAACGATATTAGATTAGTACTTCCAA
Source organism: Boesenbergia rotunda (assembly GCA_024364735.1). NCBI lineage: Eukaryota > Viridiplantae > Streptophyta > Magnoliopsida > Zingiberales > Zingiberaceae > Boesenbergia > Boesenbergia rotunda. Next base: position 799,700 of record JAGFNQ010000153.1, on the reverse strand, counting down.
CACTAACATATATAACACAATGAGTTAAAACAAGATTTGCATTCTCCATTCTAATTTTTTTTTTTTGCATAACTCTGTTGAGTGATACAAATTCTATACTTGAATCTTAGAACTTCAATTCCAAGAAAATGGAGTAATTTTTCCAAATCAATCATTTCAAATTCATTCTTCATTAAATGCTTAAAATCATTTAGCATCTTTAAATCATTACCTATATAAGTAAGAACATCAATATAAAGACTTACAAGTATGAAACCTCCTTATGGATTAGATTTGGTGTAGAGACTGTTCTCCAATGAGTATTCTAGAAAATCATTCTTCTCAAAGTAAGAATTGATGCAATTACACCAAGCTCTTGGTAATTACTTTAGCTTATGCAAATTTTTTTTTCAACATATAGATTTTATCTTTTTCTCCCTTTTTAACAAAATCAGAAAGTTGTTTAATATAAACTTCTTCTTGAAGCACACCATTTAAAAATGTTGATTTGACATTTGAAAAATCTTCTAATTGTTCTAAGTTGCAAGAGATCATTAATTGAACACTATCAAGCCTTGACACGAGAGTAAATACCTTTGTAAGATCTTCTCATTCTTTTTTGCTTATATCCTTTTTCTATAAGCCTTACTTTATGCTTGTTGATGGAGCAATCTATATTTATTTTTATCTTGTATACTCATTTAACACCTATGAGTTTTTTATGTGGAGGAAGATTAGTGAGCTCCCAAGTTCTATTTTTTTTCAATGGTTGTTGTATCTTATTTTATGACTCTTTTTTATACTCCTTCGTTATTTGCGCCATGAAAGAAAATTGGTTCTTCTCCTACAAAGAAAGTAAAGAATACAAGATCATCATATTCAATAAACTTGGTTGAATTTAAAAATTCTTGTACATTTCATATTTTTCTTGGAAGAGGACTTGTCAAAGAACTTGGTGAATTTTTCTTCTAATTCTAGTTCACTAAGTAAAGGAATGTGCATCTCTATTGATTTGCCTTTTGGATCTTTGAAACTTGCATCTTCATCAAAATGAACTTCATATCTTATCACAACCTTTTTGGTAGTTAGATTATATAGTTTATAAGTTTTGCTTCTTTCACTGTATCCAACGAAGATGCACTTTTTAGATTTGTCATTAAGTTTTATTTTATTTACTTGTAGATTTAATGAGTGAATAAGCAATGCTCCTAAACAACTTTCAATGTTGAATTTTAGGCTTTCTTCCTGCGTCTCAAGGTTACTTGAGGCCCTAGGCGTAATTAGGCTTTTAATATTTTTTAATATTTGATCCTGTCGAAGAGCGAAGATCGGTTCTCTCTCGGATGACTCGGTCTAACCAAGCCGACCCGGTCTGCTGTAGTTTGGGAGGTCGGACTAAAACAGAGCTCTCAATGTAGTGGAGTGGTTGCAAAGTGGCAGCGATCTCTTCTTCGGAGCAAGAGGAGGGGTTTATATAGGGGAAGGGGAAAGGTCTCACTCGTGCGGGATGTCACATCTCACTAAAGATTAGTTAGGGATTAAGCTAAGTGAGCGGTGATGTGAGGCTGACACAGCAGTCTGCCACCCTGTGATCCTACTTCTAATTAATTGCTGGGCGGCCACGTCAGACGACGACCACGTCTCTTAACGGAGAGTTTTGACGGAGCCCTTCGAGGGGTGAGACTCAAAAACTCGACCTCGGGAGGTCGGCCTCGAGAGCTCGGCTTCTATTGCTCGACCTCGAGAGGTCGGCTTCTATCGCTCGACCTCGGGAGGTCGGCCTTGAGAGCTCGGCCCCGATCGCTCGACCTCGGGAGTTCGGCCTCGAGAGCTCAGCCTCTATTGCTCGACCTCGAGAGATCGGCTTCTATCGCTCGACCTCGGGAGGTCGGCCTTGAGAGCTCGGCCCCGATCGCTCGACCTCGGGAGGTCGGCCTCGAGAGCTCGGCCTCTATCGCTCGACTTCGGGAGGTCGGCCTCGAGAGCTCGGCCCCGATCGCTCGACCTTGGGAGGTCGGCCTCGAGAGCCCAGCCTCTATTATCCTTGAACCAGGTTGAACCGGGTTTTTCTCCGACAGGGTTCTCGTCCCTGGTAAAAAGAACCGCTCGCCCGGATCAATATTAAAAAACTTTCTCTTGCCCTTTTTCACTTTAATATTTTTTAATATTAAAAAACTTTCTCTTGCCCTTTTTCACTCGTACTTTTTTTTAGTAACGCAACCCAAATGAAATAAACATAGAAAAAAAAAACTAACAAGCGAGTCTTGCTTGCACAATTTAGCAGAGCAGAGATAGATGCACTTCTTGATCAAATGTAGACAATTACATAAGACTTGTTTGGGTCATCGTTCGCCAAGAAAAGACTCTTCTACCAAGTTTAAATGGATATGTCCCAAGCTCCTACTAGCGTTGAGTCTCAAGCTCCTACTATCGCCGGTATGCGTAGTGTTTGAAATTGAAGAACAAACATAAAGTCCCATGCTCGAAGGTACACTTGAAGCCCTTATCATGAGAATATTCCCATTCTTTGTTTACAATGCGAAAAGCAATATCCTCGTAGGGCGGCCCAGCATGAAATCTGATAATGCAAGTCTCATCACTGTCGCCGTCCTTCTCAACAGTATACACTGGTGCTCTCGACTTGTCAAGAAGATTAGTGTAAAATATCTTGAACTTGTATCCCTGGACAATCGTAGGGGGAGGATTGTCGTGATCATAATGAGTTTGATTGTATTTGTTCCATTTGTATCCGGCATGAACCAAATTGGTATACTTCGGCTTTCGCAGACGGTATTTATCATGCCGCCAATATACCAATGAATCCAGAGTTACTTCAGAGTTGCCGCCAAAAACTGCATCCCCTTCATCCATAGCTCCCATCACTCTCATGGCTTCGAGTTTCATATTCTCTTCGGGTGTGCTCGCCTTCTTTGCAGTCATTGTTTCCCGAGTCCTCATTTGCTGCTCCATTTCTACAGCCTTGCGTTTCTGCCCCAGTTTAATCCAGTCTTCCTCAGGATCAATTGCTTTATTGTCTTCATCACCTTGAAAGAGTTGAGGTGAGAATGAACCTGCTTCTTCAGGTTCATCAGCTTCCTCAATTACATGCCCAGGAGAATAATGCTTGGAATCCTCAAGATCCTGCAACTCTTCCTCTTCTGCTTTTGCATCTTCATGTTCTTTTAACTGGTTCTTGATCTCTGCAAGATGCTCCGAACATTGAAGATGCATTTGTAGAAGTGAGGCATGGATTTCTCTAAGAGTAGCCTTCGCCTTGTATATTTGCAAGCGTTCCAGAATTGCCTCCCAATACTCAACAACCTTGGCAGTGCCTGAGCGGATTAGTGACTCAATTCTTTGTTGCATCAACTCCAACTCCTTGGACTTTTTCCTTTCCAACAGATTCATCACATCAGCTTCAATGCTCAAGTGCAAACCCCTTTCTTCTGCAAGAATTTCAGGAGGTGCTTGCTCACCATGTACTCTAGCTCGATCAATTGCATCTCTTTTCTGAGCTTCTGCAAGTTCCCAGTTACAAACTACCATCAAAGCCTCCCAATATCTGATATGAATTGGTGTTGTTGTATCCAAATATAAACTCAGTTTAATGTCATTACAAAGTTCTTCCAAATCCATCACGCTAAGCCCCTTAAATACAATGTATGGTTCATTTAGATCAAAGTCAAATTCTTCTAAACCGTTAAGGGTCTTGGTAAGTATGTCAATGGGTTTTGCACGTCCTTCTTGCAGTCTAATCTTGGATCTAACTTTGCTTTGATGAAAGTGAAATTCTTCTTCTTTCTTCTCCCAATCTAGAAACTCAGCCTGGGCTCTCTCTCTTGCCAACATTGTCATTTCTTCCTCATGTCGTGCTTTCTCAATTGCCCTTTCTTCCCTTCTTTTCTTGATATTTTCAATCTCAGCCATTCTTTCTCTTTGTCTACTCTTTTCAGCATTAACTGATGTATCAAGAAGTACACCTCGTGTAATATCAGATTCTATCTTTTTCATCCATACAAACTTCTCAGTCAGATTATGGTCTCCAAAAGGATTTGAATCGTTAGAATATCCAGTCACCTTGTTTGCTTTGAGTTTCTTCGCAACCTTCAGAGCCTTCTTTTGCACCTTCTGCACCATGTAGTTCATGATCTCCTCCTCTGTGATATCCCTCGTAACCCGCCGATTTTCCGGCTCGGAGAAACGACATTCGTCTCTTCGCTTAGTCCCCTTAAACCTCTCGTGGTTGCGGCGCCGGGAATATCTCCGAGAATCGTCGGTTGATCTCTGCCGCCGCTCCATGATACCTACGGTCGGGGGAGGAGGAGGCACTGAGAGGAAGGGCGACGGCCTGCTGCGGTCGGGGCGATGGAGGCGATGTCGCGAGAACGCGCAGGGAGTCGGGGGAGGAGGAGGCAGCGAGAGGAAGGGGAGAACGGGACAGGGTTTCGGGGAAAAAATCGTAGATATGGTTGGGACCAGAGATAAATCAGGAATTTTAGGATAAGAAGATCGCCTCCATCGCCGCCCCAACCACCTCCCTCCCCCGACGCAACGGCAGTCTTTCCTTTTTCACTCGTACCTAGCTTATAATTTTTTTTAAAAATAAAATATTAATTTTAAAAATAAATTTGTATATAAAATTTAGTTTTTTAACTTCTGAATTGCAAAAATATTAATTAAATTTTTATATCAAATTTTTATAATTTTTTTTACAATTGATAAAATTGTTAAATTATTTAATCTTCTAGTAAAAAGTTAATTCGTTTTTTATTTAAATTTTTAATTATATTATTTTTTGAATTTTAATTTTAAATATTAGTAATAAATCTATCAGTGCACATTTTTGAAATTGAATAAACTTTTCTATTTTTTTCATACATTTTGTATATCTAGAATAATATTTTTTTAGAAGACATATTTATACTCAAATAATAATAAAAAATATAAGTCTACAATTTTATCAAAATAAAATTACTTAAAATTAAAGAAAAAACCTAATTTATACTGTATAATTTCAATTTGATGATATTTTAAAATTCGATTATTACCTACATAAATATTATAAAAATAAATAAATATTAAATTTAAAATACTTTGATATTTAGAGACTAGTATTCTACTTTGCATTTCTATAGATAAAAAAAAGATCATAATTCAAGTTCTTATTTCCTATAGAGGAAAAAGAAAAACGAACGAGAAAAAAATATTGCCGACGAAGAAAAAAGACATCTTGTCTTTCGATTAGTTCAGAACTATTGATTGACTAGTATTTGATCAAATTGTAAAAATTATTGAAAAAATAAAATGAAAAAGTAATAAAATTTCATTTAAAATGGTGGGAGGGAATTTATTTAATTTGTTAAGAGAATATAATTAAATGTGAAAGGAATGGAAGGAATAAATTAATAAGGAAAAATTAATAAGAAAGTGGTAAAAAATAATAAAAAAAAGTATATTAATAAGATATAAAAAAAAAAAAAAAAAAAAAATATATAGGCAAGAACTACAATTAATAAGGGAATTGGCAAATTAAATAAGAAAGTGGTAATTGAAGTTAATAATCTCTAAAATAGATCAAGTGGATATTAATTGCAGATTTTATAAAATAATAATATTTAATATTTTTATAAAATTAGTGGGCCTTAATAAATTAGGAGCCCTAGGTATAGGCCATTATGACATATACATTGAGCTGACCCTATTCTTCCATACCACGTCTCATGTGGTGTGTAATCTTTCAAAAGTTTTACTGAAGTCTTATGAACCTTGCTGTGTGATTACGCTCATATATTATTAGGGTTTATTTTTGGACATGTAAATTACATGATGTATAATTGCCTATATGGTGGGTGATTTACCTAGTGCTTAGTGTTAAATGTTAGTGCAATCAATCTCAAGGCTGACAAGGTTTATCAAACTCGGGTTGGCTTGAGTTTGGATTTTAATGTTTGATTAATATGTGAGTGAGAAATCAAGTAGGTCAAGGTTGACTGGATATTTAATGATGAAGGCCTAACGAAAAGTTGGCAAGAAGAAAATCTAAATGGGTCAAAAGTTGATCAAATACTTGGTGATCGAAAATCTAACGGAAAGTTGGCAAGAAAAAAAATTCAAGTGAGTTAAGGAGGACCAGACACTTGATGATTGAAAGTCCAATAGCAAATTGACAAGAGAAAAATCCAAGTTAGTTAAGAAGGATCGGACATAGTGATCAAAAGTAGGGGTGTAAATAAGTCAAGTTGCTCGTGAGCTATTTAGATCTCAGTTCAAAGAAAAATTATTCGAATTCATTCGATTAAGTTAATGAGCCAAGCTTGAGCCTAATTTCGAGCTCGAAAACATTATTAAGCCGAGCTCGAGCTTAACAGTATTTGGTTCATGAGCTCACAAACAAATTCATAGGGATGTAATTGAACCGAGCCGAGCCGAACAGTAACAGGCTCAAGTTCAGGCTTGGTTCGTTATCTCTAGGCTCAAGCTGGGCTCGAGTTCGATTCGAGCTTTTGTTCTTAAGCTTGAGCTCGACTCGTAATAAAATTAATAGCTCGAGCTCAGCTTGAGTTCGGCTTGATAAGTACTCATTTAAAAATTAAACGAACATATATAGTTCGAGCTCGTTTAATATAATTAGCTATAATAATTAATAATATATTATTATAGTTATTATTTATGTGATATTTAGTTGTATATATATAAATATAATATAATAAACGAGTCTCTTAAAGAACATATTCGCGAGCCTCTAAATGAACATGTTCGCGAGCCTTTAAACGAACATGTTCGCGAGCTCACGAACCAAATGTTATAAAGCTTGAGCTCAGCTCGATAATATTTTCGATCTCAAAATCGAGCTCGAGCTCGGCTCGTTAACTTAATTGAACGAACTCAAACGATTTTTTTTCGAACTGAGACCTGAATAGTTTTCGAGCGGCTTGACTCATTTACACCCCAACATGTTCATTTAGAGGCTTGTGAACGTGTTCGTTAAGAGACTCGCGAATATATTTGTTAAGAGACTCGTTTATCTCTCTCTCTCTCACACACACACTAGGGATGACAACGGGGCGGGGCCAGGGTGGGTTTGCTATCCTCATCTCCGAACCTAAATTATAGCCCCACTACCATATCTGATTTTGTTTAATAGAGGAATCTCCGCCCTGATCTCTGCAGCGATTAAATCCTTATTCCCACCCTGATCCCCGCTTAAAATGCCTATTGACTTAGCAAAAAATATTTTTAATTTTAAAGCTCTTTCATAAAAGTATTAATACAAGAAATCAATTATAAAAAATTATATAATATAATATTATATTATTATCATTATTATTATCGAGGTGGGTTCAGGGTTGGGGATAGTATTCTCATATCCATCCCGTTTAACTTACGGAGATTTTAAAACCCCCAAATCCGAATTCGAGCCCGAAAAAACTCGTCGAACTCGCTCCCGTTTCGAGCTTCCCCCACAGGCCCCGAACTCATGAGGAAAATTGTCATCCTTATCTCTCTCTCTCTCTCTCACACACACACACACACAGATATAGATTACATGAATTATAAATATTATATATTAATGAACCGAGTTCGAACTAAGGTCATTTAACTTTTAAACGAGTCATTTTGAATCGAGTTCGAGCCGTTCACGAACTATTTATGAGTCGAACTTGAACTTAAGAATTAAAGCTCGAATTGAACTCGAGCCGATATCTAGCTTAGGTAAAACGAATCGAGCTTAAGCTTGAGCCTCATACTGTTCGACTTGGCTCGATTTGATTACATCCATAATCGTCCAACGGAAAGTTAGCAAGAGGAAAGTCCAAGTGGATCACACTTGGTGATCGAAAGTTTATAGGAAGTTGGCAAAAGGAAAGTCCAAGTAGGTCAAAGGTTGATCGGATGCATTGTGAGGAAGTCACGATAGGTCAAGGTTGATCGAATATTGATTACTATAAAACCTCAACAGATCACAGATGACTGGATGTTCGATAGAGGAGGTCATGGTATGTTAAGTTCAACTAGATACTAAGCAAGACGTGAAATTTAGTCTTGAGGATTCCCAATCGATTGACAAGAGGTGACAATCGATTAGTAAACCCTAAACTCTGATTTAGGGTTTTGGGTTGGGTAATCGATTGGTGCAATCGATTATTCCAAAGCAATCAATTGAGACAATTGATTGGGTGTTTATTTAGAAAACACAGAATAACCCAAAATAGATTGGTGCAATTGATTAACAATAATCAATTGATTGCTGCAGCAATCGATTGGTTGGATTTGATGTGACAATTAATTAGGGATAAGACCAATTGATTGAGAGATATATTTCAACTCGAAACCAACCCTAGAAAAGGCTCTTGAAGATTTGAAGTTGATCGATTCTTGGGGGTTTTGGAGTAAAGTATTATTGCATTTCCAGACCACCAAGAGACATTTTCAAACAACAAGAGATCAAGTAAAGCAAGGTTTTGATTGTAAAATTATTTTCACTTTTATTTGTATTTGCATTCTTATTTTTGGTATATTGTTGTGTTCTTGTTATAATAAGCTTGTAAGAGGTTTCTTCGTCTTTGGAAAGTTTTTGAGAAAAAAGAAGTTCATAGTGGAAGAAGATCACTAGGAGTAGACTCTTTGATTAGTCGTCTCTCAAGGAGACGAATACTAAATAAAACTAAGGTGTTGTGCATGTGACATCAAAGTTGATTGAAACCGTTGTGCATTCAATGACAACGTGAAATAATTGAAGCTATTTACCCCCTCTAATTCGTACAGGTCCTAACATTAATATCCATAGATATTCAAAGAGTGTTTCATAGATTGTTGTATGGTTTAAGTTGAACTTCAAATGTTGGAAAGCCAATAAACCAAGACCGAGACTTAATTCGACTTTGAACTTGGTCAGATCTACCTAGCCTCGAGTACAAACGTGTTTGATCAATCAAAGTTAGGTTAGTTGACTAACACTTGAATATGTAGAATGATTTTGTTTAAGATCATAGTTTTAGATGTGACTAAATTAATATTGTTAGTCAGCTAAACAATACGAGTTGAGATTTTACAAGCATAAACTACTAGACTTGCAAGCTGGACTCAAGCCAACTTCACATGGTCATTCTGCTTGACAACTGTGCTTACTATCTTGCAGGGCACGCTACCTTACATAGACAAATCGATTAACGAATTTTTTTTCAATTTCGGATTTCCAATTTAGTCTCATAAAAAATTTTCATCTTATGTTAGGATAAATAAAAAAGTATTCGTGACGGACAGTCCAGAAGTCCAGCATCCCAGAGTTTACATTCCATTTGAAAAAAAATATCTTATAAAATATATCATAATTGAGGATCAAACTGTGAGTATTTATAATAATAATTAATTATCATTTCGTTACACCATGACCGACGACATTTTACCTTGTGTAGAGGTGCTACACTACCTGACACATGAGCAGTAACACTGTTTGTGGATCTTTGGGCTGGTTCTTCTAGCTGTTGCTTGTACTATTGTTTTACCCTTTAGATTTAAGCTCAGACTAAGCAAGCTTGCTTATCAGGAATTTTGTAAAGTACAAGTGACGATTTAATTTACTCTTCATCATATTCTATGTCGACCCTATTTTCTCCGGTCTGGTTAGCCTGTGTATTGCTGTTTGAGATCCTCAACGAATGAGACACCAATGAGCTGTACTTGGGTTGACTAAGTCAATAGACTCATTGAAGGTGGATGAATGTCTATGGTCAGCAATGTCTCCACAATTAAAGAAAGAGAAAAAGAAAAAAAAGAATATTAGAAGGGAGGTCAGGTGTTTTAACTCAACCACTTTGACATTTAAGTTAGTGCAAGGGAGATGTAGAAGATGAACATTAGGACTGCGTTTGGTAGGGTGTAATCCACCCTATAATGTAATCGAGATTACATTACAAGTTGGATTCCTTTGTTTGGAATCACTTTAAGATTGTAATGTAATGTAATCTGGATTACAAAAGAGGTTGATGATTTGTAATCTGGATTACCAACCAAAACCTCCGTAATCTGGATTACATTACAGCTTGTAAAGTCGTCGGTCGAGCGGCGACAGTCGTCGCGACCACCGTCGCCCGTCGGCGACCACCGCCGGCTGGCCGCCGGCGACCACCGCCGGCGACCACCGCCGGCCGGCCGGCGGCCGCCGGCGACCACCGCCGGCCGGCCGTCGGCGACCACCGCCGGCCGGCCGTCGGCGACCACCGCCGGCCGGCCGCCGGCGACCACCGCCGGCCGGCCGCCGGCGACCACCGCCGGCCGGCCGCCGGCGACCACCGCCGGCCGGCCGCCGGCGACCACCGCCGGCCGGCCGCCGGCGACCACCGCCGGCCGGCCGCCGGCGACCACCGCCGGCCCGTCGCGACCACCGCCGGCCGGCGGCCGCCGGCGACCACCGCCGGCCGGCCGCCGGCGACCACCGCCGGCCGGCCGCCGGCGACCACCGCCGGCCGGCCGCCGGCGACCACCGCCGCCGCCCGCCGGTTAATGGTCACCGACCGCCGCCACCTGTCGGTCAATGGTCACCGGCCACGCGGCGACGGTCGTCAATCTTGATTACATTACAGTATAGATTGCCCCTCACCAAACAAAAGAATCCAACTTGTAATGGTTATCAAAGATCCGCCGGCCGGCCGCCGGCGACCACCGCCGCCGCCCGCCGGTTAATGGTCACCGACCACCGCCACCTGTCGGTCAATGGTCACCGGCCACGCGGCGACGGTCGTCAATCTTGATTACATTACAGTATAGATTGCCCCTCACCAAACAAAAGAATCCAACTTGTAATGGTTATCAAAGATTACATACCACTCATTACCAAACATAACAATGTAATCAAGATTACATTACATTACATTACAAACTTGATTACATTACAGATCGAATTACATTACCCCCTACCAAACGTAGCCTAGATGAATAATAAAGAGTATGAGCACGCATGTGCATGCATGCGCATGTAAAATGAGCGTATCTTTATCCGTAGATATGAGCTTCTTTTATAATACTGTTGAGATGATACTTTCCTCTTCATTAATTAAATGTTACATTACGGTAAATAGGCTGTCATATCAACGTATCCTCATAAGATTATCGTTGTATCTTATCACTGTATCTACATATGTCATATATGTTCTGTATTTATCAGTCGCTCCACATGCTTTGACAACCCACATCCCATGCAATGGCTCAGCCAACTTGGGTGATCTATTTGGGTTGTGGGCCTTGAGAGTCGATGTCGATATCATCATACCGGATTAGCCTCCTCTTTCAACGCCATCACCCGAGCTACCCTTCTCTTTCCCTTATTTTTTTTTTCTCTCACATAGATCTCTTTCTCACCCCCAATGATCCCCTAGGCTATATCCCGGGTAGCCATAAATGTGGCTCCGTCCTTGATCCTATGTGTTATGTCAGTCCACAAGATATGAAATTAAGGAGGATCGAGGTAGGTAGACCAAATCAAAAGAGTCGAATTTTCATGAAAGGTAGCCGAACCGAGTGGCTGAGATGAAGGTGTTGAGTGAACAGAGCCCTTGGTGTTTGGATAGATTAAGTTTAAGGATTCAGGGAGTTGACCCAAGGAGTCAGATAGGCCTACTTGAAGGAGCTGGGAGAGCTTAGCCTAAGAAGTTAGGTGCCAATGGTTCATTTTGACATCCACTTTTGCTCGACTTTCGACCAATTGGTGAGGACAGACTTTGTGACGTATAGTCTTCTTCTATCTCCGTACTGTAGAAAGCTCAAGAACGTTGTATTACTCCACACAACTGATCAGCTACATCTTCTTGGTTTTTGACTCTCAGTCTCACCTTATTTCTGACAAACTTATGACTAGAGAAACTAAAACTTATCTTCATCTAAATGTGATTGTTTGTAGAAAATTCCTTTCGGTCTTTCGTGGGTGCTCTAGTTTCCTATCATCTTCCTTCCTTTAACTCATAGTTATCCTCCTCTAACTGATCAGTTATCCTTAGGGTCCTCCATCAGTTCAACTCCTAGTTAACTTGGAAACATTGACTCTCTCTTTTCCTTTGTTTAGTGTGAGCATTTGCACTACCAACTTCATCTAAGCCAAATATGTTATTGCATGTTGTGTTATCATCTTTTCCTTTAAGTATTGAACCTCATTAGTTAAACAATTGTCTTCATTCTCAACAGACTTTCCTTTCCTTTCCTTGCAACCCTAGGCATCTTTTCTTGGGGGTGTCTTGGGTTCATTTTTCATAGATGAAGCCAAATATGCTATTGTGTCGTTTTTATAATAAATTTCAAACTCCAATAAGATATATTAAGTTGGCTTATACTTTGAGAAGCATTGCTAAATAATTTCAAGTAGTGATGAATCATTGAGTCCCTAGGGCTATGGTGTAGTAGTAGGGCAATTATATTAGTCATTATCCTAGGCATTCGAGATTTGATTCCTCGCTATATGATATATTTTGTAGGAATTTTTCTTTCAAATGAGACGTGAATTCGGGGACGCTAGGCTTCTAGACCGCCCACCGCGAGCGCTTCCTGATTTATCCTGGTGACCAATAAGAAATTTCCGTGGGACCGAATCTATCACCTCAAGTTTATCAGTTACCTGGTCCAATATTGATGAAGGTCCATTGGATTTCAATTCAACTAGCTTGAGGTGGGCATATATAATTTGGTCAGGGTAAAACAAGACTTGCAAGGGTAAGGACTCATAGGTGAAGGCGAGGCACTTTGCTTAATTTGCTTTGACCCACAGGCAAGGGTAAGGACTCATGTTTCCTTTCTTGCATCTCTTTGCTGAAGCTACTATAAATCTACCTATAAAAGCTTTTTCTAGATCAGCATTGCCAAAGGATATACAAGAGATTTTAAAAAACTCTATAAAACTTTTTTAACCACAATAGCATTGCATTAGATTTTCCATCTCACTAGATAAAAATACAACGTGTCATAATTAGGATTCTAATTACATGTTATTGCTTCTAAAATGACAATCAATAATGTGAAGCTCCTTGGTTGGTGTCATTCTGTCTCATGCATCATTTTCTATTCATTGGCGATAAAAGGTTAAATCGTTACCGTTACCGCTATCTCCCTCCGGAGTAGCTCTCGTTATTTGGAAAAGAGATAAATCACGAAGACTTTATCCAATAATAATAAATGCATGCAAAAAGGAGTTGAGATAATCAACGAGATATTTTACACCCGTTGAGAATCGACCTCAAATCTATTGACACAACACCCTTGTATGAACCAACTATATCAGTCCATGAGGACGATCATTCTATACTCATATTATTATTCGGTCCAACTCTATAGAAATTTTTTATCGACCATCAAAATAAATCGAAAGCGCTTATTAAGGCATTCAAACGACCAATATTTTTAACTCATTTCTCACTGGAGAAAAAACTCTCTTATAATATATTGCAACTAAAATTCAAATTTTAAATTTTTAGTTATCTATTAAACATGTTAAATTGTCCTGACACTGATAATCATGTCTCCAAATTTTTAGTGGTAAAAGGTGATTCATTTATCCTAGCACCCATCCCAAGGCTAAAATAGAAAAGATAAATTATGAGGATTATTAACTCGGACAGTCGCTATATAGCACATTAAAAAAAAAAAAAGATTTTGTCCGACTTTAATCTCAGATTTGATTATGCTAGCGTCTCATAGCTAGGTTGCCTCTGAAGTTTGAGCATAGCAGGCGATGGAGGGAGTGAGATGGCGTTTGTTAGTAGTTAGTTTTGTGAACCATCCACGTTAGTTTCTCCGGGCTGAAGAATCGGTCGTCGGAACTCCCCTGAGCTGTCTCCTCCTCCTCCATCCATCCAATGAATTGATCAGGCCTTTGTTCCTTCCCCCCACCTTCTTAGCCTACACCCCTGCCGCCCGGCCCGATCGCTGCATGCCGAGAATAACACCAACTACGACAACCTCCACCTCCTCCTCCTCCGCCTCCGGTCGATCTCCCTGCCAAGCTCCATCATCGACGCCCCACCCTTAATTATATGTCCATTATGAGCCCTTCCATTTCCACCTCCAACACCACCAGCACCAAGTCCTCCTCCGCAACCATCAATCCCTCCGCCTCATCCTCCTCCTCCTCCTCCTCCTCCTCCGGCCAGAACGGTACGGCCAACTCCGCCTGCGCCGCCTGCCGCCACCAGCGCCGCCGCTGCAAGCCCGACTGCACCCTCGCCCCCTACTTCCCCGCCAACGACCAGCACAAGTTCCTCAACGCCCACCGCCTCTTCGGCGTCAGCAACATCATCAAGATCATCGCCAACCTCGACCCCCTCCAGCGCAACGAGGCCATGCGCACCATCATCTTCCAGTCCGACATGCGCGCCCAGGACCCCGTCGGCGGCTGCTACCAACTCATCCAGGACCTCGAGAACCAGATCAAGCACCACCTCGCCGAGCTCCAACTCGTCCACCGCCAGCTCTCCATCTATCGCGCTCAGGCCGCCGCCGCCCAGGCTTCCGATCTCGACGTCGTCTGCCCCGGCTCCTTGCTCCCAGTCTCCGGCGCCGCCCAAGACGTCATCCTCGACCCCGATACCGCCGTCAACATCTACGAAGCCAATCTCTACTCTGCTTCCATCAACAACAACCTGACCCAACCGCAGCACGAGCAGCAACAATTCTACAACAATAACTACTTCTGCTTCGACAACATCAACGGCAATAACCACAATAACGGCAATTGCGTCGACGTCCACAGCAACGCCTGTGATCATAATCTGCTGAGCACTCTTCAACAGCAGCAACAACATCACCAATGCTTGGTCGGAGATGACGAAGAAGTCAAGCCATTGGTGGACATGTTCGAGGTCAGAACGTTGATTTCGGCGGACGACGATAGAGATTCATCTGGGAACAATGTTGCTTCCACTTCCAGTGATCAGGTCGATGGCTCTGATCTCCATGGACTCAGGCACGTCTATATTGCCTTTAACAAAATTGTTAGATGGATGACAATTTCAATGCATCAAATAAGTTTATTAATAGCATATTTATGATCATATTGGTACTGACTGAAAACATCTATTTGTTGCTCACTTATCAAGCTTGGAGCTGAAAGAGGAGGTGTTAAATCAAGTGGTACAGGAACATGATCTGAAGGGTGCTGCATCTTTGTTTACCCTAACGAACTACAGTTCTTCAGTCCTATGATCAGTGCTCTTTATTCTTCTCAAGTTTTTCATAACAAAGAAGACAAGATCGATCTAGAGAGCTTGAAGGTGCCATATGCAAGTCTTTGCAAGTTATTTACAAGATTAATGGATCTTGGGTTTGATTTCCTTCTTCGCATATGGCAATTCAGTCCGACATATAATCAAAAATGAGAATGTGTTTTTTATGTTCTCGAGGGAGATCTAGAAATAATTAATTAAACTTGTTCAAATGAGAGGGCATGGAAGGGTTCTAAATTTTTGTATGAAATAATTAGTCAAGTGGGTTGTTTATGTCTCACTTCATGGTTAGATGTATCTTTTTATTAGCATTTTATGTTAATGTAGTCATTGTTAATTATCAATTAATTGGTGAGGAAATCCATTTTATTTTGATGGCATGAGAGAATTGATAATACATATGTACATCATCAATGAGTCAAATTTATACTTTTCTTTTCATTAAGAAATATATTTTTTGCCTTGATAATTTTTTTTTAATTTTCTATTTTTTCTTCAAATCTTCTCAAACCAATAGTGGAACTTTCATGCTAAAAACTCTCACACTTTTAGCAAGACAGGGACAAAGAGTAAAGTGTTTTTAATCCATTATATTAATGAATGTAATTATTTTACTCAATTACTTGGGATCTTAATGGTCAAAATATTAAAAAATAAAATAAAATTAGTTAAATAATTTGAACTTAATTATATATATATAGGATTATTCATTTTATTTAATTGTTTATAGTATGAAAGTAAGAATTGCTTTGCTAGATATGCCTTTTGTAACTACTTTCCGTAAAATTAGATGAATTATTAAAAAACAATAATATGACAATTATTTTTCTAGATATTGTTAGTTGGACATAAGTACGTTAACTTGCTTCGTATCCAGGTTTTTTGGGGGGTAAAAAAGGAAATGTGTTTTTTAGTATAAAAAAACATTTAATTTTTTGTTTTTTTTGAGGCTCGTAAAGTAAATGTTCTTGGTCAGATATTGAAAAGATTTCTTGGGACGATATATGCCACGAGTCATAATTTTAAGAAAGGAAATTTAAATAAACCCTTTATAAATTTTAGCTAATAAAATTAAAATATTATATTTCTCTCCTTTAATTTTAGTAGTTCAATCTTCACTTTTGGGTCCATCGCTAAAACTGTGGTAATGGTTCTAGAGTTGATTTAGTGAAGTATGAGAGCCAATCAACCAAAAAAAAAACAATCAACTAAAAGGGAAAAAAAAATCTATATAATTGACTGAAAAAAATAATCAATGAAAGGCTAATAGAAAATTTTCATGCAGAACTTGATTCCATGCAACATTTTTGAGAGTTCCATACTATGCCACCGTAAAACCTTAAAATTTAAATCCTAAATGTTGATCGTGATCCAATAATCAAAATTTCATGGGTAAGCCCAAAACAAGTTAGAAAGCAACACAGGGTCGGATTGACCATCCACTTTGCTAGTAGGTTTCTTGGCATGGGTGCATCGCCTCGCCCGCAGTCATATACTCTTTATTCTGAAAGGCATGGAATGGGGAAGTTGCTACTTTGGTTTGGGTGCTTCACTTTCTTGTTTGGCTCCTGAGACTGCTGCTGTTGCGGCAGCGGATACAGCAGCTGCGGCGGCTCCTATTTTTACGCCACCAGCAGCCTTCATGGCAGTACCAACTTTTGCAAAAACAGCAATTCCACCTGCTAGGAGTGCTCTCAAAGCAACTGTTGGTTTCAGTTCCATACCTACGATGAGTTGTCACCAAAAAAAAAAAATTTGAAACTAATAGGAAAGGAAACCATTTGAACAAGTTTGTTTCTGATAGTTGAAACAATTCTGTAGGACAAAGTCACAGCTATTGGATACAAGTAACAAAGAGAAAATGTTTCACAAAGAATAGACGTCAAATAGCTTAGCCAAACAAAACGAAAAGAAATATCAATATGTTCACAACATGTTGCCCCAGCCCAATGTCGGGGTATTGAAAATCTGGATCACCAAGCGACAATGCTATAAGAGTGAGATTTCAGGAATAAGCTGTCCATCCCAACTACTTGAGGACAGAATATCAAGATCCTGCTTTTGTCATGAAAAACTGTCGGCCATCATGCTTATTGTTATGCCCCTAAGTCGGTGGCTCGGCTGGACATGAAAGATTTGGCGCTGCTCCTTTGAACCAGCATATCGGCCATGTGCGCGAGGCGCACAACAAGTAGTGGTACCGGTGGTGCGTGGGGCATTACCCAAGCCCAAGCCTTGTTGGAGGAAGGCTTGGCAAATCGGCGGGCGTGGCATGCGCACAAGGCATGCCAAGTAACAGAACGATGGCGCGCGGGTCGTCATCCAAGCCCAAGCCTTGCAAAAGGAAGGCTTGGCAAATCAGCGGGCGTGACATGTGCGCAAGACATGCCAAAGCGGAGCGGATCCGGCAGTGCGCGGGGCGCTGCCTAAGCCCAAGCCTTGCAGGAGGAAGGCTTGGCAAATCAACGAGCGTGGCATGTGCGCAGGACATGCCAAAGCGAAGCGGATCCGGCAGTGTGCGGGGCGCTGCCAAAGCCCAAGCCTTGCAGGAGGAAGGCTTGGCAAATGTTCGAGAATGACATGCGCGCAAGGCATGCCAAGCACAGCGGAGCGACAGCGCGGAGCTGTCCAAGCCAAAGACAGACTTGGCATTCATCCATGGCATGCGTTGCATGCCAAGCACCAAAGCTACAGCACGGGGCTTGCTTAAGCCCAAGTCAAGGGACGGACAAACTTGACAACCATCCAGGCGAGCATGGGCAGAAGACATGCTGAGCAATGGAGAATGCGACAGTGCGAGGGTGCTGTCCAAAGAGCACCAGATTCGGTGGTCATGCGAGTAAGGCATGTCCGCACAACATGCCGAGCAGCAAAGGTGGGGCGGTGTGCTGGGCCGTCTAACCTCAAGTCATGCAGGGGCAAAGACTTGGAATGTGGCGAACAAAATGCAAGGATTGTACGTGCTGGATCTGAGCATTAGCCACACAAGACGTGCAAGATAAAGCGAGTTGTTGCATGCGGCGGGCATGTGCAACAATGGATGGAGCAACGAGGGTTGTTTTGCCTAAGTTCGTGGTGCGGAGCTTGGGCCATGCACAGTGCGTGCATACAAGACTTTGACGCGGGTCCAAAGCATCGGAGTAGCAAGGGTTGTTTAGCCCGAGTTCATTGCGCGGGACTGGAGGCATGCACAGTGCGTGCATACGAGACTTTGGTGCGGTACCAAAGCGACGAAGCCATGGGCCAGGCGCGAGGTGTGCATACGAGGCGTTGGCGTGGGGCCAAAGCATCGGATCCAAGGACCATGCATTGGGCGTGCATACGGACTTTGGCATGGTGCCAAAGAAGCGGAGCCATGGAGCGAACACTTGGCGTGCGGACTGAAATGTGGCACGGTGCCACATCAGCGGACCATGGAGAAATGTTGGCTGCCATTGGCATGGACCAATGAAGCCAAGACATGTGGGCAAGAGCAGTTTTGAAAGTTGAGGCGGTTTTGCACATGTGGCAAGGTAGTTGGTGTAACCACCATAACCTCCAATGCAACTACCACCTATGGTGCTATAAATAGGCAAGGGGTTGGCATTGGCAAGGTGGTCTATGTGATCCAAGACACTCAAGGGTGAGAGTCAAGAGCATCCAAGGTGGGCAGTGGGCACTTTGAGGGCAAAGTGTGAGGCATTGGCAAGGAGAAATTCTGCAGGAATTGTAAGCAAAAGTGTGAGTGATCTGTATGGGCAGATCATGAGTGTTTTGTAAGCAAATTCTGTAACTCTTCTCTTGTATTCCTTTTATACGGATTAATAAAAGGTTGGGAGTTTCTCCCATAATCGTTGGCGTGTTGCTTGCTGTGGCTTTTCTGTGGGAATTCTTGCAAATGGCATTGGGAACTCTTTGTGCCTTGTTGGTGCAATTGTTGGAAGGCTGAGTCAAGTGTGGAACTTGATTGCCGCGCAGGAGAATTTTGAAGGCGAAAAATTACCCCTGTGACAACTGGTATCAAAGCCAAGTTGAGCAAAGTTGAGCAAGTTGAGTCGAAGTTTGCAAGGTTGCAACGGGTTTCTGAACGAAAATTCTTGTTGCACCTCTGTGACACTTGGTATCAAAGTAAGTTCGTGCATACAAACTTGTGACTGTTGGTGTCAAATTCAAGTTTAGCAGAAAAAATTCCCAAGAAGATGGCTGGAGGCAATCATGAAATCCGGGAGCAGATTTCAATTCTGGAAGCCTTGATCGGTTCTGTCCCTGATGGTGATGCTGATTGCAATCTTATAGGGAAGATTGGTTACTTGGAGGCAACAATTAAACAACTTCGTGGGCCTTTGATGGAGGAACTTGTTCAAATCCGCAAAGACAACGAAGAATTGCGCTCCAAGATGGTCGTTCTGCGAAGAGTGATGTCTTCGACTCCAGAACGAAGGATGGATTGTCCTGCTATAAATGTTCCAGAGCCAAAATCTTATGGTGGCACATGGAGTGCCAAGGAGCTTGAAAATTACTTATGGGACATGCGAAGTTATGGTGGCACACGGAGTGCCAAGGACCTTGGTGGTGATGCGAAGTTATGGTGGAGAACTCGCATGGTGGAGGATGCCAATGCTGGTCGAGACAAAATTGACACGTGGGCTCGGTTCGAGAAGGAATTGAAGGCACAATTTCTTTCAGGCAATGCATCGTGGTTGGCACGAGATGGGCTAAAGCGTCTCAAACATAATGGTTCTGTTTGAGACTATGTCAAAGAATTTACTTCCTTGATGCTGGATATCTCCAACATGTCCGAGGAGGACAAGCTGTACAACTTTCTGTCTGGTCTGCAACCATGGGCACAAATTGAAATTCGAAGGCAGAGTCTTAAAGATCTTCCTGGTGCTATTGCTGTTGCTGATGCCTTGGCCGATTTTCACTCTAACAAAATGAGTTCGAATGCTCCTCCGTCTTCCAAATCCTTGAAGAATCATCAAAAGGAGAAGGGGTCGGAATGGAAGAATAATTCGGCTAAGAAATGGCGGAATGACAAGGATGATCACGCTGCTACCCAAAGCAAGAACAACTTCAAAAATCAAGGTTGTTTCTTATGCGATGGGCCTCACTTTGCAAAGGAATGTCCAAAGCGAGGGAAGTTAAATGTTCTCTTGGCTACAGAGAACAAGGAAAGCCCAAATCAGGAAGTTGTTCCTCTTTTGAATACTTCATTTCAGTTGCTGAATTCTGTTGTTAGTGTGGATGCTAACAAAAATGAAGGAAAAGAAGAGGTACTTGGAGAAAATACTAGCAAATCTGCGGAGACTTTGCTAGAGTGGAAGGCCTGCCAACGGAAGTGTTCGACGAGGGTGTCGAATTCAATGAGTGGGGGTGGTTTGTTAGACCCCTAAGTCGGTGGCTCGGCTGGACATGAAGGATTTGGCGCTGCTCCTTTGATCCAGCATTTCAGCCATGTGTGTGAGGCGCACAACAAACAGTGGTACTGGCGGTGCGCGGGGCATTACCCAAGCCCAAGCCTTGCAGGAGGAAGGCTTGGCAAATCAGTGGGCGTGGTATGCTCGCAAGGCATGCCAAGTAGCGGAACGATGGCACGAAGGCCATCATCTAAGCCAGCCTTGCAGGAGGAAGGCTTGGCAAATCAGCGGGCGTGGCATGTGCGTAAGACATGCCAAAGCGGAGCGGATCCGGCAGTGCGCGGGGCGTTGCCAAAGCCCAAGCCTTGCAGAAGGAAGGCTTGGCAAATGTTCGAGCATGGCATGCGTGCAAGGCATGCTAAGCAAAGCGGAGCAACAACGCGGGGCTGTCCAAGCCCAAGTATACGGAAGACAGACTTGGTAATCATCCATGGCATGCGTTGCATGCCAAGCACCAAAGCTACAGCACGGGGCTTGCTTAAGCCCAAGTTAAGCGACGGACATACTTGACAACCTTCCAGGCGAGCATGGGCAGAAGACATGCTGAG
Source organism: Boesenbergia rotunda (assembly GCA_024364735.1). Lineage (NCBI taxonomy): Eukaryota > Viridiplantae > Streptophyta > Magnoliopsida > Zingiberales > Zingiberaceae > Boesenbergia > Boesenbergia rotunda. Next base: position 778,574 of record JAGFNQ010000153.1, on the reverse strand, counting down.
CAATGAAGAATGCGACATTACGAGAGTGCTGTCCAAAGAACACCAGATTTGGTGATCATGCGAGCAAGGCGTGCCCGCACAACATGCCGAGCAGCAAAGGTGGGGTGGTGTGCTGGGTCGTCTAACCTCAAGTCATGCAGGGGCAAAGACTTGGAATGTGGCGAATAAAGTGCAAGGATTGTACGTGCTGGATCTGAGCCACGCAAGACTTGCAAGATAATGCGAGCTGTTGCATGCGGCGGGCGTGTGCAACAATGGATGGAGCAACGAGGGTTGTTTTGCCTAAGTTCGTGGTGAGGAGCTTGGGCCATGCACAGTGCGTGCATACAAGACTTTGGCGCGGGGTCAAAGCAACGGAGCAGCAAGGGGTTGTTTAGCTCGAGTTTATTGCGTGGGACTGGAGCCATGCATAGTGCGTGCATACAAGACTTTGGCGCAGTGCCAAAGCGATGAAGCCATGGGCCAGGCGCGAGTTGTGCATACGAGGCATTGGCACGGGGCCAAAGCAACGGAACCATGGATCATGCATTGGGCGTGCATACGGACTTTGGCGTGGTGCTAAAGAAGCGAAGCCATGGAACGTACACTTGGCGTGCGGATTGACATGTGGCGCGGTGCCACATCGGCGGACCATGGAGCAATGTTGGCTGCCACTTGGCATGGAACCAATGAAGCCAAGACATGTGGGCATGAGCAGTTTTGGAAGTTGAGGCGGTTACGCACATGTGGCAAGGTAGTTGGTGTAACCACCAAGTAACCACCATAACCTCCAATGCAACTACCACCTATGGTGCTATAAATAGGCAAGGGGTTGGCATTGGCATGGTGATCCAAGATCCTCTCAAATGGTCTATGTGATCCAAGACACTCAAGGGTGAGAGTCAAGAGCATCCAAGGTGGGCAGTGAGCACTTTGAGGGCAAAGTGTGAGGCATTGGCAAGGGGAAATTCTACAGGAATTGTAAGAAAAGTGTGAGTGATCTGTATGAGTGGATCATGAGTGTTTTGTAAGTAAATTCTGTAACTCTTCTCTTGTATTCCTTTTATACGGATTAATAAAAGGTTGGGAGTTTCTCCTGTAATCATTGGTGTGTTGCTTGCTGTGGCTTTTCTGTGGGAATTCTTGCAAATGGCATTGAGAACTCTTTATCCCTTGTTGGTGCAATTGTTGGAAGGCTGAGTTAAGTGTGGAACTAGATTGCCGCGCAAGAAATTTTCGAAGGAGAAAATTTACCCCTGAGGGTTGTAGCGATATCTAATGGGAAAGTTTGGGTTTCAAGTTGAGAATTCATTTTAATAGATTGTTTTGTATTTAGAACCATGCTGCTAATCCTGAGTTTTGGTGTTAGTTGTGGTTGATCATCTTAGTTGTGGTGTTTTCTGATTTTGAGTGGTGTTGTTGTGGGTCGCTATATGTTGATTTTACATAGTTTTTGTTGCCGCTTTATTTTGTTTAGATTTGGAACTTGGTTTTCGGTGATCGGTAGAAGCTTGGATGGAGTTGATGTCCTGTTGTGCGAATGCTCGGGGCTGGAAATTTTATTTTCTGCTTGGGATGAGGATATATATGTAGCGTACTCTTGATTTTGGGGTTGTGTGGATCTACGAATTTCAAATGGGGTTCGGTGTATTTTGGTGACCTTTGTTCTATGTGATACCTAGGTATTGGTAATTGGTTGGATTGTATTGTAGATGGAGTTTTAAGTTGGTTTTGATACTCGACCGCAAGGTGTCACAACCAGAAATTGGAACTCCAAGCCGTGAGGGCCACTAGTTGGTGGGTGGATGTTGTGTTCATGCGAGGGGTTCTAGGATTTGTTTTAGTTACTTATTGAATATTATAATTAGCAAAATCATATATATTGGTACAAGACATTAATTGATTGGTTGCGGATACTTGGACTGGAGTTCTCCGCATTTACGAGCACATATTTTGGAGGTGGGTACTTCTTACTTGATTCATGTATATCGTTTAACTTAAATGTATGATTATTTTATTATCTGAATAAGTTGCTTTATCTTAAATCTATTTATCTTATTTTTCCTGCTTGATACTTATTCTTGCTTGACCTTTGAGTAGTAATTCAAATTATTTAGTTATACAGTCTCACCTCTTGACTTCTAATCTAAATAGTACCGTTTGTACGCGTGTATTGTAGAATAATCATTTGACCTATCTAGGGTTTGGTTGACATTAGATAAACCCTAGCCAGTAGATTAGTTCATGTTTATTTACCTTGGTGTTATTTGTGTTTTAGTATCGTATTGATGCATGCTTTTGGTTTGATTGAGGTTGTGCACATTAGTGACATGCATCATAGCATTGTTTGCAGGTCGATGACCACTGACTCACTTGTGGTTGAGACAAGTCATCGGGTATATCTTTCCTGTTGTGCCGCGCTCAGTTAGAGTTGTGTGCAAATAATTTGTACTCCCCAGGTGTTTGGAGTCCCCACAAATGCTTAAGGGTTTTTATATCCACAAATGCTTCGGCTTTTCATTCAGGGCCACATATATTGTGGTGTATTTGCATAGCCACAGGTGTTGAGCGCTTGTATCTTGCCCACTCAACTTATCCAATGTAGCGATGGTTGGTGTGTGTACAGTACAGGTCATGACATCATGTGTATATTATACATTGTTCATTTGCTTGTGTTTGATGCACTTGTTTGAGCTATGATTGTTACATTTGATTGACATGCATATGTGATTACGATTTGTATTTATTATACGATCTGGATCTATTCGGCAGTATTAGCAGTTTATTGAGGTAGTAGAGGGGTTTCTGATCTTGCCCCTACAGGTTACATGATTTTCAAGTATGTTTTGTTAGTACAGATGCATTTAGCTTATGTTCTTTATTCCAGAGACTATATACCCTTATTTCTTTATGCTTGTTTTATCCGTTTAAATACCATACATTTATGTGTTCTTATACCTCGTCCCTCTTTTTGTTTTAGGGAGTCGATAGTTGTGTCTCCTACTGTCAGGAGAGGATCCAGCTGTCAGTCTCCCCGTTTGAGTTTTTTTATATATGTCTTCATATTTTCGTAGCATTCTATTGTATTAGTGTCGTTTTGGTTCTGTTATCATTTCAGGTGATATTTGACTTCTCTTTAGACGTGTATTTATTCACTTTTGTTGGATTTTGATTTGCTGCGTTGGTTTTACGGAGATTTCTCTATTTTATTTATCACAAATTATGCATAATATTTAACTGCGTAGTTGTGACTGTGTGAAAGCCAGTAGAGTGTGGCTGTGCTATTATTATGTGTGAGATGTGTATGCATACAGGGGAGATACTGCCTGATTTTCGACCGAGCACGGGCCTTTGGGGCGTGAAAGGAAGATGCAGCGGTCGAGAAGGATGACACTAGAAGGGATCCGACGGGTCGGTGCATCCGAGGGACGCAGAGGCCTATGGAAGAGTATGCTAGTGAAGCGAGAAGGATGTTGGTGTAATCTTTGTTAGGTCAAGATTGACCTAGTTTGACTAGGCTCGGGTAAGCTTGAGATTCGATGTTTGATAATGATGTTTGAGGATTGTGTGTCAAGAGAGTCAAGGTTGACTGGAGACTTTAACTGGGAAAAGTCCTAGTGGAACTAGGTGAAGTCCAGGTAGATCGGGGAGATCATATGCTGATACGGGAAAGTTTCTACTGGGACTAGACACACCTAGTGGGACTAGGTGAAGTCCAGGTGGATCAGGGAGATCGCATGTTGGCATGGTGGAAGTCTACCGAGAGACTGACCTAACTTGGGGGTTAGGCAAACCTAGTTGGGAACTAGGTTAAGTTCCAGTTGGGAACTAGGCAAGAGAAAGTCCAAGTCGGTTAAAGATTTGATGGGACACTCGGTGAGAAAGTCATAACATGTCACGGTTGACCATGGTTAGGCAAGGGAACTCTAGACTTGAGCTAAGCAAGTTAGGGATGGGCAATTGATTGGGTGATCAATTGGGAGTTGTTGCTTGCGAGAAAGAAAAACCCTTAATCGATTGGGTGATCAATTAAGGGGTTTGTTAATCGATTGAGTGATTGATTGATGTAGGGTTATCACGAGAACAGAAGTCTGCTGAATCGATTGGGTAATTGATTCAGCATCCTCTTAATCGATTAGGCAATCGATTAAGGAGGACCGTAATCGATTGGTTAATCGATTACGACAGTATTGTATGAAAGCACAAAAAGGTGTTGAATCGATTCAATAATCGATTAAGATCGTCTTAATCGATTGGCTAATCGATTAAGCTTCAAAAAATGGCCATTGAATGGCTAAGTCTGTTTTGGTAATCGATTGGGTGATCGATTATGGGAACCTTAGGTCACGGGTATATAAGATTTTCACGCAGGTTGAAGGTAGAGCTCGAACGACAACTTCACGCAAAGTCTTGAGAGGTTGGAAGAGAAGTGTTGCTGCACTTTCCAAGCTTCAAGAGGCTAATCCAAGCAAGATAAGCAAGAGTTTATTGTTGTAAATCGTTTTTGATTTCATTTGTGTCTTGCTTTGTATTCTTCTTGTATTTCTTATATTCGAGCTTGTACGAGGTTTCTCCACCTCCGGATTGTTTCTGAAAAGGAGTGGAACTACGTGCACTGTGTGGATCCTTGGATTAGTCACTTCAAGGAGGCGGATACCAAATAAATGAAGGTGTTAGCGATTGCTTAAAGTTTTCTGCCACGATAAATCATCAACAAGCAAATCGAAGCTAATCACCCCCCTCTAGCTCGCCTACTAGTCCTAACAAGTGGTATCTTCTTTGGATTCATCACCAAGAGAGCAAGAGATAGAGGAAGAAGAAGAATTTGAAGAAACCCTAATTTCGAGAAGTCATCATCAAGAGGGTTCAACTTCAAAAATGGAGTTCGGCTATGACACCCAGGCACCTCCACCGTACGACAAAGCCAATTTTGATCTTCGGAAGACAAAGATTGAAAATTTTTTCATTATGGAGATAGAGCAATGGTTTTCTCTAATGGAGGGCTTTGAAGCTCCAACAAACACCAAAGGAAACTCCTCAAGAAGATCAAATGGAATGAGGATCAAATCAAGAGATGTGAGACCAACGACAATGTGACCAAATTGTCGGTCAATCTATTGCCAAACACCATCTTGGACAAAATTGGAGAATTTCTAAACGCCAAGGAACTTTGGAACAAATTGGTAAAGCTTCATGAAGATCCCTCCACTTCACCGAGTCAAGACAATTCCGAAGAGGGAGATTCATCGAACGAAGAGGATTTAGAAGTTGAGGGATGCTCAACATTCGAAGATGAGAGTCAAAAAGCCTTCACTTCAAGGATTAAGGGGGAGAAAAATTTTCCATTGACACTGGATCAAAGAAAAGCTTCAACATCATCATCTGAGGTCAATGAAGAAGAAGAAGAATCGAGTGTCATCTCTACCACTCATGAAGGTATAACGAATTCAATTCATAAATATAAAAATCATAAAATTTATTTTGAGTGTAGAGAAAGAGGACATTACAAGAGTAAATGTCCAAAATTGGCCAAGAAGAAGGTGCAAAGGGCTCCTAAGGCAAAAAAAAAATCAAGAGAACCTCAACCGTAATACACAAAGGCAAGGAACACATTTTGTGTTTCTCTTGCAATCAAAAGGGGCACTACTGCAATCAATGTCCAGAAGGGAAGCTTCCAAGAAAAGCCCAAAGAGGGAGCTCAAACCAAGGGGGAGCCTTCAAGAATACTCTTAAGGTACCATCAGGTAATAGTACTTATTTAAATCGTGATAATGTGCATATTAGAAATAATTTTAATCATTTTAATGCTATTTATCATGAAATAGGAGGCATGAAAAACCTAAGGAGAACTATAGAGCCTTCTATACTAGAACTACCAAACCTAAGGTTAGGGGAAAATCTAAAACATTAAATGGTAGACATATCTAATCAAAGGCCAAAAAGAAAAATTTTCAAGGTACCCATGAAAAATCAAGATTTGAGGAGGTAATGATTGAAAATCAAGTTTTGAGATCAAAACTTGATAAATTAGAAAAATCCTTTAAAAGAATAGAAAACTCATTCAAGGGATCAAAAGACCAAAACCTAGGTTTAGGAAAACAAAAACCCTCTAGGGGCAAGAAAGGTTTGGGGTACAAACCTAGAGCCAAGGATGATGAGCCATCATATCATCGAGTTCCATATGGATATAGAGCTAAACCTAGGTCTAGGACTCAAGTTAAGGTCACAAGGGAAGTCATCCCTAGAGTTGACTAAGACAAGACAAACATGACTAAAGCTTGGGAGAAGCCTAGAAGAGTCATTAGGAAGGTATCTAGGGAGGTCATCCCTAGTGAATACCTAGAACATCCAAGGAGCACCAATAGGTTTTGGGTTCCTAAGAGTGTGTTCGCCACACCCTAGATGGGTTGGGAGAATGTCAACTCTAATTGGAAGGGTAGTTAACCCAACTTTGATGAAGTTGACACTTTGGGTCATTTTCAAGGAATTATTATCCTTCAAAATGAAGAAATTATTTGTTTACTCTTGAGGAGTAAAATTGTGCCAAACTATATTTTTTAAGATTGAACTTGATAAAGTTGACACAACTAGGTTAGGCTCCAAAGATATGTCAAGTTGGGAGTTTTGACATTAAATTAGGGGAAAAATTAGGATTAGCGATGAGTTATTGATACTTAGATAGAAAATCTAGGTATTTTCTTTTATGTTAAAATATCATGATTTATGTGCCCTATCATATGTCATGACATCATAATTCATTATTCATAATTTATTATAAAAATATCATATGACATGTCATACATGCATCATTTAGGGGCTGCTTGGTTGGGGGGTTTAGGGGTAAGGAATGGGAATGGAAGATATTTCATTCCCATATATGATGCTTGGTAAGTGTTTGAAGGGGCTTAATGGGAATCAAAATAAGAATATCATATCCTAGTTTTGATTCCCCTCACCCTCCTTGGATGTCAACTTTCCATTCCCCCGTCGCCTAAGCACACACGCGCCCGAAGCCTCGTCACGCCGCAACCCTCTTCTCTCCTCATCGCTGAGAGAAAGTTTCTCTTCTCCTTCACAAGTTTCCGCCGATGTCGAATCTGTCCTGCGGTTTCCGTCCTCTTGCGAGCGAGCCCGACGCTGACTCCCTCTCCCTCGCCGATTGCCCTCTTCTCTCCTCATCGCCTGACGCCCAACCTTTCTCTTTCCCTCTTCACACGTGGCTTCCCTCTTGGTTTGAGCATCGCCGACCCTCCTTCCCTATAAGGTGATCCCTCCGGTGCATCAAAAAGGTGAGTGTCCCTTTTGATTTAGGGGTTTTTCTCTTGGTTAGGTAAGGTTTTTTCTATTTCTATGAGATCCATGTTTAATATTTAATCTAGTTAGAATCTTTAGGATTGGGATGTTCGATTAGTTTTTCAACTAGATAAAATTTAGCATGGTAATCTATTTTTCAACTACCTGAAGGTTTTAATGTGTTCTAGGATTGGTTATATAGTAATGTTTTGAGGAATCATTACTGTAGATCCTATGAGAAAAATACAATTTGATAATTGATAGATGCCATTTGGTTTTCTTTTAGATGTGATATAGGTAGAGTTGTTAACAAATTTTGTAGTATGATCTTAGAATATTGGTAACAAATTTTGTTTGGTTGTTAACAAATTTTGTAGCCGGCTCAACTTATATGATTTTGATTCTTATTTATTATTGGATGTTGTGACTTGTGACTCCTTTTGCTTATGTCGTTGTTGTAATTTTTGTGAACATATTAGTGCTTTAGCGCTTCAACTATGTTGGTGAATCAAATTGATTGTTTAATACAATATGGAGTTTCGGCCACACGAAGGAAAAAGATTGGTAAAAGGTCGTTCTTTCGATCAATCTAGAATGCATAAGTATTGAATTAAAATATCATTGAATCCAATATAATTATCACAAAAAATATTCATTATATTATGTATTTTTTAAATAAAATAGTTTTGTTCATGAGTATGTAATTATTTTTATATGTTTACTAATAAAGATAAAATAAAAATTTTAGTTGATATCCATTCTCTAATCTAAGCTAAACCAAGCAGCCCCTAATGGGAATAATACTCATTCCAATATCTATACCAAACACCAGCAATCATCTCCATTCCCATTAACCCTCAATCAAATCCATTTCTATTCTCATTCCCGAATATATACCAAGTGCCCTTTAGTGATAATAAATTTTCCTTTTATAAATATCCATATGATGCATGCTATGATCATTAGCATGCATTGTTTAATTTAATTGAAATTAAGGATATTGACATTAATTAACATCCAAGGTGGATGATCAAAGTTTATAATATCTAGGTAGAAATGCATGAACCCTAGTTTAGGGAAAACTAATTTATACATCTCACAAGACCATAAGTTGACTTGTATGCGTTTTGAGACATATTGATACAAGTAAGATGTTAGGTTGATGAATAAACTCAAAGTGTTGATAAAGTACATCCATTTGAGTTTTAATTTCATCCAAGATAGGAATTGAAATTAACTCCAATCATTGAGAGTGCTAATATATAAGTCATGTGTATTTAACCCAAAGAATATGGTTGAAAATTATTTTTGAAAATCATTTCAAAATTATTTTCGAAAACCATGGTGAAATCTATATTTTAATAGGAATCATCATTGATAAAATAGACATAAAATGGAGTAAAATATTGAAAAATTTTAAGGTTTTCAATTTTATATCAATCGTTGTAAATGGAAGCTATTTTCTTAAAAAAATTATTTTTATATGATGGTATATGATATAAATAATATCTATGCAAAATTTCATGATTTTTCGATAATCGTAGAATTATTTGTGAGTTTTTGAAATTGAATCTGAAATTATTTTCAAAAATTAGAAACTCACTAATCAATTAGCCAATCGATTGGTAAAGGTTATTATGAGCACAGAAGCTCATGTAACCGAATAGGTGATTGATTAAGATGGTCGTAATCGATTAGGTAATCGATTGACACGACTGTTTTTGACTGAAATTGTCTAATTTCTATCTATTAACCTGATTTTGAGTAATCTAATAATTCTTAACTCTTTAGAATACATTTATAAGTATATGTGAGTGAATTTTATGATAGAATCAAAGAAGGAGATGGTTTTGGTGAAAAATAAGGGTTACAGAGAGGTGTAGGATTCAATATTGAATTTTTAAATCTCACAACTTTGCTTTAAGATTTTCTGAAAATTCAGGAACTTAAAAATCATTGTTAGTGCAATAATAGAAGTTTAGAACATTTTTCTTTCCTTTAGGATAAATGAAGATTGGGAATCTTCGTTATGAAAAGTGCTCAAGGTTGAGGTTGAGTTATAATGAAAAGTATGGGATTTTCATTGGATGCCTTTGATCATATAGACTCTTGGGAAGAGTTTTTTTATATGTGTCAAAGGGGGAGAAATTGAAATGCTAACATGGATTAGTCTTTCTCAAACACATTGTCAAACATCGAAAAGGGGAGATTGTCGGTGCAATTTTTGTTAAGTCAGGGTTGACCTAGTTTGACTAGGCTCGGGTGAGCTTGAGTTTCGATGTATGATAATGATGTTTGAGGATTGTGTGAGTTAAGAGGGTCAAGGTTGACTAGAGACTTGACCGGGAAAAGTGCTAGTGGGTCTAGGCATACCTAGTGGGACTAGGTGAAGTCCAAGTGGATTGAGTAGATCGCACACTGGCACGAGAAAAGTCCTAGTGGGACTAGGTGAAGTCCAGGTGGATCGAGGAGATCGCACCTGGCATGGAAAAAGTCCTACTAGGACTAGGCACAACTAGTGGGACTAGGTGAAGTCCAGGTGGATCAGGGAGATCGCACGTTGGCAAGGTGGAAGTCTACCGAGAGACTAACCTAACTCGAGAGTTAGGCAAACCTAGTTGGGAACTAGGTTAAGTTCCAGTTGGAAACTAGGCAAGAGAAAGTCCAAGTCGGTCAAAGGTTTGATCGTACACTTGGTGAGAGAGTCATAACATGTCACGGTTGACCATGGTTAGGCAAGGGAACTCTAGACTTGAGCTAAGCAAGTTAGGGTTGGGCAATCGATTGGGTAATCAATTGGGAGCTGTTGCTTGCGAGGACAGGAAGACCCTTAATCGATTGGGTGATCGATTAAGAGGTCTGCTAATCGATTGGGTGATCGATTGGCATAGGATTATCGCGAGAACAGAAGCCTGCTGAATCGATTGGGTAATCGATTCAGCATCCTCTTAATCGATTGGATAATCGATTAAGGAGGACCGTAATTGATTGGGTAATCGATTACGGTAGTATTGCACGAAAGTACAAAAAGGTGTTGAATCGATTCAGCAAATGATTAAGATCGTCTTAATTGATTGGCTAATAGATTAAGCTTCAAAAAAATAGTCATTGAATGACTAAGTCTGACGCGATAATCGATTGAGTGATCGATTAAGGGAACCCTAGGTCATGAGTATATAGAGTTTTCACGCAGGTTGTAGGTAGAGCTCGAACGACAACTTCATGCCAAGTCTTGAGAGGTTGGAAGAGAAGTGTTGTTGCACTTTCCAAGCTTCAAGAGGCTAATCCAAGCAAGATAAGCATGAGTTTATTGTTGTAAATCATTTTCAATTTCATTTATGTCTTGCTTTGTATTCTTCTTGTATTTCTTGTATTAGAGCTTGTGCAAGGTTTCTCCACCTTCGGATTATTTCCGAGAAGGAGTGAATTCATAGTGGAACTACGTGCACTGTGTGGATCCTTGGATTAGTCACCTCAATGAGGTGGATATAAGTAAATAAAGGTGTTAGCGATTGCTTAAAATCTTCCGCCGTGATAAATCATCAACAAGCAAATCGGAGCTAATCACTCTCCCTCTATCTCGCCTACCGGTCCTAACAAAGGTCGCACGCGGCGTCCGAGGGACGAGAAGCCAAGAGGAAGCTCACTCAAGGAGAAGGCTAGAGGAGGGTTCGGGTGAGCCCAACTCTGGAAGGCCAGAAAATCACCCAAGAAGATCCTCTGGAGACTGGTCAGCAAGTTGTTGACAAAAAATCACTTGGGCACCCGAGAGCACTCAGGCACCCGAGAGCACTCGGGCGCCCGAGAATAAGGGCGACCCTATACACTAATGCGCCCCTATTACCGGGCGCCCTAGTGCAAACAGACACTCAAGAGCCAATTCTATCTGACAGCTAGCCGTTTGCGAATGTTGCGCTTCGGATAATCTTCAAGCCATATGTCAGGCTCCCTCAAGCACTCAGGTGCCCCTATAGTGCCACGTCAGCATTCGGATAAAATTGACTAGGGTTATAAATAGAGCCGCCAATTTGGGTTGGGCCTGTCAGGTTGGCCCGCCCAGCCAACCAATATAAGCGGGTTGGGTTGGACTTTTAGCAACCCAAGCCCACCGCGGGCCAACCCACCTAGGCCCGCAACCCACACGGGTCAGCCCGTGATGGGATTGGGTTAGCCCGCGGGTTAAGAATCATATGTTAGTCAAGTTTTATACTAATTTATTATTTTTCTTTGTTATATTTTTGAAATAAAAAATAATACTTTTTATCAAACATAAGTACTCGTTGTTAGGACCGGTAGGAGAGCTAGAGGGGGTGATTAGCTCTGATCTTTGCTTGTTGAAGATTTATTGCGGCAGAAGACTTGAGCAATGCTAACACCTTGATTTTACTTGGCATCCACCTCCTTGAGATGACTAATCTATGGATATGCTCTTCCTCACTCTCTCATACATTATGAAAGATCTTCTTCTTGAGGTGTAGAAACGTCTTACAAGCTTACAAGAAGAAACACTCAAGAATAAGCAAATACAATAGAAATCTTACAAGATTTACACAACTTAGCTCTCTTGCTTTGCTTGCTTTCTTCAAGTTTGGAATCGCCTCTAGAACCTTGGAATGTAGCAGCACTATGCTCTAAGATTTCTCTTGAAATGGCGATAAAGGAGGAGAAGAGCTGCCGAAGAAGTTGCGCTTCAAACCTGCGTGAAAACCCTATATACCCAACGCCTAGGGTTCCCTAATTGATTGCCTAATCGATTACCACGTCAGACTTAGCCGTTCAATGGCTATTTTTTGAAGCTTAATCGATTAGCCAATCGATTAAGCTGAATCGATTCAGCACCTTCCTGTGCTCTCGTATAATACTGCTGTAATCGATTGCCTAATCTATTACTAGACACCTTAATCGATTGGTCAATCGATTAAAAGAAGGCTGAATCGATTAAAAGAAGGTTGAATCGATTGCCCAATCGATTCAGCCAACTTCTATTCTCGCAACTCATTTCTCCCAATCTATTACCTAATTGATTCACTCATTCCTTAATCAATTACCCAATCAATTAAGAAGGCTTCTGTTCGTGAGAAATCAATACCAATCGATTACTCAATCGATTGACCCCAACCCTAACTTGTGTGCACAAGTCTAGGGTTTCCTTGCCAACCCCGATCATCCGTGACCTGTTAGGACTTCCTCACCAAGTGTCCGATCATCCCTTTGACTGACTTGGATATTTCTTGCCTAGTTCCCAACTAGGACTTAACCTAGTTCCCAACCAGGTTTGCCTAACCCTCGAGTTAGGTCTAGTGTCCTGGTAGACTTCCACCTTGCCAACGTGCGATCTCCACGATCCACCTGGACTTCACCTTGTCCCACTAGGTGTGTCTAGTCCCACTGAGACTTTTCCCGTGCCAGTGTGCGATCTCCCCGATCCACCTGGACTTCACCTAGTCCCACTAGGTGTGCCTGGTCCCACTAAGATTTCTCCCGTGCCAGCGTGTAATCTCCCTGATCCACCTAGACTTCACCTAGTCCCACTAGGTGTGCCTAGTCTCACTAGGATTATTTTTGTGCTAGCGTGCGATCTCCCCGATCCACCTGGACTTCACCTAATCCCACTAGACGTACCTAGTCCCACTAGGACTTTTCTCGTGTCAGTGTGTGATCTCCCCGATTCACCTGGACTTCACGTAGTCCCACTAGGACTTTTCCCGTGCCAGCGTGCGATCTTCCTGATTCACCTGGACTTCACCTAGTCCCACTAGGTGTGCTTAGTCCCACTAAGACTTTTCCCAGTCAAGTCTCCAGTCAACCTTGACCCACTTGACTCACAAGGTATTCAAACATTATACGATATTCAAACATCATTATCAAACATCAAAACTTAAGCTTATCAAGCTTTCCAAACATAAGCTCACCCGAGCCTAGTCAACCTAGGTCAACTCTGACCTAACAAAGATTGCACCAATAATTTCCCCCTTTTTGATATTTGACAATATGTTTGAGAAAGACTAATCCCTGTTAGCCTTTCAATCTCTCCCCCTTTGACATATATCAAAAACTCTTCCTGAGAGTCTATATGGTCAATGGAAAGCCCAATGAAAGTCTTATACCTTTCATTTGAACCCATGCTTAACCTTAAGCATTCATCGTGATGAAGATTCCCAATCTTCATTCTTTCACTTATCCCAAAAATAAAAATTTAAACACATCCTTTTAAGGAAGATCTCCCCCTTAAAACATGCTCTAAACCTCTATCATTGCACCAACAATGATTTTGGAATTCCTAAAACTTTAGGAAAACTCAACTTGAGGTTATGGGATTTTGAAATTCAAAACTTGAATCAAAACCTCTCCTTAACCCTATAGTTTTCACCAAATCATCTCCCTTTTTTATTTTATAATGAAATTTACCCAAATATACTTATAAAAGTATTCCAAGGGGCTAGGGATTGTTAGGTTACTCAAAATTGGGTTAAAGGACTAAAGTCAAATAGTTTAAGTCTTGCCAATCGATTCGTGTTGGGTCCCAATCAATTAAGCTATGCTTTAATCGAACATTTGATCGATTACGGCTGCCCTTAGTTGATCAATGGATCGATTATGCGAGCTCTTGTGCTTGCAGAAAAGGTTCACCAATTGATTGGTTACTGTCCCAATCGATTGGGAGTTTTTGATTTCTGAAAATAATTTTAGATAAATTTTCAGAAATTCCTAAATAATTCTACAAAATTTAAAAAATCCTAAAATTTTGTGTAGATATTATTTATGACATATACTATCATGGAAAAATATTTTTCTATGAAAATAACTTCTATTTTCAAAGATTGACTCAAAATTTGAAACCGTTGAGATACTTCAATATTTCACTCTATTTTGTATCCAATTCATCAATGATGAATTCTATCGAAAGATAGTTTTCACCAACGTTTTCCAAGATAGTTTTGAAATGGTTTTTAAAAATAATTTCCAACCATGTTCTTTGGGCTAAATGCACATGACTTGTACATTAGCTTTCCCAATGATTGGAGTTCATTTAAATTCATGTTTTGATGAAACTAAAGCTCAATAAGATGCGCATTAATCAACACCTTGAGTTTTATTCATCAACCTAATATCTCACTTGTTTTTAATATGTCTCAAAACACACACAAGTCAACTTATGGTCTTGGTGAGATGTTAAAGTTATGTTCTCCTTAAACTAAGGGTTCATGCATTTCTACCTAGGCATCAAAAAGTTTGATCACCCACCTAGGATGTCAAGTAATGTCAATGTTCTTAATTTCAATAAAAATTTAATTAATTCATGATAATGACTATGATATGCATCATATGAGAATTTTCAAAAAAAAACATTTGTTATAACTAAATGATGCACGTATGACATGACACATGAATTTTCATAATAAAATATGAATGATGAATTATGATGTCATGACATGTGATAGGGTATATAAATCATGACATAATAGCGTAAAAGAAAATACCTAGATTTCCTATCTAAGTATCAATAACTCATCGTTAAGTCATTGATAATCCTAATTTTTCCCTAATTTTCCAAGATAATGCCGAAACTCCCCAACTTGACATATCTTTGGATTCTAATCTAGTTGTGCCAACTTTATTTAGTTCAATCTTTCAAAAATATAGTTTGGCACAATTTTACTCCCCCTAGAGTAAAAAAATGACTTCTTCATTTTTAAGGGTAGTAAGTCCTTGAAAATGTCCCAAAGTGTCAACTTCATCAAGGTTGGGTTAACTATCCTTCCAATTTGAGTTGACACTCCCTAGACCTATCTAGGGTGTGGCGAACACACTCTTAGGAACCCAAAACATATTGGTGCTCCTTGAGTGCTCTAGGTATTCACTAGCGATAACTTCCCTCGATACATTCCTAATGACTTTTCTAGGCTTTTCTAAAGCCTTAGTCATATTGACCTTATCTTGGTCAACTCTAGGGATGACTTCCCTTGTGTCCTTGACTTGACTCCTAGACCTAGATTTAGTTCCACACCTATATGGAACTCTATGGTAAGATGGACCATCATTCATGGCTTTAGATTTGCATCCCAAACTTTTCTTGTCCCTAGAGAGTCCTTGATTTGCTAAATCTAGGTTTGATCCTTAGATCCATTAAGAAGATTTTCTATTCTTTTAAGAAGATTTTCTAATGTTTGATCCTTAGAAACTTTTCTTTGATCTGATGTCAATGACGAATTTTGCTCCTCCTCAATCCTTGAAGTGGAGGCTTCTTGAACTTCATCATCGGATATTGAGCATTTCTCAACTTCCGAATCTTCTTCCTTCGATAAAATCTCCCTCTTTAGATTTGTCTTGATTTGGTACAATGGAGAGATCTTCATGAAGCTTTGTCAATTTGCTCTAAAGCTCTTTGGCATCTTGAAATTCTCCAATTTTGTCCAAGATGGTGCTTGACAATAGATTGACTAATAATTTGGTCACTTTGTCATTGGCCTCGCATCTCTTGATTTGCTCCTCATTCCATTTGCTTTTCTTGAGGAGTTTCCCTTTGCTACTTGTTGGAGCTTCAAAGCCTTCCATTAGAGAAAATCATTGCTCTATCTCCATCATAAGGAAATTTTCAATCTTTGTTTTCCAAAGATTGAAATTGGCTTTGTCATACAGTGGAGGTGCTTGAATGTCGTAGTCGAACTCCATTTTGAAGTTTAACCCTCTTGATGATGACTTCTTGAAATTAGGGTTTCTTCAATTTCTTCTTCTTTCTCTAGCTCTTGCTCTCTTGGCGATGAGTCCAAAGAAGAGCAACCTGGCTTTGCTACCACTTGTTAGGACCGGTAAGAGAGCTAGAGGGGGGGGGTGATTAGCTCTAATCTTTGCTCGTTGAAGATTTGTTGCGGACGGAAGACTTGAGCAATCTAACACCTTGATTTTACTTGGTATCCACCTCCTTGAGATGACTAATCCAAGGATCCGCTCTTCTCACTTTCTCATTCACTATGAAAGATCTCCTTCTTGAGGTGGAGAAATGCTTACAAGCTTACAAGAAGAAACACTCAAGAATAAGCAATACAATAGAAATCTTACAAGATTTACACAACTTAGCTCTCTTGCTTTTCTTGCTTTTTTCAAGCTTGGAATCACCTCTAAACTTTGGAAATGTAACAACACTATGCTCTAAAAGTCTTCTCTTGAAATAGTGATGAAGGAGGAGAAGTGGTGCCAAAGAGCTACCGAAGAAGTTACGCTTCAAACCTGCGTGAAAACCCTATATACCGACGTAGTCCCTATGATCACGATTACCAATAGATACCGTTCAAATATTTTTCAAGCTTAATCATTAGCCAAATGATTAAGAAGATTTTAATCGATTGTTGAATCGATTCAGCACCTTTCTATGCTCTCACGCAATACTGCTAATCGATTGCCCAATCGATTACTAGACACCTTAATCGATTGACCAATCGATTAAGAGAAGGCTGAATCATTGCCCAATCGATTCAGCCAGCTCCTGTTCTCGCAACTCATTTCTCCAAATCGATTACCTAATCTATTCACTTATTCCTTAATCGATTACCTAAACAATTAAGAAGGCTTCTGTTTACTAGAAATCATACGAATCGCCAATCGATTACCCAACCCTAACTTGTGTGCACAAGTCTAGGGTTCCCTTGCCTAACCCCGGTCAACCGTGACCTATTAGGACTTTCTCACCAAGTGTCCAATCATCCCTTTGACCGACTTAGATTTTTCCTTGCCTAGTTCCCAACTAGGATTTAACGTAGTTCCTAACCAGGTTTGCCTAACCCTCAAGTTAGGTCTAGTCTCTCGGTAGACTTCCATCTTGCCAACGTGTGATCTCCCCGATCCACCTGACTTCACTAGTGCACTGGACTTTTCTCGTACCAGTGTGTGATCTCCCCGATCCACCTAGACTTCACCTAGTCCTACTAGGACTTTTCCCTTACTAGCGTGCAATCTTCCCGATCCACCTGGACTTCACCTAGTCCCACTAGGTGTGTCCAGTCCCACTAGGACTTTTCCCGTGCCAGCGTGCAATCTCCCCGATCCACCTGAACTTCACCTAGTCCCACTATGACTTTTCCCAGTCAAGTCTCCAGTCAACCTTGACCCACTTGACTCACAAGATATTCAAACATCATACGATATTCAAACATCATTATCAAACATCAAAACTTAAGCTTACCAAGCTTAAGCTCACCTAAGCCTAGTCAACCTAGGTCAACCCTGACCTAGCAAAGATTGCACCAAACTTGTTTGTCTTTATTGATATTTAAAATATATATTTCTTGATACATTAGATTGATGAAACCTTTCCGAAGTAAAATATTGAATATACTATTTTTAAATTTTTAAAAAACAAATTGTTAATTTTTTGATGGGACCAAGGGTTGACCCGTCTAACCCGCGACCCGCCTTAGATTGGGTTGGGTTGGGGATTTTCCAACCCGCTAAGATGACGGGTCGGCCAGCCTGCTACGGGTCGTCCCGCCCCACCACGGGTTAGCCCGTCTGACAGCTTAGCTATAAATAGACTCCTAAAGCTCATTCCAATTCACTGATGAACTGCATACAAATTCTTTCTTGTTTTTTATTATTTTTCTGAGTTTTTCCATGTGTAAGAGGCCTCTCCGCCCGAAGAGTTTATTCAGGAGAATCGAGCTAAATTCTGCCTTGGATTAGCAACCTCTCCGGTTGCAAACTAACTAAAATCTGCTTGTCTCTTTCTTTTCATTATTACTTCATTTTTTATGTTATTTATTATTGTTTGAACTAACTAACTCTTTATTTAAGATAAATAAAAAAATATAAAGTTATTATTTTCAGGAACAATTCATCCTCTCTTGCTGACCTACGATCACCTTTAAAGAAAAATATTTCAGGTCCAAAGAGGGTCTGAAATGAAATATTTCAGACCCTTTTTACGTCTAAAATAAAATTTAATCGATTTTTAATAATATTTTCGATGATATCTAATCTATCTTAATTTACATATATAAATTTTATTTTAATTTTGATTTTATATATTTCTAATATATATAATTTTACAAACTCTATTTTTTTTATATTTTATATATCTTTCCTTATTTTATTTTGTTTATATATTTTTATATTTTACATTTTCTATTTATATCCTTATTTCAAGCTAAAGAGGGTCTGAAATAAATTTATTTTAGGCCAAAAAGAGTCTGAAAGATTATTTATAGGATAATCTTTTAATTATTTCTTAATCTTTTCATAAACGCAACAAAATATAGTAAAATGTTCAGGATGAGTCGAGTTGTACAAGGCAGGAAGAGATATATAGGGTGAGAGAATATGTGAATATCTATATGCGATTCATAATTTATTATTTTAAAATCAAATTATGAAAAGTGGTTTGGATATCTCAAAAAGTGAACTACGAATAGAAGTTATTGATGGGAGGGATATAAGAGGAATGAGTTAACTTTACATATGTCCTTTGGTAAAGAACAAATCGTAGGATACTTTTTGATAAATATGAATTCTCACGTATGTCTTTTAGTAAAATGCCGCGATTATAAATGTAGTTAATTGGATGGTTTTGTTGGAGATTCAAACAATAAGTTAGCAAGGTTCTTTCTTTATGCTCATAATGCGTTTTCTTTGTTGTATAAGCAAACAAACAAATATAGCAATAGGCGATAAGTGTTGTATGAGATTAAGGCAAAAAGATGGATAGGAGTAAGGGGATGAGTGAAATTTAAGGACAATAATAATCTTGCAAAGTAATGAAATAGATATAGAAGTGAAAATAGATATAAGTAATGGTGCTAAAAGTGATTTTGTTGAAAATTTTAAGCAATAATTAGATTATTTATGAACGAAAATTTTAATACAATGATAAAATTATTATTATACGATCTAGAAACCTCTCGAATTTTTTTTTAAAAAATAGAATAAGATTAGCACCAATAATTTTTATTAGAGATTTCTTATTAATGAAAAATTCATCCACAAGACTGTCCTTTTGAGTTACATATTACACCAAAGACTGACAATTTAGCAATTTACTCCCCCTAATTTGCCTAATTCGGAGAAGTTCCATTGAACGCGTCAGGCTCATTAAATTCTAAGGCGATTTATGCACATCGTTTTCTTTAAAGCCAGTTTGATTGTCGCGTGTCTTTGCCTGGAGGCGAGTCAGTGAGGGAGAGGAGCAGGAAGGGCTCCTCCTCCATCCTCGAGGCGAAGCAGTTCCTTTCCATCTATCTAATTGCATCAAGATCCACGGAGGCTTCGATCCATGGGCATGGCGAATGAGGAGAGCTCTCTTCTTGCGCCGCCGGCCCCGGTCGCTGACCCCAACGAGATCGACCTAGAAGCTGGGCCAGGCGAGCAATTCCAGTGCCGGATCTGCCTCGAAACCGACGGTCGACCAATTCTTCTCACCCTCTACTTACCTTATTTTCTTTTATTTCTTGCAACTAATAAAGACTGATTCTTTGATGTCGCGTCTTCGAATTTGGTAGAAATTGTTCGTGCTTTCATGGCAAAACGTCTGGTTTTTTCTTGAGGTGTTATTTTTCTTTGTAATACCTCATGGTGATTGGCAACTTCTATTTTACAACTGAAAATAGTCTATCTGGATCTTCAGGGCGGGATTTCATATCGCCGTGCAAGTGCAAGGGGACCTCCAAGTACGTCCATCGTGAATGTTTAGACCACTGGCGATCTGTCAAGGTGAGACAGCGAACCCTGTGTCTTGTGTGGCAAGGGATTTTATACGTCCGCTCTGCTTACTCACATCCTTGAATTTATATTTTAATATGTACTTGGATTCGTTGTTCTTCAAGAACATGCCACTACGAATCATGTATTCTTCTAGACAGATAAGAACAAGCATTGAGGAGTTTCATATTGTATTTCACTGTTTCTAAATTCTTCTTTGAAAGGGATGAGGTTGATCATTGCATATAAGGCTATGTTTGATTAGAGGTAATGTAATCAAACTGTAATGTAATTGGATTTGGAATGTAATCCAGATTACATGTTGTTGCCTTGTAATCCAGATTACAAAACTGTATTAACATTTTGTAACTCAGATTACATTACATTATAGTTTTAAAATTGTACCAAACAAAGTAATCAATCTTGTAATGTAATCTTGGCAGATTGCCCCTTACCAAACATAGCCTTAAGTCATAGAGTCTTGAACTATTGATATATAAATTCATTCCCTTCTACAAAGAAATATTGACCATTATTATCTTATCCCTGTAGCCATCTGATTCCATTTTGTTGTGTTTTGTCTTTGTAGAATTTGATGAAAGGAAATAATGTATTGCATTCATAATCATGAGATTATCATTATATATGTTTGTGCCCTAAACCTAGAACTATTAATTACTGGATGAACCCACTAAACCAACATTCTTGTCATTATAATACCTCTGACACTCCACCTGAAGTTGGAGCATAATTATTATATTTGTTCACCCTAAAGAATTAGCAGACGGTTGCATTGGCAGAATGCTTGTGAGGTGTGGTCATTGTCCGTCTATCATTTGAGAACAAAAGCTAATAGTGACGGTGCTCAAAGAAAATCCATACAAGTTGTAAGTAGATTTATGGTCTCCACACTCCAGACTGCAACAGAGGCGATCTGCCTGCCATGGATCTAGACAACACAAAAAATGACAACTTTTTAAACTATATTGATGATGGAGGCACAAAGGCAACTTGCAGTAGCTCACACAAGTGCTGATGGTAGTCTAACAGAGTGGAACCTAGTAAAGATAGGAGTCTGAAGCTCCTTGAATTGATTGTTGATAGACCTCATAGGCAATGCACATGAGCAGCAGGGTATCTAGTTGCGGTTGACATTAATGGATGAATCTTGCTTAAAGCAATCATTAGAATCTGTAATTGGACGCTTGGATTTCTTGCTTTTCAAATGGGCCATTGCAGGTAGAATTTGAATGGGGGTGGACCAGTTTTCATGGATTTGTGAGTATTATGGTGCATTGTGATCATTAGGAAGACAGACACAGTGGAAGGATCAAGTTGCAGTTAGAAGAGGCATGTCCATACCAGCGGTTTGTCATCAAACAAGATGTGTTTTGGTTCTCCACACTGAATCAAACATGTCTACAACATCAGAATCAAGGCTTCCTCTGTGCCTCCTGTTGCAAAGGAGTCATATATTTTAGCGAATGCTGTGTTTTTTATTTCAGTCAATAATTTCACAATGAAACACTAATGACTATCATGCTTTGTTTTCTCAGGAAGGTTTTGCATTTGCGCATTGCACAACTTGCAAGGCCCCTTATTATTTGAGGGTTCATGTTCATGTAGATAGGAAATGGAGAGTTTTGAAATTTCGGTTCTTCGTCACTAGAGATATACTAGTTGTATTTGCGGCCATTCAACTTGTAAGCTTGAACTTCATCCATTTATGATGTATTTTTAAATTTTTAACAAATTTGTTCGTCGTGATCATTATTGTGTGAACTTTGGACAGATAGTCTCTCTATTGGCATATATGGTCTACTTGATTGATCGTTCTCAAGACAATTGGTTGCGGTTGGCTTGGGGATTTGACAGTGAAATTAGTTTCTACTATATATGCGGTTTGTGTGAATGTTATTTGGATCTAATATCAATAAAGGTCAAAGAGGACAAAGCAAGTCATTTCAATTTTATGCATGATACACGTGTTTCTGAAGCCATCTTTTTACCCAACAGTTTTTTGGATCAGGCCTATCTTCTCAGTATTTGAATTGGATCAGTAATTTACTCTTAGGCTTTCTCGTGCAACTCATTGGTTATATCCAACTACATAACTCAATATGCACTAGGATATTCCCATTAGAAACTCCAACTATATTTGCACCTATATCGTATTGTTTGCGACAACTCATTTCCACTATAAACCAATATATTATACTTATCTATCTATTCATACTTGGTATTCCGAAACGACATTGCATCTCATTTATGCTTATTTTTCTAATGAATCTTGTCTACAAATGCAGGGGCGCTATTATTTTTTGCTCTGCTTGGGTTATCTGGATGCTTTATTACCTGCTATGATCGAAGAGTGCGTAATGATCTGGCTCAGCCGTGTAGAGAGTTGTGCCTTTGTTGCTGTCAGCCTGGGTTTGCAACTATATTTTCATTAGTTCTATAACTTTTGAGATTTATGAAGTCACTGCAATTCGTCATACACAGTCATTATTTCTTTTTATATATACGTGCAACAGCCATTAAACAAAATACAAATTGCCTTTCTCCGTAATATTGTTTCATTTTTGTTGTTTCAGAATGTATGCCGACTGTCATCTCCCCGGAACTCTTTGTATGTGGACTGACTGCACTACATGCTTTGAGAGTTGTGCGAGTACAGCTGGAGAATGCGGATGCTTAGGAGGGGCCGGCGAAGCTGGGCCACCATTACTTTTTATCGTCGCACTTGTTGCACTTGGGCTCTTCACTGTCATTGGCATATTCTACAGTGTTCTTGTGGCAACGATGGTTGGCCAACGAATCTGGCAGCGCCACTACCATATACTCGCTAAACGAATGCTGACAAAAGTGAGTTCTGTTTCCTTCATTGTTAAAGATTTATCTCCATGTTCACTTTTAAATGGCCTTGGAAAGTAATGATGAAACTATAATGACTACATCTTCCTAGAATCACAATAAATTATACTGAACCTTCTAATAGTGTGCGCATGTACATCAGGAGTACGTTGTTGAAGATGTCGATAACGAGGGCACCGATTGGCGCCCGCCACCGCTACCACAAGAGCATATTCAGCAGCTGAAGTCGCTTAGACTGCTGTAGTCCAACATTTGAAGACATTTAAGTTAGCATTGCACTTTAGAGACGGATCGTATATAAAAATTAAAGTGCCCAATTTGGCCACAACATTTCTCTTGGAGGATCTACAGGTTGGTTGGTGTACGCTCGATGCTTTGCTTTGTAAATGTGCAGAAAAAATATCGTGAATGGATTAAAAATTACGTTGCCTCCCTTTTATCTTATGCAGTGTCTTTTCCTAGTTGGCTCATGTCTTGTTTTCTCGCCGCACACATCGAATATTGCACCGTCACCCAGTGATTGCACGTCACTGACAACTTTAGTTGCATGTTCCCAGAATGTGTTAATAGTAGAATTGCAATAAAAAAACACATAGTAATTCGTGCGACAAATCAAATTCCATCGTAAATTAACCCATGCGGTGTTCATATGAACATATCTGATCTCCGGTTTGTGTTTGCCGAAAAAAAAAAAAAATGGAATCGCTATCTTAGCCGTCCTTTGATTCCGGCCTATAGATTTTTAAAAAGATGTAAATCACGATTATCATTGGTGTGATGAGGCATCTGGGATCGAAGGAATTAATACTAACAGATCAGAGTTTTATCCCCGTGCGCAACTGACGACCCTCGAACCTGTGACCCCGACGAAATCGGTCAGGCGCCTTACCATCCGATCCAGCCCGTGGGGGCTCCAGTTTGTGTTTGCGAACCTTGGCCCAATGGTGATTCATAAGCTCTCACTAGCAAACTCATAAGCTCCCACTAGCAAACTCACAGAGCTCATTGAATCCCTACGAGATAGACTGATAGTTAATACGTGGGTGTTGCTACCAAGAGGTCTGGGGTCAAATCCTAGCAAAGTCAGTATGCCCACCCTTCTCACGTACTAATCACAACATTCAGACTAGTACATTCGTGATTTACCTCCTCAGTGTTGGTCCTGGGATGGATTGGTGGCGGCGCTGGAGACAAACGAATCGTCTTTTACCACCAACAGAACTCATGGTCACAAGAAGATGGGTTGATACGATCCTGTCCGAGTAGGTAGTGCCACAAGCCCACTTTGTGCACACGTGGTACTGACCGAGTGGGATTACGACACTGCCCACTCGGGCAAGATCGAATTAACCGACAAGATGTTCTCCGTTGGCGAAGCCATGGCGTCGTGTGCTTCGAAATCAAGTGATTGTCACTACCTCTTCTGCCTGTCGGGTGACAAGTGAGATGATCTTGGCTTCAGTGGCATGTGGCAAACAGTAAAACAGAGAGAAAAAGGGGCGAAAGTTAGAAGCAATGAGTGAGAAGGAGAAGAGACGAAAAAGAGAAGGGGAAAAAAAGAGAAGAAGAAGAGTTGCAGGCAATCGACGACGGATGATGGTGGCAAACAATAACAGTAATGATCTTGCGCCAAGACTCTTGGAAAGCGAACCATCGGTGAGCTGGAAGTTGTGCTGATTAGAGTCGCCAGAATCATGAGGGGGAAAGTTGCGGATCGGAATGGTCGTCTCCCAAAGATGAAAAAAAAGAAAAGGAGAGTTAGAATGGTGAGGGGTGTCTTGGCTTCGCCGCTCCGATGCTCAAGTTAGCATTCAACGGAGGGCGGAAGGAAATATATCAAGAGAAATGAACAGTAGCGTTTTTAAAGATTCCGATATACCTCCTTGGCATTTGCAAACTCCCATTTATAATATGAATTTCTTTATTCTCTTTATATAAATTATGTATTAGTTATAAATGAGATCTATATTATACCGCAGCAAGAGGGTGTCTTATCGTATCCACAAGTATAATGGGCAAGAAGATATGGGAGTGGTACCCCCATGTGCTCTGACAATCCACACGGTGTGTCAGTATTAGCATTATTTTTCATAGTGGGACGACCCATAAAACTCTTGAGTCATGGGATTTTTGGGTTGGGGGCCCATAAGAAGAGAGTGTTATATCCTTGAAGTTTACACGCATAAGGCATATTCAGTCGATTTGATGAATGTGTCCTCGATTAGCCTTATTATCCTAAAGCAACATTCTCAGGTGGAGAACAGATTCAATAGGTGTGATGGGTGTGTCCCCAATAGGCCGCAATATCCTGGAACAACATCCTTAGATGGAGAACAGATTTAATCGATGTGATGGGTGTGTCCCCGATCACCCTCATTATCCTGGAGCAGCATTCTTAGGTGGAGAAGGACCGATTAGGGACTATCGGAGAGCGTCCGGTTGGTTCAACCCGACTAAGGATGGGAGAAGCACACTTGGTCAACGAGTGGAGAGAGCTCGATCGCGGATAAGGCACATTCAATCGGTGTGTTGAATGCTTCCCCCATTGGCTCCTAAGCAACTTAAACGAACCCCGATTGGGGTGAGTGTAGCCCCCCGGTTGGGTCCTCACTTCACTTCCTTGACTTTGACACTTACTTCCATCACCCTTGGGGGCACGTGGAAGCTCTGTTGACTTGCCATATCAGAAGTCTCTCCTTTATGCCCAATCAAAGGAGGTGGATTCCGACTGACTGGATGACTGGCATGATGAGAATGGTCATGCCACATGGAGAGAAGACATTGTTGCAATGATGCCAAGCATGTCGTGACATCGTGCACATTTAATGCGCCATGGAGTGCACTAAATGTGGCATGTCGTTACATTTAATGAGCCGTGAGACGATCGGCTTGGTTTTTGAGCCGAGGTGTCACCAATGCTCTTTTTTGAGGTCACGTTGAACAACGTGATTTTGATGGGTTAATTGATCAAGGGATCAACCAATCCATGATGGCAAAGATTGCATTAGTTGGCGCACTGAATTGGATGGTGGAGGGGCAATCCCGCCCTTTTTGTCTTCTGGATCCAACAGTTATGGTTGATCGGTTGATAGGATAAATTAGGGCATAAAAGGAGGAGAGTGACATCTTCGTACATCTTCTCCCCTTTGTGCTCGATGACTTTACATTGCTTCCGACAACTGTTGCAAGTCTTCGTCTGTGATTTTTCCGTTCTCTTGTCCTTTCCCCTTTCCTATGGCGAGGGTTCACTCATTGTCCCTTGGTGTGAGGTGATCCATTCAACCCTTACTAGGAGTTCTCGCGATGAGATGCGGGTTACATTTGGCATTTTGCCGAAGCACAGTTTCGATTACCGAATGTAGACCAAGCATCCTATATGCCGTCATCGGGCTTCTTCACTTTCTTCCATGGGCAACTACTTAGTGGGCTCCGCTTTCCAATCTCGGAGTTCTTTTCCAACGTGTTAGAGTATTTCCAAATCCTTATGCACCAACTAGCACCAAATACCTTTAGGATCTTCTGTGGTGTGGTCATCGTATTTAGGTTATATCATATTCCCTTGATTCGCATTTTCTTTCATTATTTTTATTATCCTAAGTGAATGGAGCTGTTTCTTCATGGTTTGGAGGAGTCTTCACTTTTTGGATTGATTCTCTTTATCTCACAAGAATTGGAAGGACCAATTATTCTTTCTAAAATCGACCCATCCTGTGACCTTTCTGACAATTGGCAGGTAGAGTTGCCAGAGCAACCTTCGCTCGGGCAATACAAAAGGCATCCTGAGTATAAAAGGGCGGTGGCGATTTTGACGAGTATGTACTTCAATTCCATGAAGATGGTAAAAATGAAGGCCTGCTATATCAATAATGAAGGTCCGATTGAGCTTAAAGGCCACTGATCTGAGTGAGTTGCTCAGTAAGTTTCCCAGTGCATATTTCTTCCATGAAAACTAATTCAAGTATTTTTTTTGGATGTAGGTGCCACGATGTTGAATGCCTCGATCAACAAGCAAGTGAAGTGGGACCGAGCCCTTGAGGTGTTGCTTAGCCGGAGGTCTCAGAAAATGTTGTCAATGGTGTAGAGAGCTTGACCGAATTGCCCCCAACCCAATCATGTATAGGAACAGGTATCAAGACAAGACCTTCTAAAGGAGTGAGTGAAGTCTCCTCTCTCTCTCTCCCCTCCCCCCCCCCCCCCCTCCCACTCACACGGGCGTACAACCACTCCAAGCCGCGAAATAGCTCCAATGATTTCTACGGCAAGTCCCTAGCGTGGTCAAGGACTCCCTCCAATCGAGAGGACACCTAGCAACCCCTAACATTCCAATCGAGAGCCCCCCCCCCCCCCCCCCCCCGATCGATCGGAGAAACTATCATGTCTCCGTCATCTTCTTCAGTTGCCCGAGGCCCGACTAGATCTAACTGATCGAATCCCTCTGATAGATCCCGATCCAATGGGCTAGCCTAGGTAAGGGAAGGCAGTCTTCTTGAAGGAACTGAAGATCCTCGATATCATGGAAGTCAGTCGCTGCTCGAACACTTCCATCCTAAGGGTGAGTATGTGGCATTTTGTTAGCTAACCCTTTATTTCATAGCTATGGTCGGAGCACTTGGATATCAATAACCGATTGCCTCATCTCGCATGGCACATTCAATCGTTGCAACAATAGGTAGATAATTTGGAGGCCCGTGTAGTTGAGCCCACCTGAGTGGTAGCCGAAGCAAGAGCAGAGGTAGCTCGTTCTTGAGAGGAGATTCAACTTCAAGAGGACTTGTCAATTTATTTGATAGAAGAACTTGAAGTTGCTCAAGTGAGTCTCATCGCTTTGGAAAATGACTTGGAGGCGGCGATTAATAAGGAGCAGGAGGTGTTGCAAACTCAAGTAACTCCTTTAGAAGTGGAGCGTGAGCGACTATTGATCAGCTGAGGGGCAACTCAAGAGACCTGCATCACTAGTCAGGAAAACAAAATCTTGAGCTTGGAGAAGAGCATTGCCGACCTACACAGCCAATTGGCTCGGGCCTTAGAGTCCATTGAGACTCTAAAAGAACATGTTGTTGCTAAAACAAAGAGTCGGGGGGGGGGGGGGGGGGGGGGGGGGGGGAGTATTCAACTTGAACTCATGAGCTCCAAGCTGGCCACTTACCTACGATCGCGGGAATATTTTGACTTGCTTGGCGCCCAAGTCTGGAAGAGCCTCGAACAAGGCTTTGCGGGAGTAGTCGGACAGATTATCAAAGCTAGATTGCTGCCATGTGACCCTTCTCTCAAGTTTCTTAATTTACACAAAGTATGGGAGGAGCTGTTCGACTCGAAGAAGGCAACAAATGATGAGGGTTTGTTGTTTTTGCTTGGTTTGGTGCTTGTAATTCATAATAGGCCAAACAACCATAATTTTTTTTCGTGTACTAGGCTTAGACTTAAGAATCTTTTCCTTTTGTAAAAAATCTATTGGATTTTGCATAAGTGTCCATTATTCGATGTATAAGGTTTAGCCCAATCGAGAACAAAAGAGGGCTCTCGAATTAGAATTCCTTATAGATTTTCAATGGAAATTTCTCGAAGAATTCGACCAGAAGGTCGTGACGTGATTTGGTCGGGTAGACATTGAGGGTCCCTAATTGAGAACTCAATGGAGATTTTCACTCAAGAACCTGACCGAAAGGTAATAATGTGCTCCAGTCGAGGAGTCATTGAAAGGTCCCCGACTATGAATGCCTTAGAAATTTATGCTAGAGTATCTAACCAAAAGGTTTTAATGCGCTCCGTTCAGTGAGCCATCAAAGGGTCCATGACTATAAATGCCTTGGAAATTTATGTTGGAGTGTTTGGCCGGAAGGTCCTAATACACTCTAATCAGGGAGCCATCGAAGGATCCCCAACTGTGAATGCCTTCGCTAGTTCCTAATTGTGGGTGGCTAAGCCCTTAAGAGGACCTTTGTTAGCTTTTGGTCGGGAAGGTTGAGCCCTTAAAAGGACCTTTTTTAGCTCCAGGTTGGAGAGGTTGAGCCCTTAAAAGGACCTTTGTTAGCTCCTCGTTGTAGTGCTAAGGGGATTTCATTCATTCAAAAATGGAGTGTTTGTTGGTGCAGAAAGCACCAAAGTCAAACCTGTATTTTGATAAAGGCAATAGGGTTCAAAAGTTAAGTCTTAGTTGTTATCTAACATGTTACTCTAGTGTACAGGACAAAAGCCCTAGCGAAGGAATGCTAGGCACTGGCGAAGGAATGCCAGGACAGAAGCCCTAGCGAAGGAATGCTAGGCACTGGCGAAGGAATGCCAGGACAGAAGCCCTAGCGAAGGAATGCTAGGCACCGGGCGAAGGACAGCTCGGCATCCAAGACCTGGCAAAGGACCGTCAGGCAAAAGTCCAACCAGAGGAATGGTTGGCATCAGGTAAACTCTCCCGAGAGGAGTAGGTGAGGACGCGCTCCCCGTCGAGGGAACAGTAGGCGTCGGTTCGACCTAGGGCTCCATTTGGGAGGCCCAAAGTCAGAACCAAGACAGCTAAGGCTGTATAAAAACTAACAACTTACTGCTTTATGTTGTTTTCGGACTAATCCTGGATGCAGGACCAAAGGAACGTGTGTCTGCAGCTCAGAGAGCCTCAAAGGAGTGAGGCAGCAGCTGAGTAGGGCGCCCTGAGTGTCCAGGGCGCCTCCAAGGTGAACAAGAAACAAATGAAGCAAAAAGGAGCTTCGGCTGACTACTGGCCGGGGCGCCCTCAGCAACCAGGGCGCCCAGGGCGCCCCTAGCGCCCAGGGCGCCCTCAATAGCCAAGGCGCCCCGCGCCTACGCCAGCGAAGCCAATCACCCTTATCCAGCCGAGAAGCCCGCGCGGAAGGAGTCAAGCAGGGCGCCCCCAGTGTCCAGGGCGCCCCCAGGGTCAAACCTCATCCCTATTTGGGTGGGATAAAGGGTGACCGAGAGAATCTCGGATCACGTGACACATGGGGGGGCGCCCCCGACGTCCAGGGCGTCCCCGACGTCCAAGGCGCCCCGAGGTGCTATAAATAGCACCCAATGCCCAGACTTCAAGGAACATCTCGAACACAACGCCTCTACGCTCTTTTGCTCTCACGCCTCGCTCCGGAAACTGCCCAACTCGAGCCGACGACGTCCTGCTGCTCCGGAAAAAGTCAATCTACTTCGGACGTCGGTAAAGAAGAGTGAATTTCAATTTACTGCACTTACTCTGTAATCAATATTTGTAAATTGTTTTTGCGCCTATATAGAATTGCCCAAAGTAAACGGTCAACGACCGTGGGCCTTGGAGTAGGAGTCGACCCAGGCTCCGAACCAAGTAAAATCGACCGTGTCTCTGTGATTGTGTCTTTTCTTAATTTCCGATGCGTATTTGCTCTAAGTTTTCCGAAGAAAAAGATTACCGATATTCACCCCCCCTCTATCGGCTTTCTCGATCCAACAAGTGGTATCAGAGCGGGGAAGTTCAAACCTGGTGCAACCACCAGTTTGAAATTTTTTTTCGGATTTTTATTTTCTATTTTTTTTGTATGAATTCTCGTTAAATATTTCGTTCGAATTTTTTTTGTTAATCAAGGTTGGTGCAACACCCCTTGTTATTTCATTCTATTCATCCAACACTACTAATCCAAGACCTAGTCTTGGGAAATTTGTTTCTTTTTGTTCGTTTCTTATTTTACAGATCAAATGGCCATGCAAGAGGGATTTAGCACCGCCAGACCTCCACTTTTCAGTGGAGAAGACTTTTCTTACTGGAAAAGTCGTATGGAGGTCCACCTGAAAACTCAGGTGGACATGTGGATCATCATCCAGTCCGGTCTGGAGATCCCCAAAAACTCCGAAGGACTACCTCAAAGCTACTCAGAATGAGACACCGCTCTGAACCTCAAAATAGAAGCCGACGCAAAAGCAACTCAGACTCTCCAATGCGGATTGACAAAAGAGGAGCTAAACCGAGTGGGCCCCTTCAACAGTGCCAAGGAGCTTTGGGCAAACCTGATCGAGTTGCACGAAGGGACATCAGATACTCGGATCAGTAAAAGGGATCTGCTCCTGAACAAACTGTACACCATCAAGATGGCCGACAACGAAACAGCAGCCCAACTCCACGCACGAATCCAAGAGTTGATGAACGGTCTTCACACTATAGGTTACAAGGTCGAAAACCATGACCTAATAAGGTATGCCCTAAACGCCTTCCCTAGAAATACCTTGTGGGCATCTATGGTAGATGCATACAAGGTTTCAAGTGATCTTTCTAAAATAAAGTTAGACGAATTATTTTCCGAATTAGAACTGCACGAACAAACTAACTCCAATATGGTCGAGAAAGGGATTGCCTTCTTTGCAGGAAAATCTGGAAGATCAACAAAGAAGAAACCGCAAACTGAACCTGAGTCTAACTCAGACTCAGACACAGAAGATGAAGGAGAACAAACTAAGCTGGTCCGACTGGCCCGAAGCTATTACAAAGAGCTGAAGAACCAAACCAACAGACGGAAAGCAGGCCGAAGAAAGGACGGACCAGCTGAACCCGTAAACGACAAAAACATGCCCAACGTAACCTGCTACGAGTGCAAGAAAAAGGGTCACTACAAGTCAGAGTGCCCTAACCTAAAGGAGACTAAAAAGACGAGAAGAAAGAAAGCACTGCAAGCAACCTGTGACGAATCCTCCTCCTCCTCAGAAGAAGAGGCACCTCAGTCCAACCTTCTAGCCCTGACCGCCTCAGAAGAAGTCGGAACCGAGTCAGAGTCAGAACAGGACGATGGCAAACTGACCTTCTTAGAAGATGGCGAAATCAAGATTAGTGGTTTCAATAGAAGTCAGTTAAACGATTTAATTTCATATCTTTCTCGAGATTTGGCGAAAGCCAAACTCCGAGTCGAATCCCTCCGACAGGAAGTAAAACTCCTGAAAGAGGGAGCTGACTCTAAACCCTCAACCGAGAAAGTTCAAGAAGGAACTCCTACTCAAGTTGAAAAACTTGAGAAAGAGAACTCCTCCCTGAAAACTCAGGTTAAGGATCTTAGATCAGCCTTAGAACGATTTACCTCTGGTTCCAAGGGTCTCGACATGATTCTTGGAAAACAGAAGTCCATTCTAAATCGATCCGGACTTGGCTATAGAACCAAATCCCGACAAAGATCTTACCTTACTGTACTGAATCAGTCTAGAGGTAAAATTCAGGCATGGGTACCCAAACTGTGCCTGAACAAACCGACTGGATCAAATCAATATTGGATCCCCAAGGACAAGATTCACATCTTGCCTAATCATTACCGTGGCTTTAGTCCAGGGGGAGCCAAACTGAAAACTATATTCATTGTTAGATAAAATCCCACTTTCTTTATTTTGTATAATTGCATGTTTGCCTGTTTATTTAATTTCTGCAATTTATTATGCTTAGACTTAGGTTAGTTTAAGGATTGAACAAACTTAACTGAAACTTGAAAATATAGTATTGGGTGGAGGTGAGATGATAGTACGTTAGGAAAACCAATTCTAATAAGATCAAGTTTACTTGGTCTCTTTAGACTGGTGAAACTAGCCGAAGCTACCGATCCAAAACCCAAACTAGTTAGACCAGAACTTTTTCAAAGATTAATTTTGAAAATGAAATTTCATTAAACGACTTTGTCAAGGAAAGGGTTGATGATCCAATAAGGCTACGGCCAAAGAAGGCCTAGTGCCTCGCCAAGACCTGGAAGCCAATTTTTGAATTTCAAATTCAAATTACTTTTTGTTAAATTCAAATCTAACACAATTTTCAGTTAAGTATAGATTCAAACATTTTCTCTCATAACAAATTTAACTGTTTTCAAAAATTAATTATGATTTTCAAAATAAATAGAATTTTTTAATTTTATGTATCAAAATCTGTCCCACAAAACCTATAAGGCTAACATGATTGACAACCCTAGATTGGGTGAGACAGTAAAATTAAAACTCAATTATGATTCCTTTAATACCTGTATTGTAGTTAAAACCTATATTTTAAACCATGGTCAACTTGGTCAAACCATGGTCAACATAGTCAAACTATGGTCAAAGAAGTCAAACTACGGTCAAAGTATTCAAACCTCGAACAATGTAGACAAACCTTGGTCAAGACACTCAAATTGGGTCAAATCCGGTCAAAAAAACATTCCTCTAGGGTCAAAACCAGTCCTTAGGGTGCCCAATCTCTTGAGGGCGCCCCGAGGTTGGTCAACAGCTGCCAAAAGGTAGCTGCAGCCCCGGTTAAGGCGCCCTCGTCAGGCGGGGCGCCCTCCTACAGACCTTAAATGGCAGAAAGCTGCCAAAAGGTAGCTGCAGTCCTGTCCAGGGCGGCCTCGCCAGACAGGGCGCCCTCGCCAGAAAGGGCGCCCTCCCGATAAAGGGCGCCCGAAGCTGCCTATAAAAGGGGTTCCATTCCCCTTCTTCTCTTCACACTCAAACCACTCCTTTTCCTCAACTCTCTACTTTCCAAAGAGATCTTGCAACCCTCTCAAGCTCTCATCTTCAACAATGCCTCCCCGAGCAGCCCGGTATAATTTTTAATTAAGTTAATTTCTTTTCAATTTTTCATTAAATGCATACTTTCTTTAAGTATACATTCCTTCTCTTAGAAGACGCCGACCAAACCAGGCAGAACCCGGTACCCAACCTAGTCCTGATCCTAGGTTTCCGAATTTAGAATTATGTAATAAGTTCACTCGTACCACCTATAAACCTATCAAAACGAGCTATTTGAATAGATAATTTTTCACCCAATCCTGTCCCTTAGCAATGAACGCCATAAACTTTTATCAACTTGACAATCTCGTATTCTGCACCCACCCAATCAATACTTCCTTATGTGTAGAGTTTTACAATAACATAATTAGACAGGATAATCTCATGTTCTCCACCACTGTTCAAGGAATCCCCTTAACCATCACACCAACACTACTCAACCGATTTCTAGGACTATGACTCTCGCAGTCCACCTTCTGTTGTTACCCTTCTAGGGAGCCTCCCTTTGATGCTCCTTACTCTCACATTACCTTAGATACATTACACTCATACTTCTTTAGGCGACCCCTGGCCAGACGTTTTCAGTCTGTCGAATTAGAAGTCCAGGACTACGCTCTATATAGAGTCATAGTCCGATGTATTCTTCCATTATCCACCAGGGACGTCACCACGATGCGACCATTCCACGCCTTTCTCCTGTACGCCTTGATTCACCAGCTAGACATCGACATAGGACTTCACATGTTTCATACTATCCTACACGCATCCAATGTTACCACGCAAGGGCAGGTACGCACACCCTACTGCCACATCATCACGTCCATATTACATCACCACGGTAGAAACATTACCGAGGGAGAGATGGCCGCTTTGACCGATTACGATGAAATATGCTATAGAAACTTCACCCTAGCCAGTATAGAGGTGTCCGGTACCTGGGTCTTGTCCTGGAGATGTCAGAGAGCAGCTCCCCCGATTGATTCAGACGAGGAGGTTGAGGTCGATGTTGGGGATCTGGCAGCAGCAGCCCGAGGGCACATAGACGAGCCCGCTCCACCGACACTCTACGATCGAGTGGCACAGCTAGAGATACATGTTCAGAGCCTCCGAGAGGAAGTGGAGGCCAATCATGCCAAGAACATGGAGGCAAATCTGGGCTACTACACCGAGTATATGAGCGCCCTTAGAGCTGAGAGGGAGGCCAGAGAGGCACAGTATAGAGCTGACAGGGAGGCCAGAGATGCTCAGTATGACGAGATGATGACCCTATTTCGATCCTAGCAGCCAGGCTCCTCTGATCATCCCGGTCCCTCATCCTAGATTTGCTTAGCATTGTACCAGTATCTATTTGACTGCCCCTATTCAGTAGGATTGACTTATGTATAACTGTATGACTATGTTGACTTTCCTATGTTGACTAGCTATTGAATACTTAGTTCCTTTCTATTCGGCAGCTAGGATTGTGCTTAGTAGAATAGATTTAGCTTATTATTGGTTTTTTTTAATCAATTTAATAAATTCATTCAAAATGCTTTCAAAATCAGCTCTTACTTAATTTTGAAAAAGTTTTAAAAATAAATTCTTTTACTTTTCGACTTAGTTTTATTTCAAAACTACTCCTTTCAAAACTAGGGTTTTTTCGCAAATGGACTTAGCCTAGGCCCTAACACTAGAACTGCATGCACCTATAGACTTAGAAGCCAGCATCTCACAAGCACCTTAGGGTACTTTTGGTTGATAACCTAGAAAGGGTTGAGATGCTTAGGTCTTTGCCTTAATTCAAGATGCTTTAAGTCAGTGCATCTGCAGTAATTGGGATACTAAATATAGATTTTACAGCAATCAAGTTAAGTGTCAAGTTTAGAAAATCTAACTTGAATAGAAACACTTAACTTGACTAACCCTAGCGAAAACTACTGCTTATAACAGTTAGTAAATAGCTAAATGGGTTAGTCAGGTCCCTACAAGGAAAAATTAACTGATTTGGTCTAAGTCTTGGTTCAGTACAGCAAAATTATTTTTTTTAGTCATTTTTTTATGCAATTTAATTTCTGCAATATCTATTTATTTTTTATATATGGCAAAGGGGGAGAGATAGGAGAGAGTTCAAATTTTTCAAATTTTTTTTCAAAACTCTCAAAATGTTTTTTTTTTCAAAAAGATAACCACTTTTCAAAGCTCTTCAAAATCTTTTTAGAAATACTTAAGTTTTTTAAGAAAATCCTACTAAGTACTTAAGTTTATTAAGTACTAAGTTTTTATAAGTACTTTAAGCTTAAATTTTCTCAAAACTTTTATAAGTACTTTAAGCTTAAATTTTCTCAAAACTTTTATAAGTACTTTAAGCTTAAGTTTTACTTTAAGCTTAAGTTTTCAAAACCTCCATAAGTACTTTGTACTTAAATTATTTCAAAATTTACTAAGTACTTAAGGTGCTTCAAAAATTACTAAGTACTTAAGTTTTTCAAAAGTTACTAAGTACTTAACTTAAAGTTTTCAAAACTTTTAAGTACTCTAAAACTCAAGCTTTCAAAAAACTCCTCTATGGACTTTTAAAACTTAAGTTATCAAAAGATTTCCAAGTACCTAAACTTAAGTTTTCAAAGTGCAAAATCATTCTAAGTAAAGTTTTAGAACCCCACGTATTTTTGGAAAATCTAGGGGGAGATTCCTTCCAGGGGGAGGGAACAAAAGTTAATGCATTGATTAAACTTAACTTTTTGAACTAGGGTTGTCATAGATCAAAAAGGGGGAGATTGTTGGTGCAGAAAGCACCAAAGTCAAACCTGTGTTTTGATAATGGCAACAGGGTTCAAAAGTTAAGTCTTTGTTGTTATCTAACATGTTCCTGTAGTGTACAGGACAAAAGCCCTAGCGAAGGAATGCTAGGCACCTGGCGAAGGACTGCCAGGATACAAAGCCATAGCGAAGGACTGCTAGGATTGCCAGTATCTAAGCCCTAGCGAAGGACTGCTAGGCACCGGGCGAAGGACAGCTCGGCATCCAAGACTTGGCAAAGGACCGTCAGGCAAAAGTCCAACCAGTGGAACGGTTGGCATCAGGTAAACTCTCCCGAGAGGAGTAGGTGAGGACGCGTTCCCCGTCGAGGGAACAGTAGGCGTCGGTTCGACCTAGGGCTCCATTTGGGAGGCCCAAAGTCAGAACCAAGACAGCTAAGGATGTATAAAAAAAAACTAACAACTTACTGCTTTATGTTGTTTTCGGACTAACCCTGGATGCAGGACCAAAGGAACGTGTGTCTGCAGCTCAGAGAGCCTCAAAGGAGTGAGGCAACAGCTGAGTAGGGCGCCCTCAGCAGCCAGGGCGCCCTCAGCAGCCAAGGCGCCCCACAGCTATGCCAGCGAAGCCAATCACCCTTATCCAGCCGAGAAGCCCGCGCGGAAAGAGTCAAGCAAGGCGCCCCCAGCGTCCAGGGCGCCCCCAGCGTCCAGGGCGCCCCCAGTGTCAAACCTCATCCCTATTCGAGTGGGATAGAGGTTGACCAAGAGAATCTCGGATCACGTGACACGTGGGGGGGCGCCCCCGACGTCCAGGGCGCCCCTAGGTGCTATAAATAACACCCAACGCCCAGGCTCTCTACAACAACTTTGATACAACGGTTCTACGCTCTTCTACTCTCGCACTTCGCCTCGGAATCCTTCCAACTCAGCCGACGACGTCCCGCTACTCTAAAACAGTCGATCTACCCCGGACGTCGGTAAAAGAGCTATTTAAGTTTATTGTACTTAATTCTGTAATCATCATTTGTAAACTATTTGCGCCTTATATAGAATTGCCCAAAGTAAACGGTCAACGACCGTGGGCCTTGGAGTAGGAGTCGACCCAGGCTCCGAACCAAGTAAAATTGACCGTGTCTCTATGATTGTGTCTTTTCTTAATTTTCGCTGCGTATTTGCTATAAGTTTTTCGAAGAAAAAGATTACCGATATTCACCCCCCCTCTATCGGCTTTCTCGATCCAACACAGTCGACTGGTGGCGGCTGGGAATTCGAACGTTAAGCTGTAACGGCCGAATTTGAGTGGGACCAGTCGACTGGTAATAAACTAGTCGACTAGTAACGGTCATTTCAGCCAAGAGCACTATTTAAAGGGACTCGGTTTTGGCTGAGTGTTTTTGACGAAATTGGCTTTGGTTAAAGGTCAATTAGTAGTCTTTGTGCTCAGAGGTGTTGTCCGGATTGTGGCAAGGTTTCTCCACCCACAAGGAGCTACACGAGCTAGCCGGAGGTCTTCCGGGGAGTCATCTACCGACGGATCGGGATCGTCCACCTTACGGACAACCGTGGAGTAGGAGCTTTATCTCCGAACCACATAAAGGTTTGATGTTAGCGATTGTTTGATTTTGTTATTAGTATTTCGCTTGCGCACGCTAACATTGTAGGAAGAAAGATCGAAAACTTGCTATTCACCCCCTCTAGCAAACGGTAAGATCCTAACAAGTGGTATTAGAGTGAAGGTTCGCTCATCTACGGACTAACCGCCGAGAGAGCAAAGAGCTAGAGGAGATGGCGATTGAAGAAAAATTTGGGGATGATATAAATATTCCACCTTCCTATGATCGTGAGGATTTCGAGTATTGGAGGATGGGGACAAAGAGTTGGTTTGGTATAGATTGGAACTACATGTTCGCGTTAGAAGAGATATTTGAAGTTCCAAGAGACAAACATGGGAAAAAGCTCCGACCAAGATATTGGAATAAGGAGCAGCAAGCACAAGCAAAGGCAAACGAAACGGTAATTTTAATTTTAGTTAATATTTTGCCTAATGATGTAATGAGTGGTGTAGGTGAATATAAAAGTGCACACGATTTATGGAACAAGATGGTAGCATTCCATGAAAACCCTACATGAGCTCAAGTAGTGGAAGAGCCCAAGGAAATGAGCTCAATGGCCCAAGAAGAGGAGAAAGATCAATCGGATGAAGAAAGAAGTTCAACATCCGAAGAAGAGGAGAAAGAGGAAAAAGAAAAAGAGGCATCCATCTCCTCAAGTGCAGTGGCGCAAGAAAGTGAAAGATCATCCACTTCATCAAGGGAAGAAGAAGAGGTCTCCACTTCAAGGATTGAGGGGGAGGAGAGACCACCCTTGATACCGGAGCAAGAAGAAGCATCTACCTCCACCAAAGCAAAGTCTAAAGATCACATCATTTGCTTTGGATGCAACAAGAAGGGACACTACAAGGACAAGTGTCCATTAGGTAAAAAGGAGGTAAACTGTAAACCCAAGTCAATTCCTTTAAATTCTAACATGGGTTGTATGGAAAAGAAGGAGAAGAAGCATATAAGGTGTTTCATGTGTGGTGAGCTAGGATACTACCACACCAAATGCTCAAGGAAAGGAGAATTCAAGAAATTAGAGTATTTGAGGAAATAGGAGAAGAAGGAAAAGAAGAAAAGCTCATATCAAGGGGGAGCTATAAGGGTAAGGGAGGTAATCCCTAACTTTAAGTTTAAATGTAATTCAAATTTAAACTCCTCCATGCATGTTAGAAATAATGAAAACTATTTATCCACGCATAATTTTGGTTTTAGATATCATGATAAAAATAGGGTTAATGTTGCATATCAAAACCCTAAGGAATTCATGCATCATAATAAACCTAGAACCTCTAGACCTAAGAATCAAGGCAGAAATCCCAAGAAGAGGAGACACATGCCTAGAAAGGTGGGAAGGTCTAGAAATGTCCAAGTTGGACATGTTGGCTCTAAAGATATAGCTATAGAGTTGAAAAATCAAGTCTTGAGGGCAAGACTTGAAGAAATGGAGAAAACCCTAGTAGATTCACTATTGAATCTAAGGGTTTAAGTATGGAGTTGGGTAGTCAAAAACCCAACAATGATAGATCGGGTCTAGGATACCGATCTAAGTTCTCCAATGCCAATGAAAAGAAATATGTTCGGGTAGCATATAACTATAGCAAGGAGGGGAAGTCTAAAAATGGCAAAGGGTGTCATGCAAAAGCAAGAAGAAAGTCTTAATTAAGGACAAGTGGGTCCAAAGTTAAGAAGGTTAAGGTGGTAGACCAACAGTCACCGGAGGTACATCAATGTGGTCTAGCGTTTGTGAGTCACCTAGGGAGGTGGCTAAGGCTAAGAGCTCAAGGGGGAGCTCTAGAAGCCAAGTTGGGACCCATGGTCTATAGATCCTGGGAGGATTTCTCTCGGAAGTCTAGATGGGTCATGGAGTGTGCTAAAGGATGTGGAGACGGATTTGAGTCTCAATCCTAGGGATTTGGCACATTGGGTTTGAGTTTCATGCATGAAAATATGACATTGTGGTCATAGAGCATGGAAATTAGTTTTTGATGTGTAGATGTCATATAAATCAATGCTAGGGATGCATTGTGAGTTGGTATGGGCAGAGAGATCAAGGGGAAATCAAAACTAGGAATTTAGGTCAATGTTCAATTGAACCATTTAGCTAGTTTTAGATTTTATGTCAATCTTGCGAATGGTGATAGATACATGTTTGAATGTATTTTTCCCAAGTAGGTATGGGTACCACAGACCTCTCCACAAAATTTGAGAATTTTTGGAGATTTATGAAATTTCTGGTGTATTTCTGAAATTGGGTCAGAAATGTTGAAATTGAGGTTTTCAGGGTGTCAGTCGACCGGGACAGAGGGCAGTCGACTAGTAAAGGCTGATTTTTATGTTTCAGTAGTCAAAAGGTGCCCAAATGATGTAAAACATGTGTGTAATCTTATGGGGGCTAAGTACACTATGTTTATGGTCATTAGAGATTAAAAGATCCAATAAGACAGAAATTATTGGAGTCTTTTTGATGTATGGCAAAGGGGGAGAAGTGTTGGGTTTAAGTGGGAAACCAAACACGCCTTTGCAAGAAATCCTAGGTCAAGGAGGAGCTTAGGTATAGGGGGAGCATTTTTGCTCCGTTAGTGGCGTAAGGGGAACCTTGGAGAGGTTTTTAAAAATCCCTTGTAAATCCAATGTAGGGGGAGCTTTGGAGAGGTTTTAAAAATCCCGTTTTGGTAAAAGTCCTAAACTCATTGGGGAGGTTTAGGTATGGGGATGCCTTGTGATAAGATCCATGTTTGCATTGCATATTCATTGGCGATATAAGTCCAAGGTGAAGCCTTGGCAACGTAAGTCCAAATGGTTATTAGCATTGTATTTGTTATTTGTTTTCCCTAACTTAAACGTATTGCCAAACATCAAAAAGGGGAAGATTGTTGGGGCAATCTATGGTCCGGAGTGAACATGTATTTTGATGTTTGGACAAAGGGTTTAAGTTAGGTTCACCCTTGTATTTGATATATGTATTTCAGTGTGCAGGTTTGCAGGATACACATGAGCTTAGTTGGATGGCTTCGGGACCGGTGAAGGATGGCATGGAGGCAAGCTATGGGCTTGTGTGCGCATCTGAGGGACCATGGATAAAGCAGGGACGATGAGCCGAGGGAAGCGGACTTCGAGGCATACGTGAATGATGACATTGAGACAAGCCAAGGGCTTGTGTACACATCTGAGAGGCGAGAGCCAAAGTCGAAGAGAGCTTGAAGGCAACAGATCGAGGCTGCTGGATGAAGGGTCAACCAGGTCCTGATGTTTCGAGTGCTGAGGGAATTGTACTCGGGGGCTAAGTCGTGAGGGTTCGAGTGCTGAGGGATTGTACTCGGGTAGGGAAACCCTGGGACTAAGTTGTGAGGGTTCGAGTGCTGAGAGAATTATACTCGGGAAGGAAAACCCCTAGGCTTAGAGGGTTGGCAGTCGACTGATACTTGATCAGTCGACTAGTGTATGCCACAGAAAGATCAGTCGACTGCAAATGGGGCAGTCAACTGGTGGCAGCTGGGAATTATGAACGTTAAGCTGTAACTGTCAAATTTGAGTGGGACCAGTCGACTGATAACGGTCATTTCAGCCAAGAGCACTATTTAAAGGGGCTCAGTTTTGGCTGAGAGTTCTTGACGAAATTGGCTTTGGTTAAAAGCCAATTAGTAGTCTATGTGCTCAGGGGCGTTGTCCGGATTGTGGCGAGATTTCTCCACCCACAAGGAGCTACACGAGCTAGCCGGAGGTCTTCCGGGGAGTCATCCACCGACGGATCGGGATTGTCCACCTTACGGACAACCGTGGAGTAGGAGCTTTATCTTCGAACTACGTAAAAGTTTGATGCTAGCGATTGTTTGATTTTGTTATTAATATTTCCGCTTGCGCACGCTAACATTGTAGGAAGAAAGATCGAAAATTTGCTATTCACCCCCTCTAGCAAACGGTAAGATCCTAACAATGATTTCCTAGGGTTATTTACCTTGTTAACCCTATTCCTATCATTATACCTAAATCCATGATTATGCTTGGGTAAATAATTTACATTATTTTTAACAAACATATAGGGATTTGAAATTGGATTAAATTTTAAATAAGGGATTACCTTCTCTTTTACCTTTGAAGCTCCCCCTTGCCTTGAGCTCCTCTTCTTCTCTAATTTCTTTAAATGTCCTAGCTTCTTGAGCTCTTCTTTCCTTGGGCATTTTGTGTGGTAATGCCCCCCGCTCATCACACGTGAAACAAATTATATGTTTCTTATCCTTAGCTCCATCCCTACAACTCTCATTAGTTTGTAAATAAACTTTACCGGGTTTAGAGTTTACCTCTTTTACCTTCTTGAGTGAAGGACACCTACTCTTATAGTATCCTATTTCCCCACACTGAAAGCATTTGATGTGGAATTTCTCACTCTTCTTGGTAATTGAGGTTGAGGGTTGAGCTTCTAAGATCTCCTCCACCTTGGATTGCTCTTCTTCTTCCTCACTTGAGGATGTGAACGATTTCACTTCCTCCTCCTCTTCGGATGTTAAGCTCGATTCAACTTCCAATTGGTCCTTCTCCTTCTCTTGGACCAATGAGCCCTTGTCCTTGGTGTAAAATACAGTTAATATATATATCTATAATAAATAATAATAAAAAAATAAAATATATAAAATAAAATAAAATATGTATATATATATATATATATATATATATATATATATATATATATATATATATATATATAATCACCATAAATAGGAGTTAAAAATTTGGAACAGTCATATGGAAAATTTTGGAATAATTTTCCTGAATTTTTGAAAATATTTGTAGGGAAAATTGGATGCATGGACCAATTATGAATTATTTAAGGAAAAGTTTAATTATATATATATATATATATATATATATATATAACTTTTCCTTTGTTTATCTCTCTCTCCTATGCCCTAAAACCATGTCGATTCCTCTCCTCTCCGCCTGACGCCGCCAATTCCTCCCCTCTCCACCCGACACCACAGCTCTCCTCAGGCAATCAAGTAGAGTACGACCTTGATAAGCACCATTTTATTGATTATTTTAAGTGCTAAAATCCATGTTTGACCCATGTTTTATTGCTTAATTATGATTTTACCCTAGGTTTTGGAACTTTATCTTATTTTGGACTTAATTGCAAAATTGCATATTTTTGGATTAATTGGCCACTAATTTTCTGATATATTTTTGTAGGCAAGAAAGGATCCTGGACCTAGGGCATATTGGGTCAAACTTGAGTCGGATGTGAACCGGATCGAATAATCAAGCCTATGATTAATCCGGGCCGTCCGATTCAAGAGCGGCTAGATCTGAGCCATTCGGGACGATCTGAAGCAATCCGAGCTAGGTTTAGGGTTGATCAAGCTCTATGATCAAGATCTGAAGGTTTCATCCCAATCAGAGCTAAATCAACCGTTGGATCAAGCAAGGAGGGCTCTAGAGCGTCCATTCACTGATTGAGATGATCTGGACCATTCGTTGCACATCTGGAGGATCCGAGCTACCACAAGGCAGATCCTGACCCCAGATCATCATCATAAAAGTTTGGCTCCAATCAGAGCAAGATCTACCGTTGGATCTCCTCCGATCAATCTGAGCCGTCCATTGGTTCCTATTTAATCAAAAACACAGCAGAAGCTGCCTTGGTCGCGTCTCCGCCGCTGTTCATCATCTTCTTCGTTTCTTCCTCAGTTTCTTAGCTAGTTTCTTCATCCAAGGGGCGCGACCCCTCAAATCCTTCATTAGATCAAGTGTTAGGTCAGTGGGGAGAGCTCCTCGGTGAATTTCCAGCTCTCAATTGCCCAAGAACAGAGCTTTTGTGAGGTCTCCGGAGCTCTGCCGTTTGGTTTCGTCAACATCGGCTGCGCATCATTTCATCATCCTGAGTAGTTCAGAGGGGTTCCCTGGAGTACTCGGATCAATTCCAATCCATCATCGCAGCTGAGTTGAAGGAATTGGATGGATTTCGGATTTGAGCAGATTTGAACTGATTTTGAATCGCAGATGCCATTTTCCATCGACTTGCTGAGCTTGCGGGTTCGAGGCTCACACTTGCGTGACGAACAAGGAGGATTCGAGCTAGGGAAGCATTGAGGAGTAGCTTAGATAGCTTAATTTCGGT
Source organism: Boesenbergia rotunda (assembly GCA_024364735.1). NCBI lineage: Eukaryota > Viridiplantae > Streptophyta > Magnoliopsida > Zingiberales > Zingiberaceae > Boesenbergia > Boesenbergia rotunda. The sequence continues at coordinate 734,808 of JAGFNQ010000153.1, read as the reverse complement.
TGTTTAGCTGTAATTTCCATTACTGCCTCATTTCTTACTGTTTTCGAATTCAGATTCGTTAGCTTGGTTTATTACATTGTTTCAGCTGTAATCTAGATTTAATTCTTCAAGTTAGTTAGCTAGTGAGTGTGTTTAGTGAACAAGAAATTTAGTTTCACTTAGTTTTACAGTTTCGGCAATTGCGTATCAGTTTCGGCATCTGCGTATAAAATTCAATTAGATGCAGTTTCAGTTTTCTGAATTTGATTTCAGTTGTAATTAGGTTTCAATCCTTATGTTTGCAAGTGTTAGATAGGCAGTTTGTAGAGAGCAATTGTAGCTAGCTTAGTTTGCTTCATATTCGATTTAATTTCTGCACTTCTGCTTGGATTTTCTGCCAAATCTGTTGCGTGCCAAATTCTAGCTAGCGTGCCAGGTTTCATTCTGGTTTTTGCAGTTTTTGTTGAATCTGATTAGTGTTTAGTTTATTTCTTGCAATCAGAGATCACAGTAGTGTGTGGATTTAGATGATCTAAGTTTGTTTCATTTCTTAATTTGTTTCTGAATTCTTTTGTTTAGCTTAGCATTTCTGCCATTTCAGCCTGCGTATCAGTTTAGAATTCAGCCAATTTCAGTTGGTTTTCTTCTTCTTTTCTGCTACTGGGGTGATGAGTTGATGTCAGTCCATCAGCACATTCAATTGCTTCTGACAATTGCACTTTCATTGTTTGCCTCATATCCATTTGTTTCACAGCAGTAGTTGTTTGTCTTTGCATCCAAATTGCAGCCGACTTTCCCACTGCATTTCTGAAAATTCAGATATTCATTGCTGCAACTTTGCAGTTCTGAACTTTTTCAGCTTTCCTTGAGTTTATTACAGTTTCTGCAGCTGTAAATCTTTTCCAACCATTGGTTATGCGCATCCGATTTCAGTTGTTTGGTTTGCTGTGCTTTCAGTTCGAAATTTTATTTCTGCAGCAATCATTTCTGTAGTGCTGAACTCTGTTTCTACATCAGATTTCTTCAACTCAATTCTGCATCAAGAACCTCACTGAACTGATCACCCTTTTGCTTGATTTCGGCAGTGCTGCATTTATTTCAGTAGATCATGTTCACTGATTGATTTGTTTTCAAGCTTGGTCGATTGGTTTTGTTGCTGAATTGCAGCATTAACTCGGCATTCATTATCTGAATTTGGGACATAAGTTGTAACCTTGTGTATCAAGGTCTCCTTTCATTCATTGCCACAGTTAGATCAAGGGAAGTTTTGGCACTTATTCTGTATCAGTGTGTTTATGGATTGCCTTGCATTTGGTTAGTCATGAGTGACAAACCCGAAACTTTAGACACATCAGTTTTTACATACTTACTAGTTGTATCCCTCATGGTATCAAGTCAAACCTCATGATTGAATTTGTATGAACTGTTTTAGGCTGCTGTATTGTTTTGGTGTTTAACATTTGCTTTGCAATTCGAAATCAGATTCATTGTCCAAAAATTGATTAAGTGTTTTAAGGGCTTGAGTGGTTCCTTGGTTGAATGATATCTTGTTATCACTTGCTAAGTTCTATAGTTGAGTTTTCCTTTATTTTCAATGTAATTTCATTTTTGGTTGCAACCCAAAACCCAATTTTGATTTGAAACCCGAAAACACAACACCTAAATACGAGCGCGAATCGAACAACGTCAACTAGCCCCGAGAAAAATACGACCTGTGGCCCCTATATTACATTTTCATATTCTTGATTGTAAAAAGGGTTTCCAGCTTTCATTTATAAATTCTAAATTTGAGGCCCACATTCGTGACACATAGTTTGGGCTCGTCAAATTTTTGGCGCCGTTGCCGGGGAAGCAACTAGTTGATTTGTTTGATTTTTGCTTGTATACTTTTAGACATATCATTGGGTTCTATTTTATTGTGCTGTATTTTTGTATACGGTTGCTGCCATTTTTTCTTGTTTGATTTGTGACAGGGCTGCAAGATTCAAAATGAATTCAACGGAACAATCAGAAATAGTGAAGGCACTGGAGGAGATAAGAAATGTGATAAAGGAGTGGGACTACCAACTAGAACGTAAAGCTCAGTCATCTACTTATCAGAAGCTACCTCAGCCACAATTTCAGCCACTCCAAGAATTCCAGCAGCCATATTTTGATTTCCAGCAGCCCCATTTGAATTTTCAACACCCGAATGATCAATTTCAGCAGCCCTATCCTAATTTTCAGCAACCAAACTTTCAGTTTCAGCCACCATTTCAACAATTGGAGCCACCACCGCAAGATTTCCAACAATTTCAGCCACATTCCAGCAATTTCCAGAATTTCCAGAATTTTCAGAACGGGCAGCCAATTTTCCAGAATTTTCAGCCCAGTTTTCAGCAATTTCAGCCCAATTTTCAGCCTACATTTCAGCATTTTGAACCTCAATTCCAGCAATACAATCAAGGGCAGCAAGTGTGTCAACCATTTCAGCAAGATCTGCCTCAAAACCAGCCATTTTATCAGCCCACACAGCCCTTGAATCAAAATTTTCAGCCTTACAACCAAGGGTTTCAAAATCAAAATTTTCAGCCCTTGCCACAGAATTTTCCACACCAAAATCAGAACTTTCAAGGGTACAACTTCCAGCAAAGTTTTCAAGAATATCAGCCCTTTAATCAGCCTCAACAGCCATGTTTTCAACCAAATCAGCAAGCTCAAAATTTTCAGTCTACTTCATCCTTTCAAAATCAGTCAAGGAGCTATGCTAACCAAGGAGGCTTTGAGAACCTTAATGAGAATGAGGCTCAACAACAAAGGTGGGAGGAGATGGTTCAACAAGTTTTACTATATCAACAACAAGAGAAACAAAGGCAAGCCCAAAAATCAGAACAATCCCTCGGAGTTGGTTTTATATCAGTTCAAGGTGACCCTAGTGCATGGCCAAGTCCTTCTTCAAGTAATCTTGCACATTTGATAGAAGAAGAAGATGACGTACTCATTAAAGTCTGGGCACCTAGAGCATGCATTCCTCAGGAGACTCCTACTCAAAATCCAATTCCAAATTTTTCAGCTCCAGAAGAAGAAACTGAAGCTCCACAGGACCATTCTAGACTTTTATTTTCTGATGATAGCATTATTGATGGTCCTAATTTTTCTGACACTGTTGTTACAGATATTACAGGAGAAGCATGCAGAGGAGATGATTCCATAGGTGTAGGGGATTGCACAAAGCCCCAGGGACCACCACAAGATTTAGATGATGAACCAGAAAGTGTAGGGACTTGCATGGTGGAAGCAAGCACCCAAGGATCACCAGTTGATTGTCCACCAGAGTATGAGGCTGAAGAGGAGCTTAAACATAACCAGGAAGAGACCACAGATACAGCTACTATTATAGACCCTTCAGGTATTATCCAGCACGCTCAGGTAAGTATTTCTCCTCTTTCTTCAAAAAAATGCAGTGAGGTACCTAGGGATGACTTTATTGATTCTGATGTATTTATTGATATACCTTGTGTAGAGATTGTTTGTGAAAATCCAATAGAGGTACTAAACATTGATTTCATTGATCGTACTGCATTACCTGATACATCTCTTATAGATATGGATAGCGAAATAATTTTAGAGGCACCCATAATTGATGTTGTTTTCTATGATGAATCTTTTGATACATCTTTTGTGGATATGGATAGTGAAAATTTTTTAGAAGTGCCTGAAATTGATGTTATTTATTTTGATGAATCTCTTGCTATTTCATATGCTGAAAATGAATGTGAAAGACTTTTGGAGATACCTGATATTGATTTATTGGCTGTGACACATTACTTGATATACCCTTGATTGAAAATAATTGTGAAATTTCTATTGATGAGCCAGAAATTGATTTCTTTATTTGTGATGAGCTCCTGGATGCAAATTTTGTAGAACATAATTTTGAAAATTTCATTGAGCACCAGAATTTGATTTAATTGACATGATGCAGTTTTGGATTCATTTATGCAGAAACTGAATTATTTCATTTCTTTCTGACCCTGAACACTTGAGAGAGGTATTACATGTTTTTGCAGGGTCCAGAAGACTTCAAGAGTGGGTGCTCCAACTGAACAGACTCCAGCCTCCTGGAAGGACTTCTGAAGGGCATCAAGAAGGAGGAGATGATCTGACTTTAATTAAAAGCACTCCATCCCTTGAATGGCTCTTGAACCTGAATCGACTTAGACCACCAGAGCATTTTTCTGTGAAGTTCAAGTGTGGGGGAGTCCTGATTCTCCCAGCCACCCAGACACCTCCACTACCACGATGGAGGCTACTTCTGGATCGACTCCGTCCGCCAGAATAAAGGGGAGTTTGATTTTTCTTGTATTTTCTTTTATTTCATTTTTCATTTTCATGCTTCCTAGAATTAGAATTTTCCTTTGAACTGAGTCCTTGTAAATAAATGCATGCTATTTCTTTTGTCATTTTTTCTTGCATGAGTAGAAATAAAAGTATCCCTCTAGGTTATCTCATAGCATGTTAGAATCTTTTGAAAATAAATTAAATTTGGTTGTCAAAACTTAGGGTTTGAGCTAATGGATGAAATCTTGGATGCTTGAGTACTATTTAGTTTTGGATTCTTCATTGAGGACTTGGGATGAATTATTTTGACCTAGTGAGACTTAGCCTTATTTTGTGACACACTATGTTATTGTACTCTAGAACTTGCTTAGGTTCTTTCAAAACCATATTTCAATGATTGGATCACATCTATAGAGGCTAATCCATTTGTTTTCCTTTCCACATCAATTTTTAGCAATAATCATGTTTATCATATTTGTCCTTGCTTATCTCCTACGCTTACCCTTATTTTCTTTGGACTTGTTGTTTAAATGTTTCTAATGTTATTTTGCCCGAGACGGACAAAGATCCAAGTGTGGGGGAGTGACTAAAGTTTTGGATGCATTTCAACTTGAAAAAAAAAAAAAAAATTTTTGTTGCCAAGTTGAAGCCAAAAGGTGCCAAGGGAGTGAGTTTGAATTCCAAAATGAGCAAGAAGAAATGGTTGAGGATGGAGACAATGGAGGCATTAGATCCTTGATTACACTTTGAAGATCCAAGCTTACATGATGAAGAAGAAATTGTGTGCAAATGACTAAGTGGCACGCAACCATTTAAATGAAGAAATTATGTGCCAAGGACTAAGTGGCACGCAAAGGCAGCTGTGAGGAAATCTGGAAACAAGCTAAACCGAAGTTTGATGAAGTTTGAAGACAATCTGAGCTGAATTGCAGTGGATGCAGAAATTTTGAAACAGGGATGCAGAATTTAAGAAGGGCAGCAACAAATTACTGAATAAAGGCTGGTCAAAAGCTGGAAAAAATCTAAAAAAAAAAACTGAAAATCTGAGCTGCTGATCACAAGCTGGGAAATCTGAAGTTGAAGCAGGAATTCTGATCTGGAATGGAACTGAAATGCAGCAGAAACAATGGAATTGCAGCAGAAAAGAAACAGAGAAAGAAAGGAAAAATCAGTGAAGCTAAAATCAGAAAACAGCTTGGATCAAAACAGAAAAATACAGTCAAATTGATGCTAATTGCTGCAAAACATCAAAGAATTGCAAGGCCTGGAAGGAGCTGCGTGGAGTAGGCAATTGACACTTGAAATAGGAAAATGCAGCTGAAGCAGAAAAATTAGAATGGAATGTTTCCATTCAAACAGATTTGTGTCAACTTTTGGGTGAATTTGATTTTTTTTTCAAGGGCTGGGAATCAAGAAACTTAGTATATAAGTGCATCAAATTTGTATCAAGGTAATCCACTGCTGATCAGAACAAAAGAATGTGGCTGATGGGATGTTTCAAATCAGAACAGAAAAAGAAAAAAAAAGAAGTTGTAGTGCCAAATTCCAAGTGAAGCATTTAGGTTTTCCATTACCATTTGCTCAACTACTCCTATATGCTAACTGATGTGAAGAAATCAGAGATTAGAAATTGATTCAGTGGAGCTGAATTTGGATGCTGAACTTGAGACAAGAGCAAAAAGAAAAAAAAAACAGTTTGAGAAAAGAAAAGAAAAAAAAGAGAGAAATAAAGTGGCACACAACAAGTGAACTTTGGCACCATGAAATCAAGTGAAATTTTTCTCATCCAAGTCAAAGCTTGCATCAATACATTTCTGACCTTACAAGAGAGAAAGAAAGAAGAAAAAGAAGGATGAGAAAAGAGAAAAAAAATTTGGCACGCATTAAGGAAGAGTTGGCACATTGAAACCAAGAAAGGGTTTTTCATCCAAATCCAAGGGATTTATTCAAGTTTCGCTTCGCCACACTTTTGATATCATTAGAGGACTGTTAAGATGGGGCAAAGCACATTGGAAACATTTTTGAGCAACCAAGTCTCCCACTTCATCAATTTTTCCAATTTCTTAGTTTTTACTCCATTTCTTACCATTTTCCATGTTTTCATTTGTTTTTGTAGATGTTGATCCTATTCATGATTAATGGTGGAGATTAGATAATAAGCAAGCCTATGGTAGTGCAAAAAGCATATGTGTTTGAGTGAGCTCCACTTCCATCACCAACTTAGAACTTAAGAGAGAGCCACCAAAACTTCCCATGAAAGGCTATGAGTTAAATTCATCTCAATGATTCATGATGGATGAAAGGGCTGAGTTGTTGATTTAAGGACAAGATAGTAATCCATAGAGTTTTAGACTTATGAGAATTGACGACCCTAGGTAATTTCTTTTCAATTGCTTCTAATTATGCTTAAGAAAGCCTAAGGGATACTTATTTAGTTGTTTCGCGAGACGCTCAAGGTAAGTGTGGGGGAGTTGATAAGCACCATTTTATTGATTATTTTAATGCTAAAATCCATGTTTGACCCATGTTTTTATTGTTAATTTGATTTTACCCTAGGTTTTGGAACTTTATCTTATTTTGGACTTAATTGCAAAATTACATATTTTTGGATTAATTGGCCACTAATTTTCTGATATATTTTTGTAGGCATGAAAGGATCCTGGACCTAGGGCATACTGGGTCAAACTTGAGTCGGATGTGAACCGGATCGAATTATCAAGCCTACGATTAATCCGGGCCNGCAGATCCTGACCCCAGATCATCATCATAAAAGTTTGGCTCCAATCAGAGCAAGATCATCCGTTGGATCTCCTCCAATCAATCTGAGCCGTCCAAAGTTAATTACTTAAAGAAAAATTTCCCACAGCGCACAGTGTCGCGTTCCTCGCCGCAGCTCGTTTGCGCTTGGTTTTCTCCTTCGTTTCTTCTCGTTTCTTCAGCAAGTTCTTCGTCCGAAGGGCGTGACCACCTCGATTCGAGCTCATCCTTGAGTGACAGCAAGGATTCGGATGGAGGCTTAGCTTAATTTCGTTTATTAGCTAGTTTCTCGTTTCTGCACTTTGTTCTGTTTTTGTAATTCGAATCAGATTGTTTAATTTCGTTTTCTGATTGTTTTAGCTTAACTAGGTTTTGATTCCTCAAGTTAAGAAGTCTAGGAACTGGTTTAATGAACAATCAGATTAAATTTCTGCTGGTTTTCATAGTAATTTCTTGCGTGCCACTTTGAATGCTTGCGTATCATTCTATTTCTGAAACTGAACTTCAGTTTCAGAATTTTTCCAGTTTGTTTCCTTTTTGGTGAGCTAATTTAGTTGGATTAAGTTAGTCTAGACTTTAGTTTCCTGAATTCTGTTTAGCTTTGGTAAATCGACATTTCAATTTGCTCTCCACTTAGATCATTGCGTATCAGCCCTTGCCCTGAAAAATTCAGTTTAGTTTCTGAAACTTCTTCAGTTAATTTCCAATCGATTCTTGGTTAGCTCATTCCCTGCAATTGAAGACAGCATTTAATTTACTAATTCAATCGATTTGGGTTGTTTAGCAAGTGAGATTTATTTCTGCGGTTAAGCACAGTTTGTTCTGTACTATTTTTGCAAATTGATTTCTGATAACTTGATTCCCATATCTGCTGTTTCATTCCTGCCATTGGACTTGAATCCAGCTGGTTGTGAGCTCGGGTTATTCAGCATTTCAGACTTCAGTTTTCAGTTTCTGCAATCGAATTAACTGCAATTTCTGAATTGGCAATGACTATTTGCTTAGCACTTGGTTTTAGTTGCGTGGATAGATTTCTCCTACAATGTGTTGCAGCAGTTAGTTTCTAAAAGTGCACTTCATTTCTGCATTTTTGGCCATTCAATTTCTGCATCAAAACGTTCTGAATTGAACATATAATTACTGCACTTAGGATCATCTTGGCACATAGGTCTCTTTCATTCCTTGCGTATCAAGTTTTTGTGGCACACATCTTGTATCTCATACCATTACATTTCCATATCCGAATTGAACCCAAGCCCAAATCTTTATTTGAAACCCGAAAACACAAACGACACCTAAATACGAGCACGAATCAAATTATATCGACTAGTCCCCGAGAAAAATACGACCTGTGGCCCCTATATTACATTTTCAAATTTTGATTGTAAAAAGGGTTTCCAGCATTCAATTCATTGATTATTTAAATTTGATGAGCCCATGCATTTCGTGACAAATTTAATTAGTATAATTTGGGCTTATCAGTCATCCTGACCGATCCACCTATGGTGCGAAAATTGTCAGGAACATTCTGTGCTGGATTTGATCGGTCCACTGACCGATCTGACCACCATGGTGATCGGTCCACCGACCGATCAGAAGGTTTACAGAAAATCTCGCAAACTCTCTGTTTGCCTCCTGATCGATCGGCAGACCGATCAGCGGCTTCCCTGATCAGTCTCTCGACCGATCAGGACCTATCCAGATCGATCAGGAGGTTCCCTAATCGGTCTGGACGTCTCTGGATCGAACGGTTATCCGTTCAATCGCATTAAATTTTGGTTGGTGGATCGGTCCGCCAACCTATTAACTCCATGCTCTTATACCTCCAAACCCTAGCCGAAACCCTCATCTTCTTCCCAAGCTTCCTTCTCCTGCGCTTCATCTTCCTGCGAGATCTGCTCGTGAGCCTTTGTGAATGCGTGAGTCTTCTCCAACGAGATCTCTGCGAGACTGCGAGCCGAGTTCTTTGTGCATCCTCTTTTGTGCGTTCTCCGGAATTTCTCTGGAGGTCATGATCTTGAAGCCGAAGGTGTACAACTCAGTTGAGGTTCTCTTCTCCTGCGGCGCAAGTTCTTGGAAAAGATCTGTCAAGCCTTCAAGATCTTTTCTGATTAACTTCAAAGATCTTTTCTGATTACCTTCATGGCCCCTAAGTAAGTTTTTTTGGGGTTTTATCCTATTAATTACTTCATCAGTTATGATTCTTGTGGGCTAACCATGTTATTTTCACATTGTGGTGTGTTTGCCATTACCTTGCCGTGCCATGATCTTAACCTCACTAATTAAACCGAATCATTCACTTTTCTTGATCATTTTCCTTGCCGTGACCTAACCCTATCAAACCTTATTATTGATCCAACCTTACCCTCATGATCATTTAATTTGTGCCATTGATTATAACCTCACTATTCAACTTGTGCCGTGACCCTCAATTGATCACTGTTTGGCTGTGAATTTCATTATCATTTCAATCTGTTGCCTTGATTTTTATCCAACATTAGGAAATCTTCAAAGGGCAAAGAACTGGCTGAGGGAACTTCGAAGGGCAAAGGCATTTCATCGTCTACACCCTCTCAAAGGCCTCAACCTTCCTCTAGTTCTCGATTTCCTAATGCTGCCTTCGAACAAGCTTTTCAAACTAGAACCTTCAAACTCCTTCCTTGTAGGTCTATTGATAGACTTTTTCTATATGACCACTGTCCCTCTATTAAAGAGGTGATTGACTTCTACAACCTCGAATTCCTCCTTTCCCTTGAGCGGACCATCAATGTTGATCTCGTCTCAGAATTCTACAACAATTTACAACAAGGACCGCAAGGGGGTTTTGATTTTACGACTCGAGTAGCCAAAAGAAATCTTGACTTTTTCCATGATATTTTGTCTGAGTTTCTTGGCCGTCGATGATAGCCAAATTTCTATTCTATCTACCCTGAGCTCCCTGATCCTTTACTGCCTCCATTTGAGGGAGTCGCCCCGGACGCCATATACGAGCATTTCTTTGGACACCCTCGACCAGTTGGCCTCTATGAGTTAGGGCCTGATTATCCTACCTTTGCGGCCCTTCGTCTTTCTCCTGCTGATTATGTTCTTTTCAAGAATATCACAAACTGTATTCTGCCAATCACCTCCAAACCCCTTACGGAGATCCGCCCATATCACTGTCTGATGCTCTATGGCATGCATCGCCATTTAGATTTTAACATTATGGAGAGCATCTTCCAGTCTATCATCTCCTATAGAGACCCCAGCCGTCGCACTGTTTACATGCACCCTTTCGGTCACGTCATTACTGACTAGCTTCAGTCAATCAGTATTGATATGACCAAGGGCAGGACAGTGCCCATGGTTCGACAGGATTGCCGACTAGGCAAATGCGCATTTGCCAAGTCTGGCATCATTGTTGGGCCTCAGGATCAGGGCCTTTTTTGGCAGGATGGGCGAGGTCTAGGAGAGCTATCTCGGGGCGCACACATTCAGGTACCAGCCGCACCGGCTGTCCATCAGGAGGTGCCCGTCGCCGCAGCTGACTACGAGTACGAGCTAAATCCCGATCTATGATGGCAGGTTGCAGAGCTGGAGCTCGTTATGCAGCACGAGTGTCATGTCTCAGAGCTCTGGCGACAGGAGGTCCGCTCTGAGTTTCAGTCTATTGACCGCAGATTGCTCATGATCGAGTCCACGGTTTCTAGGATGCGGTCTAGTCAGGAGGCGTGGTTCGAGGAGTGGAGCGTGTGGGCAGCTGATCATCCATACCAGTCAACACTTCATGGAGCTGCGCCCTCCAGCAGTACTGCCCCAGGGTCTTTCCTACCAGATGATGACACTACATTTGACCCCATGCAGTCCGACGACCCCCCCCCCCCACCGAGGATTGATTGTGTTTGTACTTTGATTCTGATTCTGCTTCCGTGACTTGTGATGTATTTGACTATGCTTTGATGCTTTGCTATGCATCTGACTGTCTGACTGGTTTCATGTATGTCGTGTTTTACTTGCTATCCTTTGTTGATTGCTAGTTCAGTTTTTTTTCCTATTCCATGTTCATATGATGCGTATGATTGTGCTATCATGCTTTACCTTTATCATATGTCTTCAAAATTAATCACATCCTTTGTTGTTTTGAGGAAAATCCTAGGTTTAAGGGGGAGGAATTTTTAAACTTAACAACCAGCCTACACCCTTTTCGGTGTTTCACAAAGGGGGAGAGTTTGGATAGTTAAGTTTGGGATAATTACGAGTTTAACTATTGTAGGGGAGGATCCTGATTCTCCTACGATTGTGAAATTTGAGACAATTAATTTCAAACCCCTAAGCTTAAAATCGGGTTGTCAAACAACAAAAAGGAGGAGATTGTTAATGCAGTCTGACCATGATTGTTGTTTTGGTATTGACACTGATTTTAATTTAGGTTAATGAGATGAGTCTGGTTTAAGTCCTGGTCGGGGACTGGGCACGACTCCCGATGAGTGAAGCTAGGTTGAACGAAACCTTAGTGAGTGAAGCCAGGTCCAAGCTTGGGAAGCTAGGTTGAATGAAATCCTGGTGAGTGAATCCAGGTCCTAGCTTGGAAAGCTAGGTTGATTGAAACCCTGGTGAGTGAAGCCAGGTCCTTGCTTGGGAAGCTAGGTTGAACGAAACCCTGGTGAGTGAAGCCAGGTCCTAGCTTGGGAAGCTAGGTTGAACGAAATTCTGGTGAGTGAAGCCAGGTCCTAGCTTGGGAAGCTAGGTTGATTGAAACCCTGGTGAGTGAAGTCAGGTCCTAGCTTGGGAATCTAGGTTGAATGAGGTCTCGGTAAGTGAAGTCGAGCACGGAGTCTTGGTCCGGGGGACTGAGCATGAGTCAGAGAAGGCTGGGAGCCCGTTCTCTTGACTTAGAGTTGAATTGGAAGCCTCTGGATCGGTCTGGTGACCGATCAGGGAAGTTGGCATGAACTCCCTTTGTGGATCGGTCTGGTGACCGATCCATAGAAGTCTGATCGGTCTGGTGACCGATCAGGGAGAGAAGAGAAAGATTGTTTGGCTTCTGTTCGACTCTTGATCGGTCTAGTGACCGATCAGTGAGAGAACAAAAAGGATTCTGTTCGGCTCCTGATCGGTCTGGTGACCGATCAGGGAGAGCTTCTGATCGTTCTAGTGAACGATCAATATCGCGAGTTCCTCATTATGACCGATCAGGATAGCTCCTGATCGGTCAGGGAGTGACCTGATCGGTCACCAGACCGATCAGGGCACAGCTTGATTGGTCTGGTGACCGATCAGGCGTGTAATTCCTGCGGGTTATGGCAAGCTAACTGCTGGATCGGTCTGGTGACCGATCTGGTGACCGATCACAAAAATCCGCGATCTCAGGTTTCTCACTGTGGACCGATCAGGCTGGAGCCTGATCGGTCAGGGCTTACCCTGATTGGTCTGGTGACCGATCAGGGTCCTCTTTGATCGGTCTGGTGACCGATCAGAAGTTGAACTTTAATTCAAAATACGCTGTCAGATTTCTTATCGTGCTCTGAACACTACTGATTTCGCTCTCATTTCCTCTGCTATTACTGATGTAAGTTTGATTTCATTTGCTAAACCTCTGTTAAGTGTGCAGGTGATGCAGGGGTGATTTCAACTAGTGGAGGAGGGTCAACTGAGATCTTTCGGTGCCACAGTTTTGACGCTTTCCTCTTCTCAGGTTTCAATGTCTTCTGGCGTGAGCTGCAACGGCTGAGAAGCTGATGACCTGGGGCTCGACTAGAGAGGGTCCAGTGAGTCTAGAGGAGGTCAGGGGTAGCTGGGATGTTTCAGATGAGAAGCTGGCGAGCTGCAAAGGAGCGTCTGGTAACCTGGCGAAAAGCAGGTTAAGAGCTGGCTGGCGAAGAAGAGAAGGGATATCTTCTGCTCAAACTACAACATTCATTCATCCGATACCTTGAAGCATACTCTTAAGCATTCTTTGAAGCTACTGCATCTTGAGAGCTTTGAGCCAGAAAGAGAAGTTTTGCAAGCAGACACCACGCGAGAAGGAGGAGCTGTGAAGGCTCTTGCCAGGATCTTGCTGGGTTGTGAGTTGTGCATTGTATATTGTCTCTTTTACACTCTGTAAGCTTTCCTAGTCTCTGTGCTGTATTTCCATCATTTTCTTGAGACTATCTGCTGTGGAGAGGTTTCTCCACCGAGAAGGAGGTGTTATCTTATCTGGATTTCCCGAGGCTTGATCTGCCAACGATCAAGGGATCGCCCACCTCACGGGCACGCCAAGGAGTAGGGGCAAGTTATCCCCGAACCTTGTAAATCCTCCTTGTTAGCGTCTTGAGCTTGTGCTTAGTTTAGGGTTTTAGATTCTGCAATTCTGTTTCTCTGTTTTGTATTATTTCCACTGCTGTTGCTAACCTTCAAGTGCAGAAAACCTAAAAGAGGTGAAAAATTAGTGTCTGGCTACATTCACCCCCCTTCTCTAGCCATCCAAGCACCAGCATTTTCTTCCAAGGATGGCTATATATAGCCTCCAAGGAAGATGAAGAGGCATGACTCTTCATATTCTTCATTAAGTAATCATAATTATGACTTTTGAAATTCTCCATTAATAATCATTAATAGAGACTCTTCATCTTCTCCATTATTGCCACAATAATTATGACCCTTTAAATTCTCCAAAGAGAATAAGAGATAAATCTATTCTCTCTTCCCTACATCAAATAAATCCGTATTTGATCTTGATCCGTTTTCACTTCCGATATTTCAAAAATAATTAATAATCCAATTAATTCTTATTCAGAAATAATAAATTGATTAATTTTAGTATCCACTAAAATAATCAACTACAAATATTGTTCATGTCAATGTGCTATGCGTGCGACCCTCTAGGTTCTATACACGAAGGCAGTGTAAATTCATACACAGACTAAGGTAACCGTCTAGCAACAGTTTTTAGCCACCCAACGTGATAGAATATTAGTTATAAACTAAAACCTCTATGAACCGATTACTGTGTAATTCAAACTCTTCATCTTTATCCTACATCCCAATTAATTCGGTGCAGTATGCATCATCACCAATTAATTGTTTTACTTAATTTCCAAGATATAATAGACTCATCTTGAATGATAATCATTCCTCCCATGGCCATGGATTTCGTGTCACTAATATCTCTATCAAGCGGCCAGGATGTTAACTCCCAAATCCAAGAGAGCGATGAATCCTCTATTGACTCAACACTATTCTCTCTACGTTTTTTCATGCACCCAATTACCATATTAATCACAATCCAATTAAAGATTGTTTTTAACGACATCAAAGTACATAACTCCACGCATAGAATATTGGAAGGCCTCAAGTCAAAAGATCAGTTACACTCATTCATTAAGACGAACTACCAATGATGCTTAATATGTGGTGTTCTCTTAAGCGGGTCGTGTCCAGTGTACCTCTAAACTCAAGGCACCCCCAAGTATAACTTGGATATCCATCCCTCCGGTCTATCTTGACCTAGTCATACTTAGCGTTGATCTAGATATCTATGTCCCCTCTAGATATCTATCCGATTAAGGACGATTTTCAGAATAATATAACCATTAATCTGTGGGACTTTATCATTAATCATATACGTACAACAAAGTGTATGATTAACGCCAAATACTTGCCTTTATTAAAATAATTATCCATAAATACATAAAAGTCTCTTGGCACATAAGTGCACACACTAACACAAGTAGAGTAACTCAATCAAACGAGTTCAATATCAATATCTCATATTGACTCATTTGAGTATGCTCATGCATTTTAGTAGTCCTACTCAATCAAGGGACCCACAGATATCACTCCCGTCATATGGGAGGGATAGATCCCATCTATATTACTCACATCCCTCCGTATAATTTGTTACATGTCTAATGATCACTGTATAGTCCACCCTATTACGGGTGACGGTTGACCATACCAAAGTACATAACTCCTTATGTAGAAACTGTAGTGTCTTCAGGTCTAAGAATCATTCATACTAATAGTCACTATGAGAAAGTTTATGACACTCAAATAACAATTCATGAAACTTTCTCATGGTGGGTCAATTAAATATATACTCTAATATATATCCATGTGTCAACGTGATATTTCATACCCATGACTTGTGAGATCAAGTCATCAATTGACCTACATGCTAGTCTCAACGCATTAATATTATCTTTGAATATTAATGTTTGAATATGAATAGTTAAGAGTAGTATTCTCTACATCATCTCACTATCAATTCAACTAATTGATATAATGTAAATTAGAACATACTACTCAAGGACATTATTATACTTATTCATTTGGCACACATATGAAGTAAATATAATAATCAAAATTATATCTTTATTAATTAGATATTGTTAAAGAATTTTTTTCATCAAATATTATAAAATATAAGCCCTATTTATATACAAAGTTAGGACCTATTATATGAAATAATTAGAACTTTATTCTAGGAAATAAATCAGGATTCTATTCTAATTAATTTATATTTTAGGTAAAATATAAATTAGGATACATCAACTTATCCTTAGCTATATTTACAATATTCTAACACTCCCCGTCAAGATGGAAAATATAAATTATATGCACCTAACTTATGTAGTCAATTCGGGGCCCTCTTAGTGACTTAGTGAATATATCTGCTAGTTGATCATGTGAATTGACATAACTAATAGATATTTCTCCAGATACAACTTTCTCTCTGACAAAGTCATAGTCTGTTGGGACCAGTAGACGAGCTAGAGGGGGGGGGGTGATTAGCTTCGATTCGCTTGTAGATGATTTGTCGCGGCGGAAGACATCAAGCAATCGCTAACACTAGGATTTTACTTGGTATCCACCCCGGCCGGGTGACTAATCCAAGGATCCACTCTCCTCACACTCTCATACACTATGAAAGTCTTCTTCTTGAGGTGGAGAAACCTCTTACAAGCTTTCACAAAGATACAACAAGAAACAAAGCAAATACAAATGAAATCTTACAAGATTTACAATGAATAAGTTCACACTTTGCTTTCCTTGCTATCTTCAAGCTTGTGATCGCCTCTAGAACTTTGGAAGTGCAGCAACACTAAGCCCCAAAGCTTCTCTTGAAATGGCGTGGAAGGAGGAAGAAGAGTTGCGCTTCAAACCTGCGTGAAAACCTTTATACCCGACGCCTAGGGTTTCTGAATCGATTACCCAATCGATTACCACGTCAGATTCTACCGTTCAACGGCTAGTTTTCGAACCGTAATCGATTACCCAATCGATTACGAGTGTCCTGAATCGATTATCCAATCGATTCAGAGCCTCTCTGTTCTCTCGCGCAACCTTTGGTAATTGATTACCCTAATCGATCATCGAACCCCTTAATCGATTACCCAATCGATTAAGAGAAGGCTGAATCAATTACCCAATCGATTCAGCCACCTTCTGTCCTCTCGCGCAAATTGCCCTAATCGATCCACTGATCGATTCAACCAATCGATTACCCAATCGATTGAGTCCAACCTAACTTGTGCTCACAAGTCTAGGGTTCCCTACCAAGTGTCCAGTCAACCCCTTTGACCAACTTGGATTTCTTCTGCCTAGTTCCCAACTAGAACTTATCCTGATTCTCCACCAGGTTTGCCTAACCCTCGAGTTAGGTCTAGTCACTCGGTAGACTTCCACCTTGCCAACATGCGATCTCCCCGATCCATTTGGACTTCACCTAGTCCCACTAGGTCTTATCCGATGCCAGCGTGTGATCTCCTCGATCCACCTGGACTTCACCAAGTCCCACTAGGTGTGCCTAGTCCCACTAGGTCATCTCAGTCAAGCCTCCAGTCAACCTTGACCCGCTTGACATCATACGATATTCAAACATCATATGACATTCAAACATCATTATCAAACATCGAAACATCCAATCTTAAGCTTACCAAGCTTATCAGACATCGGCTCACCCGAGCCTAGTCAACCTAGGTCAACCCTGACCTAACCAAGATTGCACCAACAATCTCCCCCTTTTTGATGTTTGACAATATGTTGGAGAAAGACTAATCCCTATTAGTCTTTCACGCTTCACACTTTTCTCCCCCTTTGACACACATCAAAAACTCTCCCCGAGAATTTATACGGTCAAAGGCATACCTAATGAAAGTCTCCAACCTTCCATTTAACCCTATGCTCAACATTGAGCACTCTTAGTGATGAAGATCCCGAAACTTCATCCTTTCACTTAACTCAAAAGTAAAATTCAAACACATGCTTTTAAGGAAGACCTCCCCCTCAAAACATTCTCTAATCCTCTATCATTGCACCAACAATGATTTGAGAGTACCTAAATCTTTAGGGAATCTCAACTTGAGGTTATGAGATTTTAAGTTTCAAAACTTGAATCAAAACCTCTCCTTAACCCTATAGTTTTCACCAAAACTATCCCTCTTTTTGATTTCACAATGAAATTTACCCAAACATACTTAGGAAAGTAATTCAAGGGTCTAGGGATTTGTAGGTTACTCAAAATTGGGTTATCAGACTGAAAATAGACAGTTTCAGTCTCACCAATCGATTGGTGTTGGGAACCAATCGATTGAGCTATGCCTTAATCGATCAACTGATCGATTACGGATGCTCTTAATCGATCACAGGATCGATTACGCAAGCTTCTGTGCTCGCAGATAGGGTTAACAATCGATTATCCAATCGATTGCAGTGTCTTAATCGATCACCCGATCGATTGAGGATTTTTGAATTCTGAAAACAATTTCAGTCCGAATTTCAGAAACCCCTAAATAATTCTACAAAATTTGAAAAATTCTAACATTTTGTGTAGACATTATTTATGATATATACTATCAAGGAAAAATAGTTTTATATAAAAATGACCCCCATTTTCAAAGATTGACACAAAAATGGAAACCATTGAAATATTTCAATGTTTCACTCTATTTTGTATCTAATTCATCAATGATGAGTGCTATCAAAAGATAGTCTTCACCAAGGTTTTCCAAAATAGTTTTGAAATAGATTTCAAAAGCAATTTCCAACCATGTTCCTTGGGCTAAATGCACATGATTTGTACATTAGCTTTCCCAATGATTGGAGTTCATTTATATTCAAATTTTTGATGAATCTACAACTCAATAGGATGTATATAAACTAACACCTTGAGTTATGTTCATCATCCTAACATCTCACTTATTTCTAATGTGTCTCAAAAATACACACAAGTCAACTTATGGTCTTGGTGAGATGTAAATGTCATGTTCTCCCTAAACTAAGGGTTTATGCATTTCTACCTAGACATTATAAACTTTGATCAATCACCGAGAATGTCAATTAATGCCAATGTCCTTAATTTCAATAAATACTAAATTAATGCATGATAATGACTATGACATGCATCATTTGAGGATTAAAAAATATAGCTAGTTGATGTATGTATGACATGACATGTAATATTTTCATAATAAAATATGAATGATGGATTATGATGTCATGGCATATGATAGGGCATACAAAACATGGCATAGAAGCATAAAAGAAAATACCTAGATTTCTTATCTAAGTATCAATAACTCATCGCTAAGCCATTTATAATCCTAACTTGCCCCTAATTTCCAAGATAATGCCAAAACTCCCCAACTTGGCCTATGTTTGGATTCTAACCTAGTTGTGCCAACTTTATTAAGTTCAATTTCTTCAAGAATATAGGTTGGCACAAATTTTACTCCTCCTAGAGTAAACATTTTGATTCCTTCATTTTCAAGGGTAGTAATTCCTTGAAAATGTCCCAAAGTGTCAACTTCATCAAGGTTAGGTTAACTACCCTTCCAATTTGAGTTGACACTCCCTAGACCTATCTAGGGTGTGGCAAACACACTCTTAGGAACCCAAAACATATTGGTGCTCCTTGGGTGTTCTAGGTATTCACTAAGGATAACTTCCCTTGATACCTTCATAATGACTCTTCTAGGTTTCTCCGAATCCTTAGTCTTGTTAGTCTTGTTTTGGTCAACTCTAGGGATGGCTTTCCTTGTGGCCTTGACTTGACTTCTTGACCTAGATTGTGTTCCATACATATATGGAACTCTATGATAGGATGGACCTTCATCCTTGGTTTTAGGTTTGTATCCCAAACCTTTCTTGCTCCTAGAGGGTCCTTGATTTCCTAAGTCTAGGTTTTGAATTTTTGATCTCTTAAATAGATTTTCTAATTTCTTAAGGGATTTCTCCAATTTATCAAGTTTTGAACTCAAAACGTGATTTTCAATCATTACCTCATCAAGGCTTGGTTTTCTAATATAGCCTTGATGATTGTTCTTCTTGGCCTTGTATTGGGTAGGTCTACCATTAAGTGATCTAAGATTTTTCCTATCCTTAGATGTGGTAGTCCTAGCATGGAAAGCTCTATAGTTTTCCTTAGGTTTCTTATGCCTCCTATTTTCATGATAAATAGCATTTAAATGATAATAATTATTTCTAGCATGCATATTATCATGATGAAAATAAGTACCATTACCTAATGGTACCTTAGTCTTGTTCTTGGAGGCTCCCCCTTGACTTGAGCTCCTTCTCTTTGTTTTGGTCGGATTCTTCCCCTTTGGACATTGGTTCCGATAATGTCCCTTTTCCTTGCATGTGAAGTACACAATGTGCTTCTTATCCTTCTTTGTCACGGGGCCGACCTCCTTTGGCTTCTTCTTGGTCTTAGGTGCCATTTGCACATTCTTCTTGACCAATTTTGGACACTTACTCTTATAGTGTCCTTTTTCCCTACACTCAAAGCAAATGATATGATCTTAATTTTTACAAATTGAAATTCTTATACCTTTGCTTGTAGGGGTATTGCATGACTCTTCACTTGATCCGGAGGTAGATACTTCTTCTTTTTTCGGAGTTAATGACTTTTGCTCCCTCTCAATCCTAGAGGTGGAGACTTCTTCTTTTTCCTCCTCGGCCAATGCTTTTTGAATTTCCTCCCCGGATGTTGAGCATCTCTCAACTTCCGAGTCCTCTTCATTTGATGAGTCTCCCTCTTCGGATTTGTCTTGATACCGTACAGTGGAGGGATCTTCATGAAGCTTTGCCAATTTGCTCCAAAGCTTTTTGGCATCTTTGAATTCTCCAATCTTGTCCAAGATGGTGCTTGGCAAAAGATTGACCAATAACTTGGTCACTTTGTTGTTGGCCTCGTATCTCTTGATTTGCTCCTCATTCCATTTGCTTTTCTTGAGGAGCTTTCCTTTTATGCTTGTTGGAGCTTCAAAGCCCTCCATTAGAGCGAACCATTGCTCTATCTCCATCATGAAGAAATTTTCAATCTTTGATTTCCAAAGATCGAAATTTGCCTTGTCGAATGGTGGATGTGCCCGGGTGTCATATCCAAACTCCATTTTTGAAGTTGAACCCTTTTGATGATGACTTCTTGAGATTAGGGTTTCTTCCAACTTCTTCTTCTTCCTCTAGCTCTTGCCCTCTTGGAGGTGAGTCCAATGAAGAGCAACCTTGCTCTGATACCACTTGTTGGGACCGGTAGACGAGCTAGAGGGGGGGTGATTAGCTTCGATTCGCTTGTAGATGATTTGTCGCGGCGGAAGACTTCAAGCAATCACTAACACTAGGATTTTACTTGGTATCCACCCCGGCCGGGTGACTAATCCAAGGATCCACTCTCCTCACACTCTCATACACTATGAAAGTCTCCTTCTTGAGGTGGAGAAACCTCTTACAAGCTTTCACAAAGATACAACAAGAAACAAAGCAAATACAAATGAAATCTTACAAGATTTACAATGAATAAGTTCACACTTTGCTTTCCTTGCTATCTTCAAGCTTGTGATCGCCTCTAGAACTTTGGAAGTGCAGCAACACTAAGCCCTAAAGCTTCTCTTGAAATGGCGTGGAAGGAGGAAGAAGAGTTGCGCTTCAAACCTGCGTGAAAACCTTTATACCCGACGCCTAGGGTTTCTGAATCGATTACCCAATCGATTACCACGTCAGATTCTACCGTTCAACGGCTAGTTTTTGAACCGTAATCGATTACCCAATCGATTCAGAGCCTCTATGTTCTCTCGCGCAACCTTTGGTAATTGATTACCCTAATCGATCACCGAACCCCTTAATCGATTACCCAATCGATTAAGAGAAGGCTGAATCAATTACCCAATCGATTCCGCCACCTTCTGTCCTCTCGCGCAAACTGCCCTAATCGATCCACTGATCGATTCAACCAATCGATTACCCAATCGATTGAGTCCAACCTAACTTGTGCTCACAAGTCTAGGGTTCCCTACCAAGTGTCCGGTCAACCCCTTTGACCAACTTGGATTTCTTCTGCCTAGTTCCCAACTAGAACTTATCCTGATTCTCCACCAGGTTCGCCTAACCCTCGAGTTAGGTCTAGTCTCTCGGTAGACTTCCACCTTGCCAGCATGCGATCTCCCCGATCCATCTGGACTTCACCTAGTCCCACTAGGTCTTATCCGATGCTAGCATGCGATCTCCTCGATCCACCTGGACTTCACCTAGTCCCACTAGGCCTTTTCCCATGCCAGCGTACGATCTCCCCGATCCACCTGGACTTCACCTAGTCCCACTAGGTGTGCCTAGTCCCACTAGGTCATCTCAGTCAAGCCTCCAGTCAACCTTGACCCGCTTGACATCATACGATATTCAAACATCATATGACATTCAAACATCATTATCAAACATCGAAACATCCAACCTTAAGCTTACCAAGCTTATCAGACATCGGCTCACCCGAGCCTAGTGAACCTAGGTCAACCCTGACCTAACCAAGATTGCACCATCATTGTCGACTTCAATATGCTTTGTCCTCTCATGAAAAATTAGATTTGAAGCGATATGCATGGCGGCCTGGTTGTCACATATAAGTGATATTTGTGTAATCTCTCCAAATCTTAGTTCCTGAAGTAACTGTTTGAGCCATATAAGCTCTTGACTGACTATGACTATAGCTCGATAGTCTGCCTTTGCATTTGATCTTAATACAACATTCTGCTTTTTTACTTTTCCAAGAAATAAGATTATCTCTAACAAATATACAAAATCCAAAAGTAGATCTCCTATCAGTGGGAGAACTTGCCCAATCTATATCAGAATACCCTACGATTCAAGTATGTCCTTTATTTCCATACAAAGACCCTTTCCTAGAGTGCCTCTAATATACCGAATAATGCGAATCATAGTATCCCAATGTTCCTTGCATGGAGAATTGAGAAACTGACTTACTATACTTACTACAAATGAGATGTCTGGATGAGTAACAGTAAGATAGCTTAGTTTCCCTACTAATCGCCTATATCGTTCAGGATCTGAAAGATGCTCCCCTTGATTTGACAAGAGTTTGACATTAGGATCCATAGGGTTGTCAACTGTCTTTAAGTTTAACATTCCTGTTTCTTCCAAAATATCGATTGCATACTTCCTTTGGGATATGATAATACCATCTTTGGACTGTGCACTTCTATCCCCAAGGAATACTTGAGTTTGACGAGATCCTTTGTTTGGAAATGTTTAAAAAGATGTTGTTTCACATGTGAAATCCCAAGATAATCACTACCTGTGATGACAATATTATCAACATAAACCACTAAGTAGATGCAACCAATAAATGAGTGACAATAAAAGTCAGAAAGGTTGGCCTCGCTCCGAATCATGCCAAATTGTTCAATTACAGTATTAAATCTACTGAACCATGCTTTGGATGACTATTTGAGGTCATATATGTTGGGACCGGGTGCATGTCGACAAGGATACGAGTTCGTAAAATTTAAAATTTTTACGTGCAGCGGAAGAGTTTGCATAAAATAATTTCCTAAATTATTTTAACTTCGTATCTAGCATGCAACCTTATAGTGTATCGACATAATCATAAAATAAAAGTTTGCGGAAAAAGTAAACTAATTTACTTTTGTACCTTGCGTAACTCGAAGAAAGGGACGAGATCCAACCGTAGCGTCCCTTGGAAGCTTCGCCTCTATTCGCGTTCACGCCGAGTTCTCTTCGGGATGACTTCGCAAAGTCACGAGTTTTGTGCCGACGAGAACTACTAGATTCTCGGAAGGCACAACTAGAAGGATAAGAGAAAATAATGAAAAACTAACCAACGAAGTAACGGAATCAAATTCCGGAAAGAGAGGAATCGCTATCCGCTTCTTCTTCTTCGCGTTCGGGTTCTCCTTCTTCTTCTTGAAGCTCACGCCAACCTCAACTAAGGGAGGAGTTGCGCCGACCCTAAGTCACCAAGTGGGCGCCGGCCCTAGGCTCCAAGTGGGCGCCGGCCCTAGGCAAGAGAGGGAGAGGGAGAAGAGAAGAGAAGATATTAAGAGAGAGAGGGAGAGAATAATTAATCTCTTAATTATTTTCGTTAGGAATAAGGGCTAGCCTTTGGTTCCTTTATATAGTAGCAACTCCTTTGCTAAGTCTCCCTCTAAACCGAATTAACGGAATTAACGGAATTAGTTATAAGAAATTTATCTTATAAATTTTCTTATTAATTATTCCATTTAAACTGAGTCTTTATTATAAACCAATTTATAATAAAACAAATTAATTATCATAAGAAAATTTATCCTATAAATTCTCTTATGAATTTTATTATAACTAACTTTATAATAAAAACTAATTAATTATCATAAAAAATTTATCCTATAAATTCTTATGAATTATTCCGTTTAAACCAAGTTTTATTATAACTAATTTATAATAAAACAAATTCTCCTTCTCTTTAAATTATAGAATAAATTTTATAAGAAATTTATAAACTTTCTTATTATGGAAAAGTCAATTCATAATTGATTTTATAAAATTAAAATAAACCCAATTCATGGATTATTTTAATCTTCCATAAAAGAATAAATTTCTATAAATTTAGTTATATAAATTTCTTTATACAAATTTATTTATCCATAATTTATAAAATAAATCGCGCTGGATTTATCTTATTAATTAAACCAAAATTAATTGGTTTTCTCCTCTTTATTGGCCGGCCACCAAAGGGGGTTTTGGCACCCTCTTTGGCCGGCCAAACCAACCCGAACCGCCGCGAATTAAACTCATTTAATTCGCCCAAAAAGCCTTCAAAAGACTTAGCCATTTTTAGCTTCCATTGCGCCTCTGACTAACTCAGATTCGAATTATTTCTCTTGATCGGAAAATCCAATTTTCAACTCGTTTTAAATCCCTCGGATTACTCGTAGTGCGTGTGACTAAATAGGCTTTCGATTTATGTTGGTCGTCTATAATCAACTAATTATAGAACGATCATAAGTGGCACCTAGTAGTACATCATGATCCCCAATTAATCGAAAGATCAACGGTTTGACCTCAGAAGAAATTGTTCTGAAACCCTTCAGCAGCTCTAATGAATCGTGCCCCATTCCCTTCACCACCTTATACCCACTTGGTTCAGGACACGGTCAATGGTGTCAGTCCCCACTAGGCTGACTACGTCACGCCTAGCCCAAGTAATATCTTACTCGTCCTTTGGATTTCTAATTACTCTCATGTATTTTAGAGACTCCCACTCTAAACATGATATGCTCTGGCCAGAGGCTTTGAGTAACAATCCGATGATAGGCCTGGGTATACATCTCCTCGCAAGGAGTGGTGAATCCTTTGTAGGTTGTTCAAACATCTTCGGCCACTTCGGCTTATACCCAACCATCCTGGGTCCACACCTCCTTGGAGATGCTTGCTTAAGATGTTAAAGTATAGGTCTCGATGACCAAGATGACTTAAACACCGCAAGTCAAAGGAACATCGCATGTATACTCAAATAGTGAATTATCATTTATTAATATAAATATTTTACAGTCATAAGGCGATTGCCTTAGGACACTTCTCTCATATCACTAACAATATAAAGATTTTTGCAAGCGACATACAAGACCAGAAGACTCCTCCTGAACAACAAAATACGGAGGTTGCTCCACGTAGACTTCCTCGAGCAGGTCATCATGTAAGAAAATATTTTTGATGTCCAATTGATAAAGAGACCAATATCGAATCGCAGCAATGGACAGGAATAGGCGCGCATAGGATATCTTGGCAACAAGAGAAAAAGTGTCCTCAAAATCCAATCTGAAGATCTGAGTATAGCCCTTAACGACGAGGTAGGTTTTAAGTCGGTCAACTTTTTCGTCTGGACCAACTTTCACCATATATATCCATCAACAACTAACAACTGATTTCCCTGGTGGTAGACAAACGAGATCCTAAGTCTCACTACTTTGTAAGACACACATTTCGTTGAGCATAGCCTGTTTTCATTCTGGATTGGCAAAGGCATCACTTGCAATCTTTGAAAGAGAAATAAACAACAAAGAGGAAAGACAAGAATAATAGTAAGGAGAAAGACGATAATAACTCAATGAAACATAATGAGGAGAAGGATTATGAGTTGAATGCATACCTTTTCGAAGTGCAATAGGAATATCAGACTCAGGAGATGGGAAATGAGGAAGAGGCGAATGACTTGGCTCCAAAGATATGTCCACAATAGTGTCAGCGCTGGGCAGCGGCAAAGCAGGACGACGATGACGATGCTAAACATGCAATGGAGGAGGGGATGAGGCTAGAAGTGATAGAGAGTCCTCTGAAGGGTAAAAGATAGTCATTAGTGTAGGCGTAGAAGGAGAAAACTCGGACGGAGATGCATTAGGCCCAAAAAATAGAACCGAATCAAAGATCGTGGCATCAGCAAATATGAAGTACCGACGGAGACTAGGGGAATAACACTTGTACCCTTTCTGAGGCCGTGGATACCTAAGACACATTTATGAGACCAGGGACAGAGTTTATCAATGCCAAGATCAAGAGCATGAGCAAAATATATAGAACAAAATACCCAAGGTGATAATGGATGAAGAGACTGATGAGGATAAAGTACATGATGAGGTATTTTATCTTATAGAGTGGAGGAAGGCATGCGATTGATGAGATAACACGCAGTAAGTACGATGTCATCCCAAAATCGATGAGGAACATGAGAGTGAAATAGAAGAGTCTGGATGGTCTCGAGAAGATGACGATTCTTGCGTTTTGCAAGTTCATTCTGTTGGGGGGTATGAGGACAAGACGTCCTATGCAACACACCATGAGATGCCAAGAGGGCTTGAAACAGAGTAGATAGATACTCATGCGCATTATCACTTTGCAAGATTCGAAGAGAAATACCAAATTGAGTTTTGATTTCATGAAAAAAGGATTGAAAAATAGAAAACAATTCTGAACGATTTTTCATCAGATATAACCAAATACAATAAAAAAAAATCATCTATAAAAGTAATAAAATATCGAGACCCCAATGTAGAAGAAATATGACTCAGATCCCAGACATCAGAATGAACCAAAGTAAAAGGGGGCATAGCCCGACTCATAGTGCGAGGAGAAAAAGAATTATGAACATGCTTTCCTAAGTTACATAACTCATAAGCCAAAGACTCTAAGTGAGAAACGCTAGGATGTAATTATTTCAACTTATCAAGACCTGGATGTCCTAACTGAGCATGAATAAGAAGAGGAGATGTTGCCGCCAAACCAACAAGATGTTGGTGCAGGAAGCACCATATCGAACCTTGTTTTGATATTGGCAAAGGATTCAAAGTTAAGTACTATTTGTGATCTAACTTGTTCACTGAGTGTGCAGGAAGAAGTCCTAGGTACACTAGGTAAGAAGTCCTGGCAAAGGGCTGGGCAAAGAAGTCCTAGTCAAGGACTAGGCAAGAAGACCTGACCGGAAGTCGGGCAAAGAAGTCCTGGTTGAGGACTGGGCACGAAGTCCTAGCAAGGGGCTGGGCACCGAAGACCTAACCGGAAGTTGGGCAAGAAGACCTGACCGGAAGTTGGGCACGAAGACCTGGTCAGGTGGATTGGGCAAAAGTACAACCGGAGGAGCCGGTTGGCAAAAGGTAAATTCTCCTGAGAGGAGTAGGTGAGGACGCGTTCCCCGTTAAGGGAATAGTAGGCGTCGGTTCGACCTAGGGTTCCATTTGGGAGACCCGAAGTCAGAACCAAGACAGCTACAGCTGTAAATAATGACTAACACTCTTACTTGGTTTGTTTTGGAACTAACATTGGTTACAGGGACCGAAGGATTGTGTTTCTGCAGCTCAGACGCCCCAAAGGAGAGGGGTGGTTCACTGGGCTTGGCATCCGGGAGGTCACGGGCGGCCAAGGTCAAGGCCAAAAATTGCCAAGAAGCAAGACTGCTTCGAACCACACTAGGCTAGGCGCCCAGGAGGTCCCGAGCGCCCAAGGTCAAAGCCAAAGCGGCCATCGAAGCAAATCCGCCACGAAGCCAATGGACCAGGTCAACCCAGGCGCCCAGGAGGTCTTGGGCGCCCCAGTCAGCCCAGGTGCCGAATCGAAGGGGATAAGCGCTGACCGAGCTGTGGATTGAGGTTCTCGCAGGTGAAGGCACGTGTCAGGCGCCCCCAACGGATCAGGCGCCCCCATGGGCACTATAAAAGGGGGCTCGACCCCAAGGTTTCAAGATCCATGCTTTCCAACGCTCCAAACACTTTCGCTCACGCGCTGCGCTCGGCAAAGTTTCATTTCGAGATTTCAGCGGCGACGACGACCCTCTACTCCCGGAATTCGATCCATCTCGGACGTCGGTAAAGTTTTAAATTTACAAAAGTGTTGTGACTTAGTTTACAAATTCTATATCTGTACTTTCAATCTGTAAAAATCTTTCCGAATATAGAATTGCCCAAAGTAAACTGTCAAGGATCGTGGGCCTTGGAGTAGGAGCCGACCGCGACTCCGAACCAAGTAAAAAATTGACTTGTGTTCTTGTGTACGTTATTTTCTTTCCGCTGCGTATTTGCTCTTTCTTAGTTCGAAAATTTTATAATGATATTCACCCCCCCCCCTCTATCGTTTTCTTTGATCGAACACAAGAGAGGGCTGATGAAGCCGATATAGGCTATGAGACTCACATCTGAAGCCAATCATCCTCCCCGTACTCCGGTCCTGTAAGAAAATAGAAGTTTTAGTAAAGGAGATGACACAATCGAGAGATCGAGTAAGTTGACTTATTGGTAGCAAATTAAAGGGAGCTTCAAGAACATAAAGAACATTATGAATAGGCAAAGACGGAGAAGGATGAACAATACCAACACCCTGGGATTGAGTTTGAAAATCATTTGCCTTGGTGACAAAGGGTAAATAACCGAAAGTAGTGAGAGAAGAGAAAAGATATTTATTACTGGTGATATGATCGGTGGCCCCAAAATCAAGAACTCAGGGATTCAAAGATCGAGATATGCCAGCAAAGAAATTACCAGCGTGTGCAATAGCAGTAGTGGAATCAGAAGCTTATCGATCCTCATACCATTTTAGAAAGTCGTCTAGGAAAGTAGTGGGGCCAGATTCGGTGGCAACTGTGAAGTGGAAGCTGAAGAAGCGACAGAACTCTAGACAATCTAAGTAAAACGAGGGGGTCAACCATGTAGACTCCAACATTTATCAATCGTGTGTCCTTGTCGGTGGTAGTAATCACACCAAGGACGTCCTTTGCCACCCTAACTGGGTGGAAGTCTGGTGTTGCTTCGAGAGACCAAACTGATGAGTCAATAGGAACGGAATGAGATAACGTCAAGACTTTGGCAGGGACACAAATGAGCGTCGCCCAGGTACTGTCCATGGTAGCTTCTATGGCGCTGCCCAGAATCTGATCATGAATATGAAAATAATCTATGGGCAGACCATATAAAGCCAGAGACATAATATATTTCTTCCGATTTTCAAACTCTACAACAGGAGTGGCCGCAGGTGGAAGTAGTTCATTGAAGACATAAAAAGGCTAGAGACCGAACCCAGATAAGTTAACATAGAAACCTTAATCTGATGGGCACTGAGGTGTTTATGAGATCTTCAAAACTTGATAAAGTCGTCGAGAGGTATTTGTAAAGAATTGTTGTTTCTGTGTCCAAATAGCTTTGCAGGTTTTGTAAGTGCGGAAGACATCCCTAAGAGAGGGATGGATTGTGGCTCGGATAATACAACATAACTGAGCGTCAACTTTTTTCCATAGAGGGCAATCGGCGACTTGAGTATTCTCTTCGGTTTGGGTGAGATGTGTCTTATAACCTTGTCCAACAAGCCAAAGCTGAATGTGAGAGGTCAAGAGGAGTAGTTTTTACCATCCAACTACTCAGAAGAGAGTGATGCAGTGATGTTGTTAGTAAAGATTGAGATATCCAGCTTTGGAGTGCCAGAGATAGTCATTGATCAGTTTTGGGTTGTTGAGAGATTGTTGGCGTCAGGAATAGGCATCGGAATACGCACGTGAAGGAGGAGCCTTTGGCGTTCAAAGGAGGAAAGCACACTGCAGAGAACAGCACACGGCATGCGACGGAGTGAGGAAGAAACCTTTAGCGCGCCTGAAGATGGAGGTTGCGAGCCAGAGAAGAAAAGGAAGGGTTGCCTTATGCGATCAGGTTGTGGGGAGCGGCGCGATCGGGTGTAGTGAGAACACAATCACGTGTGGAGAGAGACGCATTGCCGGAGCTCGCGACACGTGCAGGAGAAGAACAACAGCTTCAGCATCCTTGGAGAACAACAACTTTGGCTTCTCTAGAGAACAGCAGCTTCGGCTTCTTTAGAGAACAATAGCTTTGACTTCTCTGAAGAATAGCAGCATCGCATGCAAGAGAAGAACAACAGCATCGCATGGAGAGAGGGGAAAAGAGAAGTCACGAGCAGGACAAGTTGCGAGAGGGAAAAAGAAATGGATCGACCAAGATTTAGGACAAAAGAGAATTTTAGGGTAAAGAAAAAAATTTAAATCTTGCGCTCTGATACCATGTTAAAGAATTCATTTCATCAAATATTACAAGATATAAGTCCTATTTATATACAAAGTTAGGACATATTCTAAGAAATAATTAGAACTCTATTCTAGGAAATAAATTAAAATTCTATTCTAAAGACTAATTTATATTTTAGATAAAATATAAATTAGGATACATCAAATTATCCTTAGCTATATTTTTAATATTCTAACAAATATGATATAAATAATTTCTTAGTTAATCATTATATAATTAGCTCTAGGGCTAATATTAATTCCCGTAATAATGTTGCAATGGTTTTATGTAATAGATATTACAAACATTGTCTTAAAAATTTTTTTAAAAAAACCTTATTTGTTGGTGAATTTCTAAATAGTATAATCCATGTATGCATTGTGTAGATAATTAGTTGACATATGTAAAGAGCTTAAGTCCATTTGAAAAGTTTTCACGAGATGGATNTTCTTTGAATTTATCAAAAGCTTCAGATTTGTGTTTCATCAAGAACACATACCCGAATCGTGAGTGATCATCGATAAAGGTGATGAAGTAGCTATAGCCTCCTTGTGCTGAGTTGACATTGGTCCACATACATCGGTATGTATTAGACCAAGCAATTCTCACTGGATTACCCTTTCCGGGAAAGGATAATTTGGTCATCTTGCCTTTTAAGCACGATTCGCATGTATCAAATGAACCGGGTTCAAATGATTCCAAAATTCCACATCGGTGTAATTCGGTCATGCGTTTCTTACTTATATGGCCAAGACGACAGTGCCACGTGTAGGAGTCTATTCGATTATCTATTCGAGCACGTTTGTTGCTAACTTCGATATTGAAAACGTCACTAGATAAATCTAACGTGTAGATGCCATTGCACAAAGTTCCATTCCCATAAAGAACGTCATTTAAAGTTATGTAACAACAATTGTTACTGAAAGTTAAATGATAACCTTTTTCATTCAAACATGAAATAGACACAATGTTCTTTATTAATGAAGGAACAAAATAACAATTATCCAATTCTAAGATACGTCCGGTAGGGAGCTTCAGCAAATATGTTCCGATGGCAACAGCAGCAATCTTTGCTCCATTTCCAACTCTCAAATTCGCTTCTCCCTTGACGAGTCTTCTTCTATTCCTTAGCCCCTATATGTCATTACATATATGTGAGCCACACCCAGTATCAAGTACCCAGGTATTTGAGGAAATAGAGTGACATTCAATAACGAAGATACCTGAAGAGGATGGGGCATCGGATGCCTTCTTCTTCATGGACTCAAGATAAATCTTGCAGTTTCTTCGCCAGTGACCTTCCTTGCCACAGTGATGGCAAGTACCTTTTGGTTTCTTTTCAGTCTTTTTGGCCTTTTTCTTCTTCCCTTTGTTCTGTTCTTTGGCCTTCCTCTTAGAACCTTTCTTCGAGGAACCAACTAACAGTACTGCTTTTTGATCCGGCTTTACAGAAGGCTCCACAGTCTTCAGCATGTTGATCAACTCAGGAATGGTAGTCTCCAGTTTGTTCATCCGATAGTTCATCACAAATTGTGAATAACTCTTGGGCAAACAACTCAGAATTAAGTCAATACTTAGTTCATGATCCATTGCAAAACCGAGTGCGCTCAGTCGCTCAATGTACCCCAACATCTTTAACACAAATTGCGAGGCAGAAGTGCCTTCCTGCATCTTAGTGGTGAAGAGGAGTCTGGAGACTTCGAACCTTTCGGATCTCGCCTGCTCTTCAAACAACTCATGAAGATGGAAGATGATGGTATTAGCATCCATATGCTCATGTTGCTTTTGCAACTCAGGTACCATAGAGGCTAGCATGATGCAACTCGCAAGTTCAGAATCGGTCACATGTTTCTGATAGGCCAACAATTGGTCTGGAGTTGCATTCTCTGGAGGATGGGTGGGAAGTTGTTCTTCAAGGACATAAGCAAGCTTCTCTGCCTTGAGGACTATCCTCAGGTTTCGAAGCCAGTCCATGTAGTTCGGCCCAGTCAGTTTATTGGTGTCCAAAATGGAACGCAAGTTTAGAGAAGACATGATCGAGTGATTATCCTAGAAATACAAATTGAGATTATGTGAGAAGATTTATTAAAGAATGTATCAACATACATAAATAAAATCCTATTTATTTTTCAAATTGAATAACCCTTATTATCAATTCGGGAGATTGTAGGAACATCTCCAAATAGGTTGATATCCAACCATAGATAAGAACCACAATGGTTGTGGCCATCAAGTTTTCCTTAGCTATGAAGGTAGGTAATTATACCGATTACACATCACATATATGTAACTATCACCTTATGCTATCAACTAATTGAATGTTTGCATAAATCATTAGGTTGTTAACTCATTAACAAGTATGTATCATTATACATAGCACCTAACTGCACCTCTCTTTACATCGACCTTGGCTGTGGCACAACAAATCGATGCTCCAAGCTTAAGGCTGACCCATTAATCAAGAAATAGTTTTAATATGGTTGGAGCTCATTCAACCGTTTAGTTAGGCTTGGATGTGTCCAACAACCAAAACTAAGGATTGACCTCTGACTCCAACTATATTATTCATAAACTAATTCCATGGTTTGAACATGTTGAGGTTCAAGTTGGGCATGGATGTGTCCATCAACCCAATCGAGAAACAAAACTCCGATTCTAACCATATTAATGGAAGGTGTTGGCCTTAATATTTTGTAAGGGGTTTTGGGTCTCATCTTTTCTAAGCACATTCATGACATGTGTCATGACTAACGATTTCCTTAATAAAGTATGTATGTGACTCAAGTTATCAAGTCTCATTAATTGAATTAGGAACCGGATTTCCTAATTCTATTTCATACTATATTGAAGGAATTGTTTTGGGAAACAATTTCCTAAATTGTCATAATTAATTTCGGAAATAATATGTTCAAGACTTTGATTTCTCTAAATCAAAACTTATTAAATTAAGAGATAATTCCCTTAATTCAACCACATATTATTTTCATGAAAAACTCATTTAAGAAACTCTATAGGAAACCATTTTCCTAATTAATTTTGGAGACAACAATATGTAAGAGCATTACCTCTTAAAACATATTTTATTCATGGATTTAATTAATTACAACAAATCGTTTTCTAAGGGTGGCTCCCCGAGGCTCAGATACCCAAAGAAAAATAATTTGTCGTAAATCCAATTGGACGGCTCCCCGAGGCTCAATCCAAATCAAACATGACAATTTCAATTAAAAATTGGGAAATTAAATTACAACAACTAACTTTAAATTGGACGGCTCCCCGAGGCTCAATCCAAAATGAAGAATTTTGTTGTTAATTTAAAAACCAATTCAAATTTAATTGTCAATTAACTGTCCATGAATTTGTCTAGACTTTCTCAAAAGAAAGTGCCCAAAATTGCGAGATTTCAAAAATAATTTTTTAGAATAATTGTAAGTTTCTGGTAAAAAGAAAACTTACATATTTCCAAAAATTGGAAAATTTCTAAAATAGAAAAATTTCCAAGATTTGGAAAGTTTCCAATGATGGGAAGTTTTCACAATTATCATAAAATTTTAGAAACTAGAAAATTCCAAACGTTTGCAAAATTTCATGAAGATTTCCAAACATTGAAATTTCTAAATCTAAAATCTATTATAATTTGAAAGTTTCCATAATTGAAAATTTTTTCCGAAATTGAGATCATGACAAAGTGTTCCGCAAAACAATTATATGATAATGTCGAACACTAACCGGCTCTGATACCACTGTTGGGTCCGGGTGCATGTCGAGAAGGATACGAGTTCGTAAAATTCAAAATTTTTACGTGCAGCGGAAGAGTTTGCATAAAATAATTTCCTAAATTATTTTAACTTCGTATCTAGCATGCAACCTTACATTGTGTTGACATAATCATAAAATAAAACTTTGCGGAAAAGTAAACAAATTTACCAAGTACCTCTCGTAACTCGAAGTAAGGGACGAGATCCAACCGTAGCGTCCCTTGGAAGCTCCGCCTCTATTCGCGTCCACGCCGAGTTCTCTTCGGGATGACTTCGCAAAGTCACGAGTTTTGTGCCGACGAGAACTACTAGATTCTCTACAGACACAACTTGAAAGATCAAGAGAGGAGTTAGAAACTTACCAACAAGAAGTAATGGAATCGTATTCCGGAAGAGAGGAGTCGCTATCCGCTTCTTCTTCTTCGTGTTCGGGTTCTCCTTCTTCTTCAATGCTCACGGCAACCCTTGCCTTGGAGTAGTTGGGCGCCGGCCCTAGAAGGTGGAAGGTGGCCGGCCTTGGGTGGAAGAAGATGGAAGGGGCGCCGGCCCTAATCTCCTTAGGGTTGGCGCCGGCCCTAGGCAAGAAAGGAAGAAGGAGAAGATAAGAGAAGAGAGAGAGGGAGAGCTCCAATTAATCTCTTGATTAATTGATGTAGAATAAGGGCTAGCCTTTGGTTCCTTTATATAGTAGCAACTCCTTTGCTAAGTCTCCCTCTAAACCGAATTAACGGAATTAACGGAATTAGTTATAAGAAATTTATCCTATAAATTTTCTTATTAATTATTCCGTTTAAACCGAGTCTTTATTATAAACTAATTTATAATAAAAACTAATTCTTCTTCTCTTTAAATTATGGAATAAATTTTATAAGAAATTTATAAACTTTCTTATTATGGATAAATCAATTCATAATTGATTTATAAAATTAAAATAAACCAATTCATGGATTATTTTAATCTTCCATAAAAGAATAAATTTCTATAAATTTTATTTATATAAATTTCTTTATACAAATTTATTTATCCATAATTTATAAAATAAATCACGCTAGATTTATTTTCTTAATTAAACCAATTAAATTGGTTTTCTCCTTTTATTTGGCCGGCCACCAAAGAGGGGTTAACACCCTCTTTGGTCGGCCAAAACCAACCCGGACCGTCGCGAATTAAACTCATTTAATTCGCCCAAAAAGCCTTCAAAAGACTTAGCCAATTTTAGCTTCCATTGCGCCTCTGATTAACTCAGATTCGACTTATTTCTCTTGATTGGAAAATCCAATTTTCAACTCGTTTTAAATCCCTTGGATTACTCGTAGTGCGTGTGACTAAATAGGCTTTCGATTTATGTTGGCCGTCTATAATTAACCCATTAATTATAGAACGATCATGAGTGGCACCTAGTAGTACATCATGATCCCCAATTAATCGAAAGATCAACGGTTTGACCTCAGAAGAAATTATTCTGAAACCCTTCAGTAGCTCTAATGAATCGTGCCCCATTCCCTTCACCACCTTATACCCACTTGGTTCAGGACACGGTCAATGGTGTCAGTCCCCACTAGGCTGACTACGTCACACCTAGCCCAAGTAGTGTCTTTCTCGTCCTTTGGATTTCTAATTACTCTCATGTATTTAAGAGACTCGCACTCTTAACATGATATGCTCTGGCTAGAGGCTTTGAGTAACAATCCGACGATAGGCCTGGGTATACATCTCCTCGCAAGGAGTGGTGAATTCTTTGTAGGCTGTTCAAACATCTTCGGGCACTTCGGCTTATACCTGATCATCCTTGGTCCACACCTTCTTGGAGATGCTTGCTTAAGATGTCAAAGTATAAGTCTCCATGACCAAGATGACTTGAACACCGCAAGTCAAAGGAACATCGCACTTAAGCCGCAGTAAGATCTTCATTGACATATCTACATGTAGATTCCCATATGAAGTCTTACAGCTAGTCACTCCAATGAACTAGTTCCCTTAACTAGCATCCATGTTTATCTCCGGACATCCCAATGTCACCAGCCAGTGAGAATCAGCTGAATAGAGAATAACCCATGCTAGTCTCAACAGAATTGATAATGTCTGTATTTATCAATTCATCGACTAGGGATATTTCCAACAATTCACATTTGCACATTTAGAGATAATCACTAGTTGTGATCCCATCACAAATTCTCTTATGCTGTGAATTGTATGGCGGACATTCAGTATATGAGTTTAAGATCCCAATCAAATACAAACATGTATACTAAAATAGTGAATTATCATTTATTAAAATAAATGTTTTCAATCATAAGGCGATTGCCTTAGGACACTTCTCTCATATCGCTAACAACAGTGTCAACATATGAAGCTTGGGATAAGCACAACATCCTTTTTTGGCGATCCCTTATGACCTTGATCCCAAGGATGTGTCCCGCTTCTACCAAGTCCTTCATATCAAACTGCTTTAATAGTCAGACCCTTACGTCTGACAACACTTTGACATTGTTGCCAATTAACAAAATGTCATCCACGTAAAGTACAAGAAACACCACGACGTTTCTGTCACATCTTTTGTACACACACGACTCATCCGGGCTTTAAGTGAATCCTTATGACTGGATCACTTCTTCAAAGCGAATGTTCCAAGATCTTGAAGCATGCTTTAATCCATAAATGGATTGATTAAGCTTGCACACTAGATGCCCTTTGCCCTTTGCAATAAACCCCTCCGGTTGCTTCATGTAGATGGTCTCCTCAAGTCTTCTGTTAAGGAAAGCTGTCTTGACATCCATCTGGCATACCTCATAATCCATGTGAGCTGCTATTGATAAGAGAATCCGGATCGACATAAGCATAGCTACCGGAGAAAAGGTCTCCTCATAATCGATACCCTCTTTCTGAGTGTACCCTTTCGCAACAAGTCTAGCGTTGAAGGTCTCGACCTTCCCGTCTGATCCTCTCTTTCTCTTGTAGATCCACTTGCATCCAATGGCTTTTACACCATTGGGTGGTTCTACTAGCTTCCAGACATGGTTAGAATCCATAGATTCTATCTCGGAATTCATTGCACTTTGCCAAGAATCTGCATCCTTATCTTGGAGTGCCTCGTAATAGGTCCAGGGATCCAGTTCATTTTTACCAGGGACCAAGTCCGAAGACTCTCCCAAAAACATAAACCTTTCAGGCTATCTGACAACCCTCCCACTATGACGATGTACTACCTGTGTATCCTCAGAGACACGTGGTGCAGTGACTTATGGTGTATCCTCTTATATAGTTGGTCCTAAAGTCGGAACATCCCCCCTTAACTCTTCAAACACTCGTCTACTCTTGGGTTTATGGTTCATCACATAGTCCTCTTATAAAAATCTGACATTCGAGCTTACGATCACCTTCTGATCCTTAGGACCATAGAACAGACCACCGTTCGTTCCCTTAGGATAGCCCACAAACAAGCGTACTTCTGTCCGAGATTCCATCTTATCAGTATCTCCTTTCAGCATATGTGCTGGACTACCCTAAATCCGAATATGTCCTAGATTAGGCTTTTGCCCAGTCCACATTTCTATTGGAGTAGAAGGGACTGACTTAGATGGTACCATAATCAGAATATACGCATCTGTATCTAGAGCATATCCCCAGAATGAATCAGGCAAGTCTGATCGTTGACCTAACCATTTCCATAAGAGTCCTATTCCTTCTTTCTGCAACACCATTCTGTTGGGGTGTATTGAGTGCAGTTAGCTGAGACTGTATCCCAGCTTCTGATAGGAAGGTCCTAAACTCACCAAAGAGGTACTTGCCACCACGATCTAATCCTAGTGTCTTGATACCTTTACCTTGACGCTTTTCCACATCAGCTTTGAACTCTTTGAACTTATCAAAGCATTCAGACTTGCGGCGCATCAGGTAAATGTATCCATACCTTGAATTATTGTCAATGAAGGTAGCTTGGATTGACATAGGACCACACAGATTAGAATGAATTAGTTCTAACACATCTTTGGCCCTATACCCCTTAGCCTTGAAAGGCCTCATGGTCATTTTACCTTCCAAGCAAGACTCACAGGTCGGGAGATCCTCCACCACCAATGAACCTAGGGGTACATTGTCTATCAACCTTTGAATCCTACTAAGGTTAATATGACCAAGCCTAAGGTGCCAAAGATATGTCTGATTCATCTTAGAAGGTTCTTTTCTCTTATTTGAGTTAGTTTATGAGTTATTTACTTCAGTATGCATCGTGGGAGGTTTTGGTTCTAGAGTATATAGATTGCCGACCATTGTACCCGAACAGATAATCTCTCTATTTCTTTTAATAACAACTTTATTATCAAAAGTAATAGAATATCCATCCTTAAACAACGTAGAAACTGAAATTAGATTCATTCTAAATGAAGGTTCATAAAGGCAATCTCTCAGAACTAACACTTTATTTCTCTTAAAAGACAAATAAAAAACTCCCATTGCAACTGCTGCCACTCTGGTAGCATTGATAATTACCATTTTGTTGATAAATTTAGGCTCTCAAATCCATGTTTTGATCCACTTTTATATGCTTAAGTTTGCATTTGCATTAGGTTTCATGAATTCTTTCTATTTTGGCTTTTGATTCAAATCTTTCTATATTTGAGATATTTTGGCATTAATTTTGAATCTAATTTTGTAGGCTTCAAATGATTATGGACCTAGATCGGATTGGATCAAACTCGAGTCAGAATTGGATCTGGATCAAGGTGATCAAGCATCAGATTAATATGGGTCGTCCATTCAAGTGAACGGCTAGATCTGAGCCATTTGTGAGTTTCTGATCAATCCGAGTTTAGGATAGGGCTAATTATGACCCTAGATCATGATATGAAAGTTTGAACCGAATCGGAGCACATCTGACCGTCAGATCAAACCTAAAGGACTTTCAACCATCCAAGCAAGAGAAGGGAAAATCTGAGCCATCTGCAACAGATCTGATTGATCGGAGTTGAGGACAAGTAGATCAGTGCCACAGATCAAGATCTGGGAAGTTTAGTTCAGATCGGACTTGATCTGACCATTAGATGGAGCGAAAAGGATCTCAGTCGTTCAATTTCAAAAAGAATAAGTTTAAATCAGAATTCCCTCTTCCTCTCCGAGTCGCGTCGCGTAGTCGCAGATTGCAGAGTAGCCAGTTTCCTTCAGTTCTTCATTTCTACATCATTTCTTCATCGTTTTCCTTGCAATTTTTTTTCTTAGATCATGCGACCAACATATTATAATCGTTTCTTCTCAAAGTTTTAGATCAATGAGGTATATTTTCTGGTTCAATTCGCTAATCTGATCTCGCAGCTGAAGGAGCGAAGGTGAGGGTCTCGCCGATGTTCCATTCCATTGATTGATTCCATTTGATCGCGGGTTTTCATCGCCCGAAGCTGATGGATTGTCCGGAGGGGTTCTTCGATGCTGATCTGAAGGTTTTGAGGCCAATCGTAAATCAGCATGTCGAGAAGAAGAGTTCGGCGGAAGAGTCTCAGCTACTGACCGATCATAGTGACCGGACAGAGATGTCTCTGATCGGTCCCGTGACCGATCAAAAGAGGACCAGATCGGTCGGTTGACCGATCAAGGAAGCCAATTCGCAGCAAACTTGGTCAGGGAGTGTTTCTTCATTGGTTTTTGAGCTAGGGGGTTCCTAGCTGAACCTTTGTGTGACAGCAAGGGGAAAACTTGGAGAGAAACTAATTTGATGTTTAATTAGGATTATTTTGGTTTTAAACATGCATTTCTTTAAGTTGTTCAAGTTGTTTCCATTACACTTCAAGCCAAGTGTTTAAGCATTGTTTTGTTCTAATTTTCTTTATCTTGCAAATTAGTTTCCTACAATTAATTTCCTGCAATTAGTTCTTAAGTTTCAATTCATCATTTGAATTTAATTGCTTAGTTGTTAACTAGGTTAAGTTCAGTTTTTGCAACTTCCTAAGTCATTTCCGCTTAGTTAAGTCTATTTCATTTTGTTATGTTCCTAAGTTCAGTTTTGTTTCATATTGTCAACTCCCTATCGCAAAAACCCTCATTTCATTAGAAAACCCAAAACATCAAACGACAAATAACCTGTAAGCTCGAGTTAAACATTCATTCAACTAGTCCATGGAAAAATATGACCTGAGGCCCCTATTCTATATTTAATCTTGCTAGCAAGGGTTTTCAGTTTATAAATATCTAAATTTGAGGCTCATTCATGACACGTATTATGGGCACCCATCAAATTTTTGGCGTCGTTGCCGGGAAACTAACTAGTTGAGTTTGTTTAATTTGAGCTTGTGGTTAATATTTATATTCTTGGATTCTATTTTCATTTGCTTATTCTTTTTGTATACATTTGCTGCCATTTTTGCTTGTTTGTGGCCAGGACTGTAGGTGGTGATCTTGAGAGTTTGAGAAGCTATTGAAAATTTTTCTATTCATTCAAGCAGTTCCATGGCAGAATATCAGTATTTTCAGAATTTTCAGCAGCCTTGTCAGAATTTTCAGCAACCCTATTCTCAATTCCAAAATTTTCAGCAACCCTATTCTCAATTCCAAAATTTTCAGCAAAATTTTCAACCATTCCAGCCTTATCAAGATTACTAGCAACCAAGTTATCAACTTCAACCTCAACTTCAACAATTTCAGCAAGATTTTCAGCCAAGTCAGCCTTTCCAACAATTTTAGCAGCCCTATTCGAATTTCCAGCAAAACCAACCTTTCAATCAGTCACAACAGCAATTTCAACCATAATTTCAAAATTTTCAGCAAGGGTACAATCATAATCAGCAATGCTTTCAACCATTCAGTCAGAATTTTCAGCCTCCACAATTTCAGCCCTCACCACAACAATTTCCACTTCAAACTCAGAATTTTCAGAACCATAATTTCTAGCAGTTTCAACCAAATTCCCAGTCCAATTTTCAGCAATTCCAGAAGCCAAATCAATCATTTGATCAGCCCCAACAATTTCAATTTCAGAATTCACAGCCTAGTCATGATTTTGAGCAACCTAATGCTGCATTTCAAGTTCAACAAGAGCCATATATCAACCAAGGAGATTTTGAGAATTCTGGTGAGCTTGAGGCTCAACAACAAAGGCTTGGGGAGATTTTGCAATAAATCATACAATAAAAACATTCACAACAACAAGAGTATGATTCTACGCTTCAAAACATTGAGAGACACCTGGGACAATTAGTTAGTGAAATGAATCAAATGCAAGCCCAGGGATCAAGCCAATCACTTTTTCAAGCTACTCCAAATCTTAAGGGGCATGATTGTGAACTAACTTTGAGGAATGAGGAAGTTGTTTCAAGTTTAAACACTCCAAGTGTCGATTTTTTTGAAAAATTTCTAGCAACCTATTTTCCATCTCAAAACAGCCCCGGAAATGATTTTACACCAGTTGGTTGTGACCCTAGTGCAAGCATAAGTCCTTCTTCAATTGATCTTGCAATTTTGGTGGAAGAAGAAGAAGAAATCAAAAAAATTTCTATAGGTGTAGGGGATTACACTGAGCCCTAAGGATCACCTATATTGATTGAGATATCAGAATATTCAGAGGGTGTGACAGTGTAGAGGATTGCACTGAGCCCCAGGGACCACCCATACCTACTGAGGATGCATTTGCTGTGGAGGAATTGGAGGAGATGGATAGAAAAGCTTGTGACAGTCTTGAATTCAATTCTGAAGCTTTACAGGACCCTTCTAGTCTTTTATTTTGTGATCCTTCTAATCTTTTATTTTGTGATGATATAGTTGTTGACGATCCTAATTTTTCTAATATGGTTGTTGCAGATATTGTTGATGAAGCATGCGTTGCAGATGATTCTACAGGTGTAGGGGATTGCACTGAGCCCCAGACACCATCAACAGTGATTGATACATTAGAAGATTCAGAGGACAAACTAGAAAGTGTAGAGACTTGCATGGTGGAAGTAAGAACCCAAGAATCACCCTTCTTAGTTGAATGTCCACCAGAACCTGAGGTTGAAGTGGAGCTTTTACATGACCAGGAGGAGGACATGGATACATCTACTCTTGTAGAACCTCCAGGTATTGATAAGGTAAGTATTCCTCCTATTTCTTTAGAAGGATTCATAGAGGTACCAGAGGATGATTTTGATGAATGTGAAGAATGTCTTGATACATCCTATGTAGAGCTTAATTGCGAAAAACTCATAGATGTACACGAGGATGATTTTGTTGGTTGTGAAACATTTCTTGATACATCCTTTGTAGATATTGATTTTGTTAGTTGTGATGAATCTTTTGACACATCTTATGTATAGATTGATTGTGGAAATTCCATAGAGGTACCTGGTGTTGATTTTGTTAAAGGTGATGAATTTCTTGACACATCCTTGGTAGAAATTAATTGTGAAAATCTCATAGATGTACATAAGGATGATTTTGTTAGCTGTGAAGCAATTCTTGATACATCTTTTGTAGAAATTGATTGTGAAAAACCTATAGAGGTACCTAGTGTTGATTTTATTGGTTGTGATGAATTACTTTATACATCCTACGCAGAAATTGATGGTGGAAAACTAATGGAGGTACCGAAAATTAATTTTATTGGATATGATGCAAATCTTGATTCATTTTATGTAGAGGTTGTTTATATTTCATTCCTTTCTTACCCTGCATGCGTGCGGGAGGTATTTTCTTTACATGGTTTTGCAAGATCTCGTAGGCTTCTAGAATGGGTACTCAAACTTAATAGCCTACAACCTCACGGAAGGAGTTCTAAAGAGCATGTAGTGGGAGGGGTTGAATTTACCTTGACTTCTAACTATTTACCCCAAGATTGGATTTTGAACCTAAATCATCTCCGACCAACGGAATTTACTTATGCTAAATTGATGAGGGAGAAATCTATGCAATATGAGATTGATCACATGAGGATAGTTCTCCCAAGATGGATGCTATGTGCTCTTTACCCAATATGAAGGGGAGTATTTCTTCTTACAGTCTTATTTCATTGTAAATATCATTTTCATGTTTTCAAGCAGTAATTTTTCTTTTAGAATGAGTTCTTGCTAATAAATGCTTAGGTAGCATAGAGAGAATAAAAGTCATTGTAGATATCATGTTAGTCTTTTTGACATCTTACTTCTTGCATGAGTTGGAATAAATGTATCCATCTAGGTGTTCTTATATCATTTTAGAGTCCTTTGAAAGCAAATTAAATTTGGTTGTTAAAACTTAGGATTTGAACCAATGGATAAAAATTCTTGGATGCTTGAGTACTACTTAGTTATGGACTCTAGATTGATGACTTGAGATGAATTATTTTTACCTAGTGAGGATTGGCCAAATTTTTGTGATACACACATGTAATTGTACTCTAGAACTTGCTTAGGTTCTTTTAAAGCTATATTTCTATGATTGGATCACATTTATAGAGGTGAATCATTTTGTTTTCTATCTCATATTATTTTGCAATATTGTTGTTGATCTACTCTATATTCCATTTTCCTTCCCTAAGTTTCATGTTCACCATAATATTTTCATTGAACATGGGAACCTTAATGTTTCTTAATGTTACTTTGCCCGAGACGGACAAAAGTTTAAGTGTGGGGGAGGATGCAAGCATTCTATCAAATAGTGAGGACAATCAAGCATTGACAATCTACAAGGGAAGTATGCCAATTTGATGGAGTAGTGTATCAAAAGTGAGTTGCAAGAATTGGGTAGTGAAGTTTACATGTGGAACACTTAGATTCTTGATTATGATTTGGTGTTTCAAGCTTTATGATGGAAATTCCAAAGGGAAAAGAGAGACTACTCAAGAAGGTTACAATTGATGTGGAGTGTGGTGCTTCAAGCTCTTGCGTATGAAGAAGACAAACAAAAGCATTGTAATGAAGAAAAAAAAGAAGGACAACTATAAGTGCAGAGAAAAAAAACTGGGACAAATAGGCTGTGAAGGCTGCCGAATTGCAAGAAACAATAATCCATTCATTCTAGGATTTGTCATCAATTCTCAAGATCAAAATCATATATCCAAGAGTTGTCCCCAATTGCAAGAAATCAGAAACAATTATGTTGAATGAAAAGCAAAGGAAACTAAGAAAACTGAAGAGCTGAAATTAGTTTCAGCTGGGTGGATGTAAATGCAGTTGACTTGCAAGAATTAATGATTCATTACTATCATTTTGATGGAAAGAAATGGGAGCTTACAAGTGTTAGAATCATTGAAGAAGAAAAAAAAATGGAAGTATAAACAGAAGCAAAAACATGGCTGCAAAGAAGAAAAATCAGAAAAAGACAATAGTTGAAAAACAAAAGAAAAGAAAAGAAAAGGAAAAGAAAACATGAAGTGGAAGTCAAGTGCTGGGGTTAGATTTCTGATTTAAAGTTGAGAACAAGAAGCTAGTTGAAGGCAAGAGTGAGTTATTGTTTGGAAGATTGGAATCTCAGCAGAAACATTTCAGAAATCTGCTGAATTCAGATTAGTTTCAGTTCTGTTCAGAGCCTGATCGGTTCCCAATCCGATCTGGGAAGCCTCTGATCGGTCACCATGACCGATCAGAGGGAATCCAGTGCGTTCAGAAGCAGTTGGGAATGATCAGGAGCTGTCCAGTCCGGTCCCTAGTCCGATCAGGCAGTGTCTGATCAGTCCAGTGACCGATCAGCAGAGCTGGCACAGAATGACACTGAATTCAACACAGAAATTTGAGGGTTCTCATCCAAATTAGCTGATCCTTGCTCCACCACAA
This sequence comes from Boesenbergia rotunda, assembly GCA_024364735.1. Classification (NCBI taxonomy): domain Eukaryota; kingdom Viridiplantae; phylum Streptophyta; class Magnoliopsida; order Zingiberales; family Zingiberaceae; genus Boesenbergia; species Boesenbergia rotunda. Next base: position 690,483 of record JAGFNQ010000153.1, on the reverse strand, counting down.
CTCTGAATTCATTGAGTGGACGATAAAAGAAGGCAAAGTATATTGGGTTACATTTTTGGTGTCCAAGTCTTCCACTCTCTTACTTTTCCATATTTTCCTATTATGCTATATTTCTTCTCCATATTTCCTTATCATACCATATTTCTTTACTTTCTTTATCATAAGTCATAAGTATCAAAGTTCATCAAGCTCTTATTTCATTTCTATGAATTCATATATTTTCTTTGACATGTTCTAATAAGCTTTTGTAGGTGTGGATCCAAATCAAGAATGACAGTGGAGAGTAGATAATAAGCAAGCCTATGATAGTGTAAGAACCATGATTGTGTTGGAGAGAGCTCCACTTCCATCAAAAACATTGAATTTAGGAAGAAAGCCATTTTAAAACTTCCCTTGCAAGGTTTATTGAGTTAATTCATCTCAATGAGTCATGAAGGATGAAGTATGCTAAGTTGTTGATTTAAGGACAAGATATTAGTCCATTGAGTTTAGATTTTTGAGAATTGACAACCCTAAGTAATTTCCTTTCAATTGCTTCTAAATATGATTGAGAATAATCTAGGGGGATACATCTTAGTTTACTAGTAGCTTGTGCGAGACGCCCAAGAGTAAGTGTGGGGGATTTGATAATTACCATTTTGTTGATAAATTTAGGCTCTCAAATCCATGTTTTGATCCACTTTTATATGCTTAAGTTTGCATTTGCATTAGGTTTCATGAATTCTTTCTATTTTGGCTTTTGATTCAAATCTTTCTATATTTGAGATATTTTGGCATTAATTTTGAATCTAATTTTGTAGGCTTCAAATGATCATGGACCTAGATCGGATTGGATCAACTTAAGTTAGAATTTTATCCGGATCAAGGTGATCAAGCATCGGATTAATATCGGTCGTCCATTCAAGAGAACAGCTAAATGTAAGCCATCTGTGAGTTTCTGATCAATCCAAGTTCAGGATAGGGCTAATTATGACCCTAGATCAAGATCTGAAAGTTTGAACCCAATCGGAGCACATCTGACCATCGGATCAAACTTAAAGGAGTTTCAACCATCCAAGCAAGAGAAGGGAAGATCTGAGCCATCCGCCAAAGATCTGATTGATCCGAACTGAGGACAAGTAGATCAGAGCCACAGATCAAGATCTGGGAAGTTTGGTTGAGATCGGACTTGTTCTGACCGTTGGATGGAGCGAAAAGGATCTCAGCCGTTCAATTTCAAAAGGAATAAGTTTAAATCAGAATTCCCTCTTCCTCTCCGGGTCGCGTCGCGTAGTCGCATATTGCAGAGTATCCAGTTTCCTTTAGTTCTTCATTTCTGCATCATTTCTTCATCGTTTTCCTTGCAATTTTCTTCTTAGATCGCGGGACCAGCACATCATAATCGTTTCTTCTCAAAGTTTCAAATCAATGAGGTATATTTTCTGGTTCAATTCGCTAATCTGATCTCGCAGCTGAAGGAGCGAAGGTGAGGGTCTCGCCGAAGTTCCATTCCATCGATCGATTCCATTTGATCGTGGGTTTTCATCGCCCGAAGCTGAAGGATTGTCCGAAGGGATTCTCTGATGATGATCTGAAGGTTTTGAGGCCGATCGCGAATCAGCGTATCGAGAAGAAGAGTTCGGCCGAAGAGTCTCAGCTACTGACCAATCATGGTGACTGGACATAGATGTCTCTGATCGGTCCCGTGACCGATCAGAAGAGGACCTGATCAGTCGGTTGACCGATCAGGGAAGCCAATTCGCAGCAAACTTGATCAAGGAGTGTTTCTTCATTGGTTTTTGATCTAGGGAGTTCCTAGCTGAACCTTTGTGTGACGGCAAGAGGAAAACATGGAGAGAAACTGATTTGATGTTTAATTAGGATTATTTTGGTTTTAAACATGCATTTCTTTAAGTTGTTTCCATTACACTTCAAGCCAAGTGTTTAAGCATTGTTTTGTTCTAATTTTCTTTATATTGCAAATTAGTTTCCTGCATTTAATTCCCTGCAATTAGTTCTTAATTTTCAATTCATCGTTTGAATTTAATTGCTTAGTTGTTAACTAGGTTATGTTCAGTTTCTGCAACTTCCTAAGTCATTTTCGCTTAGTTAAGTCTATTTCATTTTGTTCAGTTCCTAAGTTCAGTTCTGTTTCATATTGTCAACTCCCTATCGTAAAACCCCCATTTCATTAGAAAACCCAAAACATCAAACGACAAATAACCTGCAAGCTCGAGTTATACATTCTTTCAACTAGTCCTTGGAAAAATACGACCTGAGGCCCCTATTCTACATTTAATCTTGCTAGCAAGGGTTTTCAGTTTATAAATATCTAAATTAGAGGCTCATTCATGACACGTGTTGTGGGCACCCATCATGCATCACCCATGTAGACCATGATTTCTTCATTAGCTAGCCGTCGGGTTTCCTGGAACCCCTGCAGAGTATTGGAGACATGGTCATTGGCTACTGTATCTACGCACCAAGTACTGGTAGATAACACCGCTAAACATGTTTCAACGACTAAGGCTGAAGAAATACCTTTGTTTTTTCGACGGGGACAGTCCGCCTTCCAGTGCCTAGTTTGCTTGCACGTGAAGCACTTGCCTTTCGGCTTTTTCACGCCAGTCCGGGGTCCTTGCAATGCTGCTGCCTTCTTGAACACACCTTGTTTCTTCTTCTTCCTGCCTTTCGGCATAGATGTAGAAACCTTTTGAGTAACTATGGCCTGCGAATTTTGACGAAAGAGGCCCTCAGCCGCCTAGAGTTCTCCCAGGAGTTCCCCCAACATATATTCATGCTTATTCATGTTATAGTTGAGCTGGAACTGCTCAAAATTCCTAGGCAAAGATTGGAGTATTATATCGACCTGGGATTCCCTGTCGATAGCTCCTCCAAGCAACTCAATCTCATTGAGGTGGACCATCATTTTCAGGACATGCTCCCTAACAGGTGTCCCTTCGACCATAGTGGTAGTCATCAGCTTTTTCATTGCCAGCTGCCTAGCTGATCGATTCTGGTGTCCAAAGAGCTACTTAAGATTCAACATTATGTCACCAGTAGTGGGCATGGCCTGATGCTGATGTTGCAGCAAATTCGACATAGATGCCAAAATGTAGCACCGCGCGATCTCATCTGCTTTGACCCACTTCTTGTAACGCTCCTTATGCCCTTCACTAGAATCGTCTCTAGGCTTTTCCGAACATTCCTCGCAGAGTATGAATTTGAACTCTTCAGCAGTGAGGACAATATCAAGGTTCCTCTTCTAGTCTATGTAATTTGGAGCAGTAAGTTTGTTGTCCTTAAGAATTGTTGCTAGTGGAGTAAAAGTCATTATGAAAATCCTGAGAATCACAATACACTACTTTAGAAATCAAAAATAAATTGATTCCTCAAAACAATTAATTTTCAAAATCAACCAACATCTCAAACACCTAGAATTTGCATGCCACGTTAGTGTGGACGTACACAAACTCTACATTCGTTAGAGAAGGTTTTACCCATCAGTCTTACTATCTTGTCAACCTATGTTTTTGACAAGTAAGACTAATAGTTGGTCAACTTCGGCCCTACAATTTATTAGCAGTGACTCCGTTGGGGAGGATACTAATAATTGTATCTAAGTGTTTACCATTGCACGACACCAAGGGAACTATTTAGGATTATGTGCCTTCCGTTGGGGAAGTCCACACGCTCTTCAATAATCCCCTATAATCTTTTCTGAACATGTGATCCGCAGAACAAGTCTATCCGTTATGGAGGAAGGAACTCAAAGCCAACGCGCGGACTTGTTCGCATCACATATCAGATTGCAATGGAGACCGTGGGACCCTTAGAGTCCCTCTCCCACTTAGTAATTTATCTTGAGGAATTTTCTAGCACTACCACACAACCAAGAACAAAACCAATCAACATGAAAAAAAACATAGAGAAAATCCTAGATTATCCAACTTTCATGGCCCTTAGTCTCTAATGCGCCTCCAGTCATATCGTCACTTCGTCTGCTCCTCCCTTCCTTCTGTGCAAGATACCTCGACGGATTTCCACGCTGAAATAACTAGCTAATTATTTACATCATCGATCCTATACTCCTCGTGGGAGTGTACACGAAATCTAGATCAACTGTAAATAAATAACTCGGCTAAACATGCACCGTATTTAATTACAAAAATTAAATACCTAGCCTCGACAACCCCGAGGATTAATTAATTATAAAAATTGCACAATCAACACACAACACATATTTGGCCATGAAGTTGGAATCTCGTGCCTGCAACACAAAGTTAGCCTACGCACATCCGCGCATCATCCAGAAAAATAATAATGTATGAAATGCAAAAATTAACCAATCCTAAACTCACAAAGCCGGAAACCTCAGCTCTGATACCAATTGTTAGGTATGGCTTGGCAGGTTTCCTTAGTGAATACTTGGTCGATCCAAGAGACTACCCCATCCCTACGGATTAAGATTTAATCCGAATGGAGACCCGTCTCCCATCGACCATCTCGTGCCATATCAAACAATCCAAATTACAACTTAGCCAATTACCAAAATCGGCCTTATAATTTGCTCGACCGTGGAAAAGGCGATGAGTTGATCGTCGGCTTTTGTGTTTATGGTCGGGGTCTAGTTAATAATTTATTCATAAAGATATGAACTCAAAATAATAAACTATTAAACATGAAATAACGAGACGAATCAAGAAGACAAATAATCAACACGTAATCATTCAAAGGAGCATAGGGAAAGCTATACCTTTCCGATCACCTCGTGATCTTCTGGCCTTATGTCCCTCCCTTCGTGGACATCGTGTGGGCGACGATCTACCGTGATCCGAGATCAACGAGACCTCCAAAAGAGCTCTTCTTCTCACCATGGCTGAAAAAGGAAACCCTAGCCTAGGGTTGACCTTGCGCCGTGATAAGTATCATTTTATTGATCATTTCATATGCTAAAATCTGTGTTTGACCCATATTTTACTTGTGTAATTGTGGATTTACCCTAGGTTTTAGGATTTACATTCATTTTGGACTTAATTGCAAATTTTGATATATTTAAATTGTTTTGTCACTAAATTGTTGATATACTTTTGTAGTCTTAGAAGGATCATGGACCTAGGTCATGTTGGGTCAAAATTGAGTCAAAAGTGGACTGGATCAAGCGATCAAGCGTCGACTAATATGGACCGTCCGATGCAAAAATGGTTAGATCTAGACCATCTGAGAACTTCTGATCAATCCGAGCTGGGATTAAGGCTAATCGAGCGATCAGATCAAGATCTGAAGGTTTCGTCCAAATCAGAGATCATCTAGCCGTTGGATCAAGCTCGGGAGAATCTAGACCGTCCGTTCAAAGATCAAGGGGATCTGAACCATCCGTTGCAAATCTGGCAGATCCGAGCTACCCCGAGGATGATCCTATCCCTTGATCAAGATCTGGGAAGTTTGAGCCAAATCGGACGAAGATCAGCCGTTGGATGGAAGTGAAATGATCTCGGTCATTCACTGTTTTAACTACATAAACCGAACTCCTCTGCTTTGGATCGCATCGCGTCTTCACCAGCTTGTTTGAATTTTCTTCACTTGTTCTTCATTTCTTCAGCGATTTCTCCATCTGAAGGCGTGGCCACCTCGAATTCGACCTTGGAGCAAGATCTGGATCATTGGAAGAGGCTTCAATGGAAATTCTAGCTCGGATTTGCATCGGAATAGGGGTTGATTGAGGGTTTCATCAGTTCCTATTATTTGATCAATTTGATCACGTTTTTGTGTTGTTTTCTTCAATCGGAGCTATCTGGAGGGTCTCTGGAGCACTCTGATCATCACCCAATCTTCATCGCAGTCCTTCGTTGCCAGATCAAAGAGATCGGATTGGATTTTCCAGCTGCGTGCAAGATTGTGAGCAAATCTGAAATTGGAGCTATTTTCCCAGTGATTTGCGAGTTGAAGGGGTTCTTGGCTTGCTCTTGTGTGACGGCAAGAGGTTTTGAGACAAGGGAATGGTCGAGGCTTAGTTTTTATGGCATCTCTTGTTTTCTTTAGCTGTAATTTCAGTTTCAACAATTCATTTCTGTTCTGCACTTGTATCAGAATTCTTAGTTTTCTTCTCTGAATTGTTCTGCTGTAATTAGGTTTAATTCTTCAAAGTTAGTAGCTAGACAGTTTGTTTAGTTAACATTTGTTCTAAATTTTAGTTCATTTCGGAATTTAATCCTTGCGTATCAGTTTATTCAGTTTGTATCAGCCCATTTATGCAATTTCACTTTAGTTTCTATTTTTTTTTCAGTGTACTTCTATATCAGTTCACGCCTAATTTCAATTCCTGAAGTTAGAGATAAACATTAGTAAGCAATTGCAATCAGTTAGTTGTTCCGCATTAGTTTCATTCCTGCAATTTTGTTTAGCTTGTTGTGTATCATTTTCAGATTGCGTATCAAACTCCAATTCTGCACAATTAGAGTAATTTCTGCAAATAGTAGTTGATAAGTTTCTGAATTGAGTGTTAGTGAACATTAATTCATCGATATCAATTCTGATAAGTTTCATTTAGTGCCCTTAAGTCTGAATTTGGTTTGTTTGTTTTTGCTTTGATCATATGCTGAATTTCTGCATTTTTGCCCTGCATTTCGACCTTCACTTCATCTCTGCATTGTAGTGTTTCTGAATTTTCCATTCGAATTGTTTGTTTCAGATTCCATTGCTTAATTCCAGTTGCTTCACATTAGTTGTAATGCTGCACTTTTCTTTTGTATCAAGTAACAATTAAAACTTGCACTTAATGTCTTTTAGCACATAAGTCTCCTTCCCTTGCGTATCAAGTTAGTTTCCATTCTTCACTTTGTATCAAGTCTTCATTCCTGAAATCATGTTTATAATTCTGCATTAGTTTCAATCTTAAATGCCAGCACTACTTTGATTCAATTACTTAGTGTTTGGAATGCGATCGCTATAGTACTTGTTATTAGTTTGAATCTCCAAATCCAAAAATCTACCTTGCTTTGTTCAAGTTCATAATTGTTTAGTCCTTAATTGTCATTACCTAGTTTAAGTCACTTAGTTAAGCTTTCTTTACTTCTCATTGCTTTTCCATTTTTAATTGAAACCAAACCCGATTTTACTTGAAACCCGAAAATAGTTGACGACACATAAACTCGAGCTCGAATCAAACCATCTCAACTAGCCCTAGGAAAAATACGACCTGTGGCCCCTTTACTACCATTTTATTCTTAGATTGCAAAAGAGTTTCCAGCTTTACAAATATCTAAATTTGAGACCCACTTTCGTGACAGCTCTTTTGGGTCCATCAAATTTTTGGCGCCGTTGCCGGGGAACATACTAGTTGAATTGTTTGATTTTTGCTTGTGTGTTCATTTCATATTTTTCTTGATCCATTTTTACACTTACTGTTATATCTTGTGATCTGATTTTATTTGTTTCATCCTTCTATATACTTGTACTGTGATTTATTTTTGATTTTATGACCAGGTCTACAGGTGGTGATCTTGAGGACTTTGACCCTGAGATTGAGAGGACTTTCAGAGCTAGGAGGAGCCAGCTCAGTGTTTCAGAGGGATTTGACATTATTCCTACTCAGTCTATTTCAGCTTATTCAGTTGATCAGATGGCAAACCACCAGAAGACCATGAAAGAACTCGCAGCACCAGATGCTACATTTCAGTATTACAACATTGCTTATCCAGAGCTGGGTGGAGATTTTGAGCTTAGATCTGGACTCATCCACCTATTGCCCAAATTTCAAGGATTATCTGGAGAAGATCCAAATAGACACCTGCATGAGTTTCACGTTGTATGCTCCACTATGAAGTCTCAGGGTATTTCAGAAGAAGATATCAAGCTGAGAGCTTTTCCCTTTTCTTTGACTGGAGCAGCTAAGGACTGGTTTTACTACTTACCTACTGGGCACGTGTCTAGCTAGATTTCCATGAAGAAGGCATTTCTTGAAAAATATTTCCCAGCCTCTAGGACTGCAATCATCAGAAAAAGTATTTGTGGCATTCAGCAAGTGGTGGGGGAGACACTCTATGACTACTGGGAGAGATTCAACAAACTTTGCTCCAGTTGCCCTCAGCATCAAATTAGTGAGTAGCTCCTCATCTAGTACTTTTACGAGGGACTATTACAGATGGATAGGATCATGATAGATGCTGCAGCTGGAGGGGCCTTAGTAAACAAAACGTCAAATCAAGCTAGGGAGCTCATTTCAAATATGGCTGAGAATTCATAACAGTTCGGAAGCAGAGCCTTGTCTACTAGAGGAGTTAGTGAAGTTCAGGTGGTTTCTAATGATCAGAAGGAGATTAAGAATGCATTGGTAGAGCTCACATCGGCAGTTAAGCAAATGGGTCTCAATATTGCAAGTAAAAATTCAACTCTTTCGGTGCCTCCACAACCAAGTTAAGTGGTGATGAGTGTATGTGGTATTTGCTCTAGCCAGGAACACAATTTAGATTCATGTCCCAACCTTCAACAAGATGAGTCACTAGCAGCATTGGTTAGGGGACAATTTCAAGCCAGAAACAACTCTTACTCCTCTACTTATAATCCTGGTTGGAGGGATCATCCAATCAATGTTTTCAGCCCCAAATTCAAGGATTTCAGCCCAATCAATTTCAGCCCTCACCACAACAAGTTCCATTTCAAAATCAGAGTTTTCAAGGTTATAATTCTCCACAAATTTTCCCAACATTCCAGCCAAATATTCAGCCCTATCAACAGCAATTTCAGCCATCCTTTCAGCCCCAACAACCCCAATTCCAACAATCACAGCAGAGTAATATTTTTGCCGCTATACAAAACCTCGAGAGGCAAATTAGGCAAATGGCTAGTGAAATAAATCAAAATAAAGCTCAAGGGTCAGGCCAACTACCTTCTCAAGCTGTTCTCAATCCAAAGGAAAATGTTAGTGCTATTTATTTGAAGAGTGGGAAGGTTGCATCAACTCAAAATAGTCCAAGAGCTGAATTTTCTGAAAACAGGGCAGCACCAACAATTTCAGCACCGATCAGCCCCGAAATCATTTCAAAATCAGTTGATTCCACCCCTAGCCCGTGCTCAACTCCCTCAACAAGTAATCCTGTGATTTTGGTGGAGAATGATGGAGAAATCAGCCCTGAAACAGATTTTACAGCAACTACTTCAAGTGGGACAGCAACTCACAAATCATCCCTTCCATCTTCGGTTCAAGAGGAAGAAATTAGGGTGCCCTTGCCCTTTCCACAACGGAAAACTCAAACCAAAAGACAAGTGGAAGAGGAGAAAACCAAAGAGTACAATGAGCTGGTAAAACTTTTTAGCAAAGTAGAAATTAATGTACCCTTGCTGACAATGATTAAACATATACCTAAATATGCGAAGTTCCTGAAAGATCTATGTGTTCAGAAGAAGAAGCTTAAGGAAAATGAGTTGGTCAGCATGGGGAAAATGTTTCATCACTCATCCATGTCATACCTCAGAAATGTGATGACCCTAGCATGTTTACTGTATCTTGTGAGATAGGGAGCACCACGCTACATGATGCCATGCTGGATTTAGGAGCTTCTATTAATGTCATGTCCAGGACGGTCTTCCAGATGCTTGGCATTAGCCCTCTACAGCCCACTAGAGTTGTGATTTAGCTAGCAGATAGAAGCTAGACCCGCCCGGCAGGAGTTATTGATGATGTTTTGGTAAAAGTGAAGGAGTTGATTTTCCATGCAGACTTCTACATTCTAGACATGGAAGGAGAGTATCTTGCACGTAGATCCCCACTTATCCTTGGAAGGCCTTTCCTGAAGACTGCTAGAACAAAAATTGATGTATATGCTAGCACACTTTCGATGGAGGTGGGAGACACAGTAATCCAGTTTAGTATTTTCGATGCAATGAAGGATCCTAGGGGAGATCACTCTATTATGAGCATGGACACCGCAGATGAGACTATTGAGGCAGCTGAGGAGATAGATGGAAAAGCATGCGATAGCCTTGATTTCAAAACTGAAGCTTTACCGGATTTTTCTTATTTTTTATTTTATGATGATACTGCTATTGATAGTCCTAATATTTTTAATAAGGTTGTTGCAGGTATTACTAAGGAGTCATGCACAGGAGATGATTCTACAGGTGTAGGGGATTGCACAGAGCCCCAGGGACCACCACCATTGACCGATACATTAGAAAATTCAGAGGACAAGCCAGAAAGTGTAGGGACTTGCATGATGGGAGCAAGTACCCAAGGATCACCTATTCCAGTTGAATGTCCACCAGAATTTGAGCCTGAGATGGAGGTATTTCTTGTAGAACCAACAGACATTTTTCAGCAGGATCAGGTAAGTATTTCTTCTTTTACTTTAGAAAATTTCAGGGAGATGTCTAGAATTGCACGTGAAGCATATATTGATACATCATTTGTGAAAAATAATTATGGAAATTCTTTAGAGGCACCCAAGCTTGATTTTATTCATTGCTATGATATTCTTGAGACAGATTATGCTAAAACTGATTGTGAAAAATTTTTAGAAGAGCTTGAAATTGAAGTTATTTATTGTGATGAATCTCTTGTTATTTCTTATGCTGAAATTGAGTGTGAAAAACTTATGGAGATACCAAAGATTGATTTTATTGGCTGTGAAACATTTCTTGATATACCTTATGGAGAAACTGCTTGTGAAAAATTTACTGAGGTACCAAAAATTGATTTTATTGGATGCGATGTATTTTTGGATACATTTTATGTAGAGATTGATGGTATTACACTTTTATCTTACCCTGCATGCATGAGAAAGGTTTTATTTGGTTTTGCAGGGTCCCAGAGATTTCTTGAGTGGGTACTCCATCTAGACAGTCTTCAACCTCCTGGAAGGTTTTCCAAAAAGAATAAAGAGGGAGGAGATGATCTGACTTTAATTCGAAGCACTCTACCTCTTAAATGACTCTTGTACCTAAATCACCTTTGGCCACCTGAACATATTGCTGTAAAGTCTAAGTGTGGGGGAGTAATGCACAATAAAATTGAGCAAATGAAGGAAACATTTTCAGCTACTCCTACTCCTCCACTACCACGATGGAGGTTATTTCTTGATAGACTCCGACCGCCAGAAATAAAGGAGAGTTTGTTCCTTCTTGCATTTTCTTTCATTGCATGTTTCATTTTTATGTTCTTTAGAAGTAGAATTTTCTTTTAAAAGAGTTCTTGCTAATAAATGCGTGAATAGAGTAGAATGAATAATAGACATTGTAAATACCATTTTATGTCTTTTGGCATTTTTCCTTAATGAATAGGAATAAATGTATCTCTCTAGGTTATCTTCATATCATTTTAGAGTCTCTTGAAAATAAATTAAATTTGGTTGTTAAAACTTAAGGTTTGAGCTAATGGATGAAATCTTGGATGCTTGAGTACTACTTGGCTTTATATTCTTAATTGATGATTTGAGATGAATTATTTTGCCTAGTGAGAAATAGCCTTATTTTTGTGACACACATGTGATTGTATTCTAGAATTTGCTTAGGTTCTTTCAAAATCATATTTCAATGATTGGATCACATCTATAGAGGCTAACCAATTTGTTTACCTTTCCATATCAATTCTTGGCAATAATCATGTTCATTCTATTTTTCTTTCCTTATCTTCTACTCTTAACCATGATTTTAGAGGGACTTGTTTGTTTAAGGATGTTCTTTGATGCTATTTTGCCCGAGACAGACAAAAGATTAAGTGTGGGGGAGTGGTTAGTGATTTGGAATCAATTTTTAATCAAGGATGCACTTCTTTTGAAATTTTTTTTTTGAAATTTCATGTGCCAAATTGAAGTGAGTTGGGTGTCAAGAATGAGCAAAAAGAAGAGGTTAAGGATGGAACCAATTGGAGCATCTAGATTCTTATTACATTTCAAATATCCAAGTGGCATACAATGAAAAAAAAATCTGTAATGGAGAAAAGAAAAGGGCACGGAAATGAAGAAGATGTATCAAAATGCTATGGAGCATGTTCGACTATTATGCTAGAGGATGAGTGGCAGCTGTGTTAACCTAAAACTAATGCAAGAATTCTGTGCCAAGTTTAATTCAGTTGAAGAAGGAAGAAAAACTGAGCCCAAGTGGAAAAGAAATGAGCAGAAAAAAAACCAAAGGAAGCAAAGTATCAAGCCATTAAGTGGAAGAAGATGTTTTGAAAATCTGAATAATCTGGAAAGACTGGAAGTGAGAAACTGCAATGTGCTGAAACAATTGAAGGGATGCTGTGGAATCTGTATTGAAAAGGAAAATAAATCAGTTGGGATGATAGAACTAAAGTTGTGTAGTGCCATGGTCTCAAGTGAAGTAAGTAAGTAATTTCTCCACTACTAGTGATGTTGATTGCTGAATAAGAAATCAAGAAACTATAAGGATGAAGAGCTTGATGTTTTAGGATCCTGAAATGAATGGCCTTGGAGCTGGAATTTGAAAGAAAAAAAATGTAAGTAGAAGAACTTGTGCCAACCTGAAATGATGTGTATCAAAAGGGAGTTGCAAGAGTTAGTGAAGGTTATATGTGGAGCATAAAATTTTTGTCTCTAATTGCTATTTGATGTCTCAAGCTCTCTGATATGAATGCTGATCTGAATGAGCTCCATTAGAAGATTGGAGAAGTGAAAAAAAAAAGAAAAACAGATTGAAAAAAAATAGGAAAAAAAAACAAAGAGACAAGTGGCACACCATTGAAGTTTCGGCACCATGAAATTAGTGAAGATACTCTCATCCAAATTGAAGATATACTCCATTACATTCTGAATTTACTAGAGAGAAAGAAAAAGAAAACAAAATCAGAAAAGAAAAGAGAAGGAAACAAATTGTCACGCAAGATGGAAAATTGGCACAAAGGAATTCATGAATTCTTTTCATCAAATTTTGGAAGGGCAATGCCAAAGCCTCACTCTACCACACTTTTGACTTCATATGAGGACTGAAAGGAGGGCAAAGTGCATCAAAAATATCCTTGAGCATTCAATTCTTCCACTCATTCAAATTTGCTATTTACTTGGCTTTTACTTCATTTTTACCATTTCATATATCTTTCTCTTGTTTGATAAATTTCTGTAGATGTTGATTCTAATCATGAATAATGGTAAAGAGTAGATAACAAGCAAGCCTATAGTAGTGCAAAAAGTATGTGTGTATGAGTGAGCTCCATTTTCATCATGTGCTTAGAACTTAGGAAGAGAGCCACCAAAAATTTCCCTTGAGAGGTTTAGTGAGTGAAATTCATCTCAATGAATCATGAAGGTTGAAATTGCTAAGTTGTTGATTTAAGGGCAAGATATTAATCCATAGAGCTTAGATTTTTGAGAATTTTCAACCCTAGGTAATTTCTTTTCAATTGCTTCTACATATGTTTGAGAAAAGCTAGGGGATACATATTTAGTACTTTTCGCGAGACGCTCAAGCTTAAGTATGGGAGAGTTGATAAGTATCATTTTATTGATCATTTCATATGCCAAAATCTGTGTTTGACCCATATTTTACTTGCGTAATTGTGGATTTACCCTAGGTTTTAGGATTTACATTCATTTTGGACCTAATTACAATTTTTGATATATTTAAATTGTTTTGTCACTAAATTGTTGATCTACTTTTGTAGGCATCGAAGGATCATGGACCTAGGTCATGTTGGGTCAAAGTTGAGTCAAAAGTGGATTGGATCAAGTGATCAAGCGTCGATAAATATGGACCGTCCGATGCAAGAATGGTTAGATCTAGACCATCTGAGAACTTCTGATCAATCCGAGCTGGGAATAAGGCTAATCGAGTGATCAGATGAAGATCTGAAGGTTTCGTCCAAATCAGAGATCATCTAGCCGTTGGATCAAGCTCGGGAGAATCTAGACCGTCCGTTCAAAGATCAAAGGGATCTGAACCATCCGTTGCAAATCTGGCAGATCCGAGCTACCCCGAGGATGATCCTGTCCCTTGATCAAGATCTGGGAAGTTTGAGCCAAATCGGACGAAGATCAGCCGTTGGATGGAAGTGAAATGATCTCGGTCATTCACTGTTTTAACTACATAAACCGAACTCCTCTGCTTTGGATCGCGTCGCGTCTTCGCCAACTTGTTTGAATTTTCTTCACTTGTTCTTCATTTCTTCGGCGATTTCTCCATCTGAAGGCGTGGCCACCTCGAATTCGACCTTGGAGCAAGATCTGGATCATTGGAAGAGGCTTCAATGGAAATTCTAGCTCGAATTTGCATCGGAACAGGGGCTGATTGAGGGTTTCGTCAGTTCCTATTATTTGATCAATTTGATCGCGTTTTTGTGTTGTTTTCTTCAATCAGAGCTATCTGGAGGGTCTCTGGAGCACTCTGATCATCACCCAATCTTCATCGCAGTCCTTCGTTGCCAGATCAAAGAGATCGGATTGGATTTTCCAGCTGCGTGCAAGATTGTGAGCAGATCTGAAATTGGAGCTATTTTCCCAGTGATTTGCGAGTTGAAGGGGTTCTTGGCTTGCTCTTGTGTGACGGCAAGGAGGTTTTGAGACAAGGGAATGGTCGAGGCTTAGTTTTTATGGAATTTCTTGATTTCTTTAGCTGTAATTTCAGTTTCAGCAATTCATTTCTATTCTGCACTTGTATCAGAACTCTTAGTTTTCTTCTCTAAATTGTTCTGTTGTAATTAGGTTTAATTCTTCAAAGTGAGTAGCTAGACAGTTTGTTTAGTTAACATTTGTTCTCAATTTTAGTTCATTTCGGAATTTAATCCTTGTGTATCAGTTTGTTCAGTTTGTATCAGCCCATTTCTTCAATTTCACTTTAGTTTTTATTTTTTTTCAGTGTACTTCTATATCAGTTCACGCCTAATTTCAATTCCTGATGTTAGAGATAAACTTTAGTAAGCAATTCCAATCAGTTAGTTGTTCCGCATTAGTTTCATTCCTGCAATTTTGTTTAGCTTGTTGTGTATCATTTTCAGATTGTGTATCAAACTCCAATTCTGGACAATTAGAGTAATTTCTACAAATAGTAGTTGATAAGTTTCTGAATTGAGTGTTAGTGAACATTAATTCGTCGATATCAATTCTGAAAAGTTTCATTTAGTGCCCTTAAGTCTGAATTTGGTTTGTTTGTTTTTGCTTTGATCATATGCTGAATTTTTGCATTTTTGCCCTGCATTTCGACCTTCACTTCATCTCTGCATTGTAGTGTTTCTGAATTTTCCATTCGAATTGTTTGTTTCAGATTCCATTGCTTAATTCCAGTTGCTTCACATTAGTTGTAATGCTGCACTTTTCTTTTGTATCAAGTAACAATTAAAACCTGCACTTAATTTCTTTTAGCACATAAGTCTCCTTCCCTTGCATATCAAGTTAGTTTCCATTCTTCACTTTGTATCAAGTCTTCATTCCTGAAATCATGTTTATAATTCTGCATTAGTTTCAATCTTAAATGCCAGCACTACTTTGATTCAATTACTTAGTGTTTGGAATGCGATTGCTATAGTACTTGTTATTAGTTTGAATCTCCAAATCCAAAAATCTACCTTGCTTTGTTCAAGTTCATAATTGTTTAGTCCTTAATTGTCATTACCTAGTTTAAGTCACTTAGTTAAGCTTTCTTTACTTCTCATTGCTTTTCCATTTCTAATTGAAACCAAACCCGATTTTACTTGAAACCCGAAAATAGTTGACGACACATAAACTCGAGCTCGAATCAAACCATCTCAACTAGCCCTAGGAAAAATACGACCTGTGGCTCCTTTACTACCATTTTATTCTTAGATTGCAAAAAGGTTTCCAGCTTTACAAATATCTAAATTTGAGACCTACTTTCGTGACAACTCTTTTGGGTCCATCACGCCGTCGGCCCCTTCTTCCTCTCCCATTACGCCGCCGCCTGCCGGAGCTGCACCAGGGCCTCCGGACCGGCAACTCACCTTGAGAAGAAGGAGAAGAAGAAGAAGAAGGAGAGAATTCTCTTTCTTGCTCACCAAGACAGCTCACCCAAGTCCCTTTCCCTCAGCCTTGCGCCATCGCTACAACCTAGGGTTGCGGCGCCTTCACCCAGCCGCCGGCGACCTCCCCACCCACGGTGAGCACCACAAAAGGGAGAGGACAACCCTCCATTGTCTTTGTGAATACCAACTGAAAGATGGTGGAGAAGGGGAGAAGAACCGAGGATACAAACTCCTCTACTTCTCTTGTTGCGCCGCCGAGCCCTAGGAGAGAAGGAAGAGAGAGAGGAGAGGAGAGAAGCCTAGGGTATTAAGTCTTGGATTAAGCCTTGGTTTCTTGATCTCATAGGGTATTTATAGGGCAAAGGCAGGGACCAAGGGGGGGGTGTTGGATCTTGGCCCGTTAATAAATCTAAACTCGATCCATTAATTAAGATCCATTCCACTAAAGGATCTTAATTGAACTTCCTCACCAACCCCCATATTTTCATATGGGCTCAACATATTAAGAGTCGTCCATCCCCCTATATTGATGATCTCGAATGCCTATTAATTAATTAAATTACTGATAATTTAAATTAATTAACCTCTAAGTCCTTGAGTAGTACCACCCAACCTTATCATCGTGCCGGATCAAATCCACCTGCAGGGTTTAGCACAATGAACCTTTTGAGCTCATCAAGGGGGCATCATCATCCTGACTTACCAGGACACGGATTCCGTCAATAATCATCGTCACATCATATTATTAATATTATCTCCCAACTTACCGGGCCTATCGATCTAACAGAATAGATCTCGCCCATTGGCAAATCAAAGAAATAATAATAATTAATATATGTCCGATATTATTTTGGGATTAAGGGATCGTACTCCATAATATAACTTGAGGTCCTATGCAATTATCGCGTCAATACAAATTGGATGACCTCGGGTTTCGGTCCTGCTCAATGTACTAAAAGCACTCTAGTGTAATTCTATAATCAAGACCAACCACACCTAATTACACTACAACCATTCCGATGGGTTGTCCAATTCCATCTCGGTTGTGGGTCTCTTATTTATACTAAGCAAGGAACTGATAACACGATCTTCCGTGTGATACCACACACCATATTATCTACAATGCAAAATAATTAGACTTTGTGTATGTACTATTATAAACAAACACCTAGTGTAGTTGTGATTCTTTTTTCATAATAAAGATGCTCATATAAGGAAATGCATGTCTTTCAGTATACACATCTTACAATCTCCCACTTATACTTAAAGACATTGTTGTTCTCCCACTGCCATACATCTGACTCCCATATCCTCCACATGCCTATCAAAAGCCTTAGCTGGAAGAGCTTTCGTAAAAGGATCTGCTAGGTTGTCCTCTGATGCAATCTTGGCGACAGCCACTTCTCCTCGCTTTACGATTTCTCGTATAAGGTGGTACTTGCACTCTATGTGTTTACTCGCCTTATGGGCTAATGGTTCCTTCGAGTTTGCAACTGCACCACTGTTATCACAAAAAATTGTGATAGATCTGGGGAAACCAAGAATCACGTCCAAGTCCATGATGAAGTTCCTGAGTCATACAACTTCCTTGCCTGCCTCCAATGCTGCCACATATTTAGCATCCATGGTGGAGTCCACCACGCACTTCTGCTTGACACTCCTCCAAACAATGGCTCCACCTCCTAGAGTAAACACAAACCCTGAGGTAGACTTACTTTTGTCCCTATTTGACTGGAAATCTGAGTCTGTATAACCCACAGGGACTAATTGGTCTGCCCGGTAAACCAGCATATAATCCCTAGTCCATCTCAGGTATTTCAATATATGCTTTACCGTAGTCCAGTGTCCCTGTCCAGGGTTACTCTGATATCTGCTAACCATGCCCGTGGCAAAATAGATATCAGGTCTCGTGCATAACATAGCATACATGAGGCTTCCTACTGCCGAAGAATAAGCAACCGCCTTCATTTCCTCTATCTCCTTTGATGTTTTTGGACACATCTCTTTGGATAGGGGAACTCCATGCCTAAAGGGTAGAAAACCGTTCTTGGAGTTTTCCATGCTAAAATGAGACAAGACAGTGTCAACATATGAAGCTTGGGATAAGCACAACATCTATTTCTAGCGATCCCTTATGACCTTGATCCCAAGGATGTGTCCCGCTTCTCCCAAGTCCTTCGTATCAAACTGCTTTGATAGCCATACCCCTACGTCTGATAACTCTTTGACATTGTTGCCAATTAACAAAATGTCATCCACGTAAAGTACAAGAAACACCACGACGTTTTCGTCACATCTTTTGTACACACAAAACTCATCCGGGCTTTGACTGAATCCATATTACTGGATCACTTCATCAAAGCGAATGTTCTAAGATCTTTGATAACTACCATTTTGTTGATAAATTTAGGCTCTCAAATCTATGTTTTGATCCACTTTTATATGCTTAAGTTTGTATTTACATTAGGTTTCATGAATTCTTTCTATTTTGGCTTTTAATACACTTCTTTCTATATTTGAGATATTTTGGGTACTAAATTTAAATATCATTTTGTAGGTTTCAAATGATCATGGACCTAGATCAGATTGGGTCAAACTTGAGTCAGCATTGGATCCGGATCAAAGGGATCAAGCAAGGATTAATATGGGCCGTCCATTCAAGAGAATAGCTAGATCTGAGCCATCCGTCAACTTCTAGTCAATCCAAGATCAAGATAGAGTTAATCAAGTCCATGGAACAAGATCTGAAGTTTGGAGGCAAATCAGAGTCCATCTGACCGTCGGATCGAGCTTAGGAGGAGTTTCAACCGTCCATTTAAAGGAAAGGAAGATCTGAGCCATCCATCGCTGATCTAATTGATCCGAGCTGAGGAGAAGTAGATCAGAGTCATTGATCAAGATCTGGAAGGTTTGGTTCAGATCGGAGAAGATCCGACCGTTGGATGAAGCCAAAACGATCTCAGCCGTTCGTTTCAAACTATAAAGCAATTAATTCCCCCAGATCCAGGGTTGCGTCGCGTCTTCGTAGCAGCCGCTGTTCTTCCTGTTCTTCCCCAGTTCTTAGTTTCTTTTTCGTTTTCTTTGGCAATTTTCTTTCCCGATCACGCGGCCACATCAACATCTAGATCTTCACAAGTTTCAGATCATCGGAGTAAGTTTTCTCGTTCATTTCGCTAATCCAAATCTCTCAGTAGACAGAGCTGCAGTGAGGGTTTTGCCGGAGTCACTGTGCTTGCCCATCTTTCCTTGTTGATCATTGGATACCATCGTACGGAGCTGTCGAAGTTTGAGAGGGGTTCTCGAAGACATTTTGAAGGTTTCGGAGATCGACTGCCATCCAGCCGATTGAGAAGGCGGAGATCGGGACAGTCTGTCACCTCTTGATCGTTCACCACGATCGGACACAGAGGACTCTAATCGGTCCCGTGACCGATCAGAAGAGGACCTGATCGATCGGTCGATTGATCAGGAAGAGCAGAACAGCCGAATTTCCAGCAACTGAGCAAGGAAGCTTGTCTTCGATGGTTTTTGAGCTAGGGGGTTCATAGCTCATCCTTTGTGTGATGGCAAAGGGAAGTTTTGAGTAGAAATTGATTTGATGTTTAATTTAGGATAATTTTGTTCCATGTATTTATTTTCTTCAAGTTGTTCTAATTGTTTCCATTACACTTCAAGCTAAATGCTTAAGCCAAGTTTTGTTCTAGCTTTCTTTAATCTGCAATTACTTCCATGCAATTAGTTCTCTGCAATTTATTCCTTGCATTTAAGTTTAGCTCTTAAGTTTCAATGCCAATGTTTGAATGTAATTGCTTAGTTCTTCCGGTAGGTTAAGAGTAGTTCTTGCAAATTCTTTAGTTAAGCCCATTTCGTTCCGCATTGCTATTTCATTTCTTATCGCAAAACCCCCCATTTTATTAGAAAATCCAAAATATTAAAACGATAAATAATTTGCAAGCTCGAGTTAAACATTCATTCAACTAGTCCTTGGAAAAATATGACCTGAGGCCCCTCTACTACATTTTAACTTTGTTAGCCAAGGGTTTTCAGTTTATAAATATCTAAATTTGAGTGCTTATCGTGACACTTGTTGTGGGCTACAATCAATCTTGAAGCTTGCTTTAATTCATAAATGGATTGATTAAGCTTGCACACTAGATGCTCTTTGCCCTTTGCAATAAACCCCTCCGGTTGCTTCATGTAGATGGTCTCCTCAAGACTTCCGTTAAGGAAAGCAGTCTTGACGTTCATCTGCCATACCTTATAATCCATGTGAGCTGCTATTGATAAGAGAATCCGGATTGACTTAAGCATAGCTATCGGCGAAAAGGTCTCCTCATAATCGATACCCTCTTTCTGAGTGTACCCTTTCGCAACAAGTCTAGCTTTGAAGATCTCGACCTTCCCGTCTGATCCTCTCTTTCTCTTGTAGATCCACTTGCATCCAATGACTATTACACCATTGGGAGGTTCTACTAGCTTCCAGACATGGCTAGAATCCATAGATTCTATCTCGGAGTTCATTTCCCTTTGCCAAGAATCTGCATCCTTATCTTCGAGGGCCTCGTCATAGGTCCAGGGATCCGGTTCATTTTTACCAGGGGCCAAGTCCGAAGACTCTCCCAAAAACATGAACCTTTCAGGCTGTCTGACGACCCTCCCACTGCCACGAGGTACTACCTGTGTATACTCAGTGACACGAGGTGCAGTGACTTGTGGTGTATCCTCTTATACAGTTGATCCTAAAGTCAGAACATCCCCCCTTAACTTTTCAAGCACTAGTCTACTCTTGGGTTTATGGTTCATCACATAGTCCTCTTCTAAGAATCTGGCATTCGTGCTTACGATCATCTTCTGATCCTTAGGACTATAGAACAGACCACCCTTCGTTCCCTTAGGATAGCCCATAAACAAGCATACTTCTGTCCGAGATTCCAACTTATCAGTATCTCCCTTCAGCACATGTGCTGGAGTACCCCAAATCCGAACATGTCCTAGCCTAGGCTTTCGCCCAGTCCACATTTCTATTGGAGTAGAAGGGACTGCCTTAGATGGTACCATGTTCAGAATATACGCAGCTGTATCTAGAGCATATCCCAGAATGAATCAGGCAAGTCTAAATAGCTCATCATTGACCAAACCATTTCCATAAGAGTCCTATTCCTTCTTTCTGCAACACCGTTCTGTTGGGGTGTACCGGGTGCAGTTAGCTGGGACTGAATCCCAACTTCTGATAGGAAGGTCCTAAACTCTCCAAAGAGGTACTCGCCACCACGATCTGATCGTAGTGTCTTGATACCTTTACCTTGACGCTTTTCCACATCAGCCTTGAACTCTTTGAACTTATCAAAGCATTCAGACTTGCGGCGCATCAGGTAAATGTATCCATACCTTGAATAATCGTCAATGAAGGTGACGAAGTATTCAAAGCCACCTATAGCTTAGATTGACATAGGACCACACAGATCAGAATGAATCCGTTCTAACACATCTTTAGCCCTATACCCCTTAGCCTTGAAAGACCTCTTGGTCATTTTACCTTCCAAGCAAGACTCATAGATCGGGAGATCCTCCACCACCAATGATCCCAGGGGCCCTTCGGCTATCAACCTTTGAATCCTGCTAAGGTTAATATGGCCAAGCCTAAGATGCCAAAGATATGTCTGATTCATCATAGAAGGTTCTTTTCTCTTATTTGAGTTAGATGATGAGTTATTTACTTCAGTATGCATCGTGGGAGGTTTTGGTTCTAGAGTATATAGATTGCCGACCATTGTACCCGAACAGATAATCTCACTATTTCTTTTAATAACAACATTATTATCAAAAGTAACAGAATATCCATCCTTAAACAACTTAGAAACTGAAATTAGATTCTTTTTAAATGAAAGTACATAAAGGAAATCTCTCAGAATTAACACTTTATTTCTCTCAAAAGACAAATAAAAAACTCCCACTACAACTGCTGCCACTCTTGTAGCATCACCCATGTAGAACACGATTTCATTATTAGGTAGTCGTCGGGTTTCCTAGAACCCCTGCAGAGTATTGTAGACATGGTCAGTGGCTCCTGTATCTACGCACCAGGTACTGGTAGATTGCACCACTAAACATGTTTCAACGACTAAGGCTAAAGAAATGCCTTTATTTTTTCGACGGGGACAGTCTGCCTTCCAGTGCCCAGTTTGCTTGCACGTGAAGCACTAGCCTTTCGGCTTTTTCACGCCAGTCCGGGGTCCTTGCAATGTTGCTGCCTTCTTGAACCCACCTTGTTTCTTCTTCTTCCTGCCTTTCGGCATAGATGTAGAAACCTTTTGAGTAACTAAGGCCTGCGAATTTAGACAAAAGAGGCCCTCTGCCGCCTAGAGTTCTCCCAGGAGTTCCACCAATGTATATTCATGCTTATTCATGTTATAGTTGAGCCGGAACTGCTCAAAACCCCTAGGCAGAGAATGGAGTATTATATCGACCTGGGATTCCCCGTCGCTAGCTCCTCCAAGCACCTCAATCTCATTGAGCTGGGCCATCATTTTCAAGACATGCTCCCTAATAGGTGTCCCTTCGATCATAGTGGTCGTCATCAGATTTTTCATTGCCAGCTGCCTAGCTGCCTGATTATGGTGTCCGAAGAGCTCCTCAAGGTTTAGCATTATGTCACCAGTAGTGTGCATGACCTGATACTGATGTTGTAGCACATTCGACATAGATGCCAGAATGTAGCACTGCGCCATCTCATCTGCATTAACCCACTTCTTCACCTTATGCCCTTCACTAGAATCATCTCTAGGCTTTTCCGGACATTCCTCGAAGAGTACAAATTTGTACTCTTCAGCAGTGAGGACAATGTCAAGGTTCCTCTTCCAGTCTATGTAATTTGGACCAGTAAGTTTGTTGTCCTTAAGAATTGTTGCTAGTGGAGAAAAAGTCATTATGAAAATCCTGAGAATCACAATACACTACTTTAGAAATCGAAAATAAATTGATTCCTCAAAACAATTAATTTTCAAAATCAACCAACATCTCAAACACCGAGAATTTGCATGCCCGTTAGTGTGGACGTATACAAACTCTACATTCGTTAGAGAAGGTTTTACCCATCAGTCTTACTATCTTGTCAACCTAACTTTTTGACAAGTAAGACTAATAGTTAGTCAACATCGGTCGTATAATTTATTAGCAGTGACTCCGTTGGGGAGGATACTAATAATTGTATCTAAGTGTTTACCATTGCATGACACCAAGGGAACTATTTAGGATTATGTGCCTTCCGTTGGGGAAGTCCACACGCTCTTCAATAATCCCCTATAATATTTTTTGAACTTGTGATCCGCAGAACAAGCCTATCCATTATGGAGGAAGGCACTCAGAGCCAACGTGTGGGCTTGTTCGCATCACATATCAGATTGCAATGGAGGCCGTGAGAGCCTTAGGGTCCCTCTCCAACTTAGTAATTTATCTTGAGGAATTTTCTAGCACTACCACACAACCAAGCACATAACCAATCAACATGAAAAAAAAACATAGAGAAAATCCTAGATTTTCCAACTTTCGTGGCACTTGGTCTCTAATACGCCTCCAGTCGTGTCGTCACTTCGTCTGCTCTTCCCTTCCTTCTGCGCAAACTACCTCGAGGGATTTCCATGCTTAAATGACTAGCTAATTATTTAAATCATCGATCCTATACTCCTCGTGGGAGTGTACATGAAATCTAGATCAACTGTAAATAAATAACTCGGCTAAACATGTACCGAATTTAATTACAAAAATTAAATAGCTAGCCTCGTCAACCCTGAGGATTAATTAATTACAAAAATTGCACATTCATCACACAACACATATTTGGCCATGAAGTTGGGATATCATGCCTGCAACACAGAGTTAGCCTACGCACATCCACGCATCATCTAGCAAAATAAAAATGTATGAAATGCAAAAATTAACCAATCCTGAACACACAAAGCCGAAAACCTCAGCTCTGATACCAATTGTTAGGTATGGCCTGGCGGGTTTCCTTAGCGAATACCTAGTTGATCCGAGAGACCTCTCCATGCCTACGGATTAAGATTTAATCTGAATGGAGACCCGTCTCCCATCGACCGTCTCATGCCGTATCGAACAATCTAAATTACAACATAGCCAATTACCAAAATTGACCATGTAATTTGCTCGATCGTTCGACCGTGGAAAAGGCGACGAGTTGATCGCCGACTTTTGTGTTCATGGTCGGGGTCCAATTAATAATTTATTCATAAAGATATGAACTCAAAATAATAAACTATTAAACATGAAATGATGAGACGAATCAAGAAGACTCATAATCGACATGTAATCAACCAAAGGAGCATAGGGAAAGATATACCTTTCTGATCACCTCGCGGTCTTCTACCTTATGTCCCTCCCTTCATGAACGTCATGTGGGTGATGATCTACCGTGATCCGGGATCAATGAGACCTCCAAAAGAGCTCTTCTTCTCACCTTGGCCAAAAAAGGAAACCCTAGCCTAGGGTTGACATCGCGCCGCCGACCCCTTCATCCTCTCCCTTTGCGCCGCCACCGCCGTAGCGGCACCAGGGCCTCTGGACCGACTGCTCACCTTGAGAGGAAGGAGAAGAAGATGAAGAAGGAGAAAGTCCCTTTCCCACAGCCTTGCGCCGCCGCCGCAACCTAGGGTTGCGGCGCCTTCTCCCAACCGCCGCCGGACTCTCCACCAACGGTGAGCACCACAAAAAGGAGAGGACAACCCTCCCTTGTCTCTATGAATCCCAGTCGAATGATGGTGGAGAAGCTGAGAAGAACCGAGGAGACAAACTCCTCTTCTTCTCTTGTTGCGTCGCCGAGCCCTAGGAGAGAAGGAAGAGAGAGAGGAGAGGAGAGAAGCCTAGGGTATTAACTCTTGGATTAAGCCTTGGTTTCTTGATCTCATAGGGTATTTATAGGGCTAAGGCATGGACCAAGAGGAGGAGTTGGATCTTGTCCCGTTAATGGATCTAAACCCGATCCATTAATTAAGATTCATTTCACTAAAGGATCTTAATTGAACTTCCTCACCAACCCCCATATTTTCATATGGGCTCCACATATTACGAGTCGTCCATCCCCCCGTGTTTAAGATCTTGAATGCCCATTAATTAATTAAATTACTGACAATTTAAAATAATTAACCTCTATGTCCTTGACTAGTACCACTCAACCTTATCATCATGCCAGATCAAATCCACCTGCAGGGTTTAGCACAATGAACCTTTTGAGCTCATCAAGAGGGCATCATCATCCTGACTCACCAGGATACGAATTTCGTCAATAATCATCGTCTCATCATATTATTAATATAATCTCCCAACTTACCAGGCCTATCGATCAAACAGAATAGATCTCGCCCATTGGCAAATCAAAGAAATAATCATTTATAATATATGCCCGATATTATTTCAAGATTAAAGGATCGTACTCCATAATATAACTTGAGGTCCTATCCAATTATCGAGTCAGTACAAATTGGATAACCTCGGGTTTCGGTCTTGCTCAATGTACTCAAAGCACACTAGTGTAATTCTATGGTCAAGACCAACCACACCTAATTACACTACAACCGTTCCGATGGGTTGTCCAATTCTATCTCGGTTGTGGGCCTCTTATTTATACTAAGCAAGGAACTGATAACACTGTTGATGCAGTCTGGCCCGATTGCTGTTTTGGTGTTGACAACGATTTAAGTTTGGTTGAGTGAATTCGGATTAAGTCTAGGTGGATCTGAGAGATCGCACGCTGGCATGGGAAAAGACCTAGTGGGACTAGGCACACCTAGTAGGACTAGGTGAAGTCCAGGTGAATCTGGGAGATCCTACGCTGGCATGGGAAAAGACCTAGTGGGACTAGGCACACCTAGTGGGACTAGGTGAAGTCCAGGTGGATCTGGGAGATCGTACGTTGGCATGGTAAAAGACCTAGTGGGACTAGGCACACCTAGTGGGACTAGGTGAAGTCCAGGTGGATCTGGGAGATCGTACGCTAGCATGAGAAAAGACCTAGTGGGACTAGGTGAAGTCCCGATGAGTGAAGCTGGGCACGGAGTCTTGGTCCGGGGGACTGAGCACGAGTCAGAGAAGGCTAGGGAGCCCGTTCTCTTGACTTAGGGTTGGATTGGAAGCCTTTGGATCGGTCTGGTGACCGATCAGGGAGATTGGCACAAACTCCTGTTGTGGATCGGTCTGGTGACCGATCCAGAGAGGGCTGATTGGTCTGGGGACCGATCAGAGAGAGAACAGAGAATCCTTGGTTTGGCTTCTGTTCGGGGTCAGATCGTTCTGGTGAACGATCAGAGAACCCTTGATCGGTCCTCATGACCGATCAAATTATCACGAGGTTTCTCACTTGACCTATCAGGATGGCTCCTGATCAATCAGGGAGTGCCCTGATCGGTCATCAGACCGATCAGGCCATAACCTGGTCGGTCTGGTGACCGATCAGTGAGGTTTGGCCTGCGAAGGCTGGGAATCCCAGCACTGCTGTGGATCGGTCCGGTGACCGATCCACGATCTGTGATCGGTCAGGGTGATCGATCACAAGGAGTCCGTGATTTCCAGTTTCTCACTGTGGACCGATCAGGCTTGAGCCTAATCGGTCTGGTGACCGATCAGGGTCCTCTCTGATCGGTCTGGTGATCGATCAATAGCTGTAACATTAATTCGAAATCGCTGTCAGACTTCTGATCGTATCTGCATTTTCTCTGCTACCTGCTCATATTATTTGATATGCATCTGCTAAGCTTCTGTTGCAGTGTGCAGTCTTTACAGGGATGATTCAAACAATGAAGGAGGGTCAAAGGGGGACTTTCCATCGAGCAGGTTTGGATGTTTTCTTTTCTCAGGTTTCAACGGCTTCTGAGGCATGGCTGGCGACTGACGGAGGCTCAGCTAAGGAGGTCTTCAGTGGACTGAGTGCTCAGGGAGGTCAGTGGGTTCAGGCTATGCTCAGGGGATGCTGATGGAGCTTGGCGATGAAGCAGGAACTTAAGAGGAAGATGAGAAGCAGAGGAGCAAAGCGAGAACGAACAGGAAAACAAGCAAGTGTGGCTGTGGGTTTCGCTGTTGTTGTTGTGCTCCTTGTGTAGCTTCTCTCTTGAGCTTTCTTGCTACTTTCTTGTGAGAGATTCCTTCTTAGTCTCGTGAGCTTATCTTGTATTCTATTGAGACGCTTGTGGAGAGGTTTCTCCACCGAGAAGGAGGTGTTGTTTTATCCGGGTCACCGGGGCTTGATCTGCCGACGATCAAGGGATCGCCCACCTCACGGGCACGCCAAGGAGTAGGGGAAAGTTATCCCCGAACCTTGTACATCGCGGTGTTAGAGTTTGTTTGGTTTGCTTTTCCTTCTCTGCTTTGTTTATTCTTCTGCATTTCTTCCGCTACTAATCTGATCACGCAGAAGGTTTTCAAAAGAGCAAGAGTTTGTTGTCTGGCTACTTTCACCCCCCCCCCCCCCCTCTATAGCCATCCAAGCACCAACAAACACGATATTCCGTGTGACGCCACACACCATGTTATGTACAATGCAAAGTAATTGGACTTCGTGTATGTACTATTATAAACAAACACCTAGTGTAGTTGTGATTGACTTTTCATAATAAAGATGTTCATATAAGGAAACTCTTGTCATTCTGTATACACATCTTACAGAAAACCGGGAGGTTGTAGGGTGTAATCAGTTCTTGGCCGGGCGTGTACAGCTCCGGGGCTAAGCCTACGCACCGAGTGGTTGTAGGGTTTAATCAACTCTTGGACGGGCGTGTACAATTTCGAGGTCAATCCTACACACCCAGAGGTTGTAGGGTTTAATCAACTCTTGGCCAGGCGTGTATAGCTCCAGGGCCAAGCCTACACACCGAGAGGTTGTAGGCTTTAATCAACTCTTGGCCGGGCGTGTACAGCTCTTGGGCCAAGCCTGCACACCGAGAGGCTGTCGGGTTTAGTCAGCTCTTGGCCGGGCGTGTACAGCTCCGGGGCCAAGCCTACACACCAAAGGGCTATAGGGTTTAATCAGTTCTTGGCTGGGCATGTACAGCTCCGAGGCCAAGCCTACTCACCAAGAGGTTGTAGGGTTTAATCAGCTCTTGACCGGGCATGTACAACTCTGAGGCCAAGCCTACTCACCGAGAGGCAGTAGGGTTCTTTACAGATGGAACCTGATAAAGGGGGATTTAATTGTTATTTAAATTGTTGCTAAGAGGACATGAACCCAAGACCTCGGACATCACATGTCTCCACGCTTACCACTTGGGGTGAGCAGGCTATTGGTGAGGACCACAATGGGATGCGCTAAGAAGTACGACCGTAACATTCGGGCCATCAAGACCAAGGCATAGGCCAGTTTTTCCATCGTAGTATATCGCGTTTCGGCGTCCTTTAGAAGGTGTCCAAAGAAATAGATGGGGTATTGTACCCGATCTTGTTCTCGGACAAGCGTCGATTCCACCGCTTGCTCGGCTGCTGATAAATAGACGAATAAGGTCTCCCCCTCCACGAGTTTGTGTAGGGTAGGGAGGTCTGCAAGATAGGTCTTCAACTCTGCAAAGGCCTCCTCACACTGATCATCCCACTTGAACTTGGCGGCTTTTCTCAGGATTTTGAAGAATGTGAGTGTCTTGCCTGCTGATTTGGAGATGAATTGGGATAGCGCCGTGATTCATCCATTCAGCCGTTGTACTTCCTTGAAGTTCCGCGGGGGTGCCATATCCAGAATGGCCTTTACCTTTTCCATATTGGCTTCTATCCCCCTCTCTGTCACCATGTACCCCAGGAACCTGCCACTTTGTACCCCAAACAAACACTTAGTTGGGTTTAGTTTCAACCTGTTGGCCCTCAGGGTGGCGAACATCTCTTCAAGGTTAGCTATCATGTCTCCTCCCTTATCAGTCATTACCAGGATGTCATCCACGTACACCTCGATGTTCCACCCAATCTAGTGCCTGAAGACCTTGTCCATCATCCGCTGGTATGTGGCACCCTCATTGCGTAAGCCGAAGCGCATGACATTGTAGTAGTACGTGCTGTTGGCCGTCACAAAACTGACCTTCTCCTGGTCATCGGGAGCGAGCGGGACTTGGTGGTAGCCCTGGTAAGCATCTAACATTGAGATGAACTCACACCCGACTGTAGAGTCCACCAACTGGTCTATTCGAGGCAGGGGGTAGTAGTTTTTTGGGCAGGCTTTGTTTAAGTCTCGGAAGTCAATGCAGCTCGCCATTTGTCTCCAGGCATGGGGTCGAGGACCACATTGGTTAGCCAGGTTGGAAATTGGACTACCCTGATGTGTCCAGCTTTTAACAACTTCTGGACTTCATCTCGAATGCCCTTATCTTGGTCAGGAGCGAAGTGCCTCCGCCTCTGCTTCATGGGACGGGCTCCCCGCATAACATGTAAGTGGTGCATGGCCAACACCGGTGGAACCCTTTTAATCTCTTCAGTGGCCCAAGCGAAGACATCCTCATGGTTTCGCAGGCACTCAATGAGACGACTTCTTAATTCCGGTGCGAGGTCGAGGGTGATGCGCGTCCTTCCCTCTCCATGTTGAGGATGGATCTGTACTTCCTCACTCTTGACCTCCCTTCATTCCTCCTTAGGTCCTTCATCTTCTCCCAGATGGGCGAGGTCCTTTGGCAAGACCCCTTGAAGATCAGAGTCCTCCCAAGTACGGACAATGGGATGTTCCTCCAACCCTGTCATCGGTGCTCCTTCAGGTGCTTTGCTATTTTTCCACAGACGGCGCCAAATTTGTTCAGGAAAGAATCGACGGCGATGTCCAGTCGTCGGAGGCCTGCCCACATGGAAGTTGCTGTGGAGGGAGGAACTCCGAGCCCTACGAGATCAACACGAGCATTAGGGGACACGCTGGAAGGGGTCCGGCGGAGTCCACTCTGACGCTCAAGTCAGGATTTTGATAGAGAATGAAGGCAATTGAGAAGGAGAAAAGTACTAAGTAAGGACAGTGCATAACCCCTTTACCGGAGGAGCTATGCTACCTTTTATACCGATGGAGGTGGGCTAAGCATGTAACGCCCACTTTTTTTTTAAAGCGGCGTTATGCTAACATAGGTAGGAGCATGTGAACATCGTAATGCAGCGGAATAATTTAAACTTACACATACATGCACCTAACTATCCTTCCTAACATGGTGACATGGGAACTCAGCATATTAACGTCATACTTAACATCATGTCATAAAATCACATAAGTCATCCATTAGGCACATAAGTAGCAAGTGTAAATTGTTCTTGACAACACCATCCTAGGTTTAGCATAAGACTTGTAAGTATATCTTTCCTTGGCCAAGTAAATACCACACACACATTCTTGCTGCTCCTGCTGCTTCCTTATTGTCCTCTTGCTTAATCTGTGGTATAAGGAAAATAAGACTATAAGCACATAGGCTTAGTAAGACCCTTTCCTACTCACTAAAACCATTCGTCACTTAATCATAAGCACATGAAACATTAACAGGACTTGGTGCTTTACATAGAACATAAGCATATAAAATCGTTTAGCATGACATAGTTCTTACATAATACATGAGCATAAAAATACACTTAACATGGCATGATACCTGGCATAAATATAAACATAAATATACTTAACATGACATGATTCCTAACATAAAACATGGGCATATTCTTAATATAAACATAAGCATAAAACATTTTCTATCATGGCATAATTCTTAACATAAAACATAGGCATAGAACGTTTACTATCATGGCATAATTCTTAACATAAAACGTAAGCATAAAACATTTTCTATCATGGCATAATTCATAACATAAAACATAAGCATATAACATTTTCTATCATGGCATAATGCATAACACGAATTAATGCATGAGTCAAATGCATATACATAAGGATGCTTAATTTTAAAATCATACTTTTAAATACTTAAACATAATCATAACATCATTGGGGTCCCCAGCTTGTACCACATACATACATTATATGCGCGCATCCCTAAGTAAATACGAGGTAGCTAGTCTCGACCTACTAGGGTAAGGACAGCTACGGTAGTCCCAGAACCGAGGCGTTCTTAAGGTGCCCATCCCTGTTGGACAGCTTCGGTAGTCCCAGAACCGTGGACAGCATAGTCGGTAGTCCAGAACCGGGGAGTTCTTAAGGTGCCCATCCCTTGGACCCATACTTCGGTCCGGTACAAGCCCATTCATAAAGTAAAATAACTTCACATGCTTCATCATTCATAGGACATTCATAGCATATTTAACCATAACATAACCTTGTTACATGAAGCATGACATAAAGCATACTTGACCTTTAATCGTTCATACTTAATGCATAGCATTATTATACCTTAATGACATAAGCATTATCTTCATTCATAAAACATGGCATGCTTACATAAAACATCATTCTTGTTCATAGTGCTTGCATGATCATGATACATAAGGTAAGCATCGCCTTGTATTCATAGAACATGACATGTTTACATAGACCATCATCCTAATTCATACAACTTGCATGATCATGATACATAAGGTAAGCATGACATTGCATACATAAACATAGAATCTATCACAAGCATACATGGGTAGGACTCCTATAACCATGCTACGTGCTATCTAAGTGCATGGCATAGAACATACGACATTCATGAACAAACCCTACTAAGCATGACATCTAACATAACATACCAAACATGAAACATGACACTTAAGGTTAGGGTTATGGGTAACATAATTTCTACCACATGCTTGAACCTATATATATATACATCATAATAAGCCATAAACAATCATTCTTGAAACCCTAACTCCACCTAAACCCCAATCAAGTTGCTTAGCCAAAACTTGTAAGGAAGAGGTTCTATCATTCAAGTGACATGTAAGGTAGCATAAAGAAAGGGAAAGACCATATATTACCTATAAGGCCATAGGAAGCTATTAGGGCTCATGATTAGGGTTAACCCTAACTCCTAGCCCTACTTCTTGGGGTTGGCCGAAACTTGCAAGGGCCATGGGTACATGGAAAAATTCATAAAATTCCAATCAATCATCTAACACTATCCATACCATACCATAGGAGCCATTGGAACCCGTACATGAAGTAAGCCCTAACTCCTTGCCCAAAAACCCATCTTGGCCGAAACTTGTAGGGTTACAAGGCCATGTGAAAATTCACATAAATCACCCTCAACCTCCCTTGTATCATGAGGATACACAAGGTACATACTTGAAGGGTTAGATCCAACCCTGACCATGGAATCGTGGTGAGGGCTTGAACCCTAAAGGGTCTTAGGGTACTCCAAAAGTTCTCCAAATCATATTTTATTCTATATTCATCATGAGAAAACATTAGAAAGCATGATTGAGGTTTTTTTTTTTACATCATCTTGGACCCAAAAACATGGTGGCCGAAAGTTGTAGGGTCATGTCCATGGCTTTCTCAACATAAAACCCAAACGAAACTTCATATTATGATAAACATCAAGGAGAACTATTACACCACAGGTGAGGGAGTCTTACCTTGGTTTATCTTGGTTATAGACCTTAGATAGGAAGGAGGATGAAGACCTTGTTGTCCATTGACTACCCCTAGCCTTTGTAACCTTGTAAACAAAGCCTTGGATCTTGAAGGAGAGGCCTTCTTGTGAACTTTTCCCAAGGGAGAACCCTCCTATGGGGTTCGGCTAGAAGGAGGAAGAAGAAGGAGAGGAGAGGCTTAGTGGATGAAGAGAGGAGGAATAACTATCTTAGGGGTTAAGTTATCATCCTTCTCATTTATACACAATGAAGAGGGGGCAAGTGAAGAGACATGGTGCCTCCTCTCATGGTGACTCTTCACTTCCTTTAGCCTTAACAAAAATCTACTTCATTCCCTCATAATACTCCCTTGCTAGGTGAATTGGTTAGTACATGCATGATGGTATACTAGGTCCAAGGTTCAATCCTTGGTGCATGCACTTTATTTATTTATTTTTTTTATTCTTTATTTTCAAAAATTTCCCTAAGACTCACCCATAATCATGCTAATATTCCTAATTAAAATCCATTTATATTTATATTAAATTCTACCTAAAATCCACTAATAATCATGGTAGTAGAAAAGCCCATATAAGGCTCATTAGTATTTAGCTTCTCGATTTAAATGGGAAAATCATAGATAACTAGGCTAAAATTCGTACTAGTATCTCTAGGTTCCTCAAACACTATCTGGACATGATCAATATTTTAAAGAAAATATTGAGAAAATTTTCCGGGTCGTTACAATCCCCCATACCTCGTGAAAGTTCGTCCTCGAACTTAGAATAACTCTGGGTACTTGCGTCTCATCTCGTCCTCGCGTTCTCAGGTAGCTTCCTCGAACCGTTGACTTTGCCATAGGACTTTGACTAAAGGTACCTCCTTGTTCCTTAGTTTCTAGACTTCCCAATCCAAGATCTGGATAGGTTGACTTTCAAAGCTTAAATCCTCCTGAATTTGTACTGTCTATGGCTCGATCACCTAATCTGTGTTTAGAATACACTTCTTGAGCATCGACACATGAAACACGTTATGGATAGCCGACATCTCTTGAGGCAACTCTAGTTCATATGCCACCTTGCCAACTCTTTTCAGAATCGGGTACGGTCCCACATAACGCGGACTTAGTTTTCCTTTCTTCCCAAATCTCGTTCCCAGGTAGCTTCCTCGAACCGTTGACTTTGCCATAGGACTTTGACTAAAGGTACCTCCTTGTTCCTTAGTTTCTTGACTTCCCAATCCAAGATCTGGATAGGTCGACTTTCAAAGCTTAAATCCTCCTGAATTTGTACTGTCTGTGGCTCGATCACCTGATCTGTGTTTAGAATACACTTCTTGAGCATCGACACATGAAACACGTTATGGATAGCCGACATCTCTTGAGGCAACTCTAGTTCATATGCCACCTTGCCAACTCTTTTCAGAATCGGGTACGGCCCCACATAACGCGGACTTAGTTTTCCTTTCTTCCCAAATCTCGTTACCCCTCTCATAGGAGCCACCTTGAGGAATACCAAATCTCCAACCTCAAATTCCATGGGCCTACGCCGAACATCCGCATAATTCCTCTGCCGGCTCTGAGCAGCTTCTATCCGTTGTCGAATGTTCTATATAGCTCGGGTGGTGTCGTCGATGAGATCCATCTTAAGCCCCATTTCCTTCCTTTCACCACCTTCATACCAACAGATCGGAGACCTACATCTCCTCCCGTACAAAGCTTCATAGGGTGCCATTCCGATAGTTGCTTGGTAGCTATTATTGTATGTGAATTCCGCTAAACATAAATATCAGCACCAACTTCCTTTGAAATCCAGGGCACAAGCTCTCAATATATCCTCCAGTACTTGATTCACTCATTTAGTTTGCCCGTCAGTCTGAGGGCGAAAAGCGGTATTGAATCGTAGTTTAGTGCCGAGAGACTTCTGGACGCACTCCCAAAAATATGATGTAAAGCGACCATCCCTATCTGAGGTGATGGTCTTGGGAACCCCATGAAGTCTGATTATCTCCTTAGCATATAATTGAGCCAGTTGCTCAATCGAATAAGTCATCTTGATTGCTAAAAAGTGAGCAGACTTCGTCAACCTGTCCACTATTACCCATATTACATCATATCCGTTCGTAGTCTTAGGAAGTCCTGAAATAAAATCCATAGAGACATCTTCCCATTTCCATTCTAGAATTAAAAGTGGCTGCAGAACTCCACCGGGTCGCTGGTGTTCCGCTTTCACTCGTTGGCAAGTCAGGAAAGTACTCACATACTGAGCCACATCCCTCTTCATACAGGACCACCAGAATTTCTCCTTCAGGTCTTGATACATTTTGGTGGATCCTGGATGCATCAAATAAGGGGTTCCGTGAGCTTCCGCCAATATTTCTCTCCGCAGCTCCAGATCATTAGGGATACATAGACGATCCCTAAGGTATAGTACTCCCCCGTCGGCGATACGAAAACCATCGCCCTTCCCTTCTAGGGTCTCCTGCTTGATTCTCTGAAGACTCGGATCACCATTTTGTTTTTCCAATATGTCCTCAAATAGCATCGGTGCTAGTGTCATGGTGGAAAGCCGTCCGGAGATGATCTCGACTCCAAAATTAATAATTTCTCTTTCAAGTGGCCGGGGTAATATAGATATGGACATCAAGGTGGCACTTGACTTTCGGCTGAGTGCATCGGCCACCTTGTTTGCCTTCCTTGGATGGTAGAAGATCTCGCAGTCATAGTCCTTCACCAACTCAAGCCATCGGCGTTGTCGCATATTCAAGTCTTTCTGAGTGAAGAAGTATCGCAAACTCTGGTGGTCTGTATAAATTCTGCACTGTGCTCAATACAGATAATGCCTCCATATCTTAAGAGCGAATACCACTGCGGCCAGTTCTAGATCATGAGTGGGGTAGTTCTATTCATGTTCCTTGAGTTGCCTAGAGGCATAAGCAATAACCTTACCACTCTGCATAAGTACAGCTCCAAGTCCCAGTTTGGAGGCATCACTGTACATATCGAAGCTTTGATCACTTTCCAGAAGGGTAAGAATTGGAGCACTGGTAAGTCTCCTTTTTATCTCCAAGAAACTCCTTTCGCAGTTGTCCGTCCACTCGTACCTTTTATCTTTCCGGGTGAGAGCCGTTAGAGGGGCTGCAATTCTCGCGAAGTCCTCCACAAATTTTCGGTAATAGCCCGCCAGCCCGAGAAAGCTTCTGATTTCATTGGCGTTCATTGGCCGGCTCCAGTTATTCACAGCTTCATTCTTTGTTGGATCTACCATTGCCCCATCTTTGGAAATGATATAGCCCAAAAAGCCCACTTGGTCGAGCCAGAACTCACATTTGGAGAATTTTGCGTACAGTTGCTTTTCCCGAAGAATCTGTAATACTATCTTCAGGTGCTCGGCGTGCTCTTCTTGGGTCCTCGAATAAATAAGGATATCGTCAATGAAGACGATCACAAATTTATCGAGGAAAGACGAGAATACCCGATTCATAAGGTCCATAAACATAGCAGGA
Organism: Boesenbergia rotunda; assembly: GCA_024364735.1. Classification (NCBI taxonomy): domain Eukaryota; kingdom Viridiplantae; phylum Streptophyta; class Magnoliopsida; order Zingiberales; family Zingiberaceae; genus Boesenbergia; species Boesenbergia rotunda. The sequence goes on along the minus strand of JAGFNQ010000153.1, from coordinate 654,560 downwards.
GCATTTGTCACGCCGAAGGGCATAACAACGAACTCAAAGTGCCCGTACCTTGTTTGGAACGCCGTCTTCGGAATATCCTCCTGTTTTACTCTAACTTGATGATAACCAGACCTCAAATCAATTTTCGAGAAAATAGTGGCTCCCTTTAATTGGTCAAACAGGTCATCTATCCTCGGAAGGGGATACCTGTTCTTGATCGTTACGTTGTTCAGCGCTCGATAATCTATGCACATTCGCATAGATCCGTCTTTCTTCTTCACAAACAGTACCGGAGCTCCCCAGGGGGAATGACTAGGGTGAATAAGTCCCTTATCCAGCAACTCCTGTAGCTGTTCTTGAAGCTCCTTTAATTCAACCGGCGCCATACGGTAAGGTGCCTTGGAGATCGGGTTAGTACCAGGAATCAATTCGATCTCGAATTCCACATATCTATCAGGAGCTAATCCTGGTAATTCATCGGGGAATACCTCTGGGTAATCGCATACAACCCTGACATCTTCCAGCTTCTGGTTCTTCATTTGACTGGCATCAATCACATATGCTAGAAATCCAGTACATCCTTTGTCTAACATCTTCTGAGCTTGGAGAGTTGATAAGCATTTCCCGGTTCTTTTCCTTGGCTCTTCAATGAATTCAAACATAGAATCTGCCTCGGGTCGAAAGACCACCTTTCGCCTACGGCACTCGATAGAAGCACCGTATTTGCCCAGAAAATCCATTCCCATTATAACATCATAATCTTGCATGTCGAGTACTATCAGATCGCAGTAGAGTTCCCTCCCTGCGATTCCGACAGGTACCGCACGCAGTACGCGAGTGGATGTCATTATTTCTCCCGAAGGCAGGGTCGTTAAGAACTTGCAATCTAACACTTGCGGAATCATATCTATCTTCTTCATATATGGCCCAGAAATGAACGAGTGCATTGCCCCAGTATCAAATAATGCAGTAGCGTACTGACGAAAAATAAGTATCTGACCTATGACAACCGTAGAAGCTTCCATAGCGTCCTCCTTGGTAACCGAGAACACCCTGGCATTCGTCATAGTTGGTGGGGCCTCCAGCATCGAGGTACCTTCCATCTCAGCTTGCATATAGTGTAGTTTCGCTGGGGCACCTTGGTACTGGACGAGTTGTTGGGGAAGGGCCTGGTTCTTGGTAGGACAGTAAGCCGCCATATGCCCTTCCACTCCACAAGTGAAACACCGGTTCGTACCTTTACGGCATTCCCCGAGGTGCCCTTTTCCGCATGTCGCGCACAGGGAAGGCTTGGCCTGTTTATTTGCTGGGCCCCCTTGGGGGTTGTTCCATGGCTTTCGTTTACCACTCTGGTCTCCCTTCCAGTTGGTATTGGCATGCACCCTGGGGTTTTTGCCCTCCTGAGTGATGATGAAAGGAAAAACATCAAAGATAATGAAAGGAAGAATCGAGAATCCCGGAGTGAACTTGATCCTTACTTTCATTTAGCGCCTTCCTTTGCAGATTGATATTGTTTAGATAGTGCTCAGTGAGTAGGGCGCTACTAAACAGCTCCTCGGCGGTCTGCGGTCTGCTAACTCCGTCGGCCACGTTCAGAGCTATTTTAGGCTGCAACATCTTCAGCATAAGTCGGACCCTTTCTTTCTCAGTGCGGACCAGCTCGGGACATAGACGAGCTAGTCGGTTGAACTTCTTCATGGCTTCATTGACCGAGAGGTCGCCCTGTCGAAATTCCGTGAACTCGTCGTAATGTTTGTTTGTGACACGCATGTTGAAGAATTCCTCGAAGAACTCCGACTCGAAGTCTGACCACGTCATCTGATTCACCTGTCTTTTGGCCTTGACCCTTTCCCACCACATTCTGGCATCCCCAGAAAGGCAGAACGATGCGCACTTGATCATCTCATGCTCCGGCCAGTCTTGTAGCTCCATTGTACTTTCCACTGTCTTGAACCACGCTTGGGCGTCCCATGGTTCACCAGCACCCGAGAAATTTTCCGGTTTCAGCCTCAACCACTGGATCAGATAAGCCTCTTGTCGTGCTACAGTGGTCGGGCCTGCCAGAGGGTTTTGCGTAACTGTGGGCGCGACGGGTATAGCAGTCTGGTTCTCTGGTGGAGTAGTGGAATTTTCTTGCTGATTCAACAAGGTATTAATGGTTTGCTGCTGCTCAGTAACATGACGCTGGAGCTGGGTTACTAATTGCATCAGGTCAGGCGATGGAGTTGTCTCGTTAAGTCGGTTACTCTGTCTTCTAGCCATGCTTTTCTTCACCAAAGACAAGTATGGCCAATATCAGTTTTTTTTTCTTTTCTACCCCTATATCAACTCTAAAGTATTTGATTCATAAAAAAAATATCGTCCATAGTTACATATCCGAAAGTACTTTTCATCATAGAACATCGTTCATACATGAATATTCTAGAATCATAAAGTATCCTAAAAGTGCTTACTATCATAAAATATGCAGAGAGGTACTTACTTGGAAGCGGCAGGAAGTGTAACGCCCGCTCTTAATCCCCTAGGGATTCGGCGGCGCTACTTTAATTTTCGTACATTATAACTACACGCATGCATTCATATTTTTCAATCTAATCTATGCATGGGCATATGTATCATTAAAGCATGTAAGGTTCATGTAGCAGAAGCATAATTATTTTTTTTTTTATCAGAACCCTCAACCAAGCATGGACATCAAGTATTAAATCATGTGTAGCATTATGACATAAGTTATATAAGTGTCTCTAACATGGTAGGTAACTAAAAGATGGGTGAGCAATTATGCGCATGGATGAATTAGGCCAGAGCGTAATGAAGCATAATTTAGGCATGATAGAGTATAATGAATACAAGGCATAGAACATAGTATATCAACATAGATCTTCTAAGGTGAGATATCATGACTTGGTGAGGGAAGAAGCATAGCATATTCAAAACATGTCTCCTAGCGGAAGTGCAGTTAATAAACAGTTTTAGTATATAAGAGTACAATAACGAGTCATAGGGTATCAAAAACCAAGTATTCATCTTTAAACATAGCATGTATATAAAAAGAAAAACATAACATGGGTTTAACATGACAAGTTCCAAAACATAAAGCAACTAAGAACAAGATCCTTTTTATCCACCAGCACTATCACACACACCCTTGCCCTTCTCCCGCAGCCTCCATAGTTTAGCGTCCTTTATCTGTAGCATAAGGGGAAACACTAAACGATAAGCAATAGCTTAGTAAGACCTTGTCCTACTCACAAAACTGGATATCATGAAAAAGGTAAGAGAATATATATATATATATATATATCACATCCAAGCATTGTAAGCATGTTAAACATCTAAGCATGTTAACTTCATAGGAAGGTTTCTTTGAAAACATATAAACATAATACTTGAACATAACATAATTATTAGGGCCCGGCTTGTACTTCATGTTTTGCGCACGCCCCTGAATAGGAACGAGGTAGCTAATCCCGAACCACTAGGGTTTACTAGGCCTTCTCAAAAGTCCTTCAGCCTAGTATCATAATCATTTGACTCGCTTTAAGAGTCTATAGTACAAGCCATTACAAAATAAAATAGTTATCATGTTCTTCATTTTCATAAAGTATGCTCTTAGTCCCAACCTTCTAGGGAAGTATTCTTTAGGCCCTAAGCCTTCTTTGTTCATGCCATATAGGGCTCATTCTTATACATATGTATGCATTCATAATCATGATAACTAGCATAGTATAAAGCATGCATTTCATGGGAGCAACCAAGGCTAGGGTCCAAGAGTTCTCTCTTGGCCGAAAGTTGTAATTTGGCTAGCATGCATTCCAATCAACATATCAAGAATCACACAAGCATGTCATATTCTACACAAGATCATTATCATGCATGGTATTTATTAATCCAATCCCAAGTATAGGGCCCTTTGGCCGAACATGTAGGGTTGAGTACTTTGGGGTTTTTAGCCACATAGCATCATGAACATTCATACATCACATGTGATATCATAGAGATTCATTAGGGTGCATATCATGAAGTTAAGCTCAAGAACCTAACCCTAGGGTAGGGTTGGCCGAATGGTTTAGAAGGGGATTCCCTTCCCTCCTAGCCTTCTTTACTCACACACAATATAATACATTCATGCAAACATCATTATTAAGCATAGGAAAGCATGTGGTCTATCCTAACCCTTGGTTAGGGTGATGGCCGAAACATGTAGAGACATGTAGAGGGCATCATGTGAGTCATGTAATCGATTTAAGAGCAATTATGCTACAGGTGAGGGGTACTTACTTCTTTCGCTAAATATCCTTAAGGTATACCCTTAGTTCGGAGGGGATGTGCTTGTCCTTGCTCTTGAGGTCCTTGACTTCTTCTTGCCTTGCAAGAGATTCAAACCGTTAATGGGGTCTTGGGAGTGTCCCTTGGGATGAGACCCTTCCCTTGGATTTTCGGAAATCTCAAGGAGGGAGAGGAGTTTGGATTTCGAAAATTATAGAGGGAGAGGGGAGTTGGGATTTTCGAAAATTGAAGAGGGAGAGGGGAGTTGGGATTTTCGAAAATAGAAGAGGGAGAGTGAGTGAGGGGTTTGCAACAATGATGGTTAGCCCCTTAGCACTCCCTCTTATTTATACTAAGGGAAGAGACAAAGTGCCTCTTCTCCAAGTGTCCCTTCACCAAGGGGTTTCTCATCAAGAGCCTCTTCCTCTACCCTTTCACATTCCCTAACCCTTAACAAGAATTTCCCTTCCTTCCTCTCAGCAATCCCCTGCTGGGTGAATTGGTTATTTCGTTGCTTTTCAAGGCTTTGCTTACTAAGAGTTCCAAGGTTCGATCCTCGGCAAGAGCATATTTTTGCTCCTCTTTGGTTTTCACTTTTGCAAAGCCCATTAGCCCAATTCACTCTCATATTCTCAAATCACATTTATGCAATCACATATTCCAATTCATGAAATCACATATTCTATTTATGCAATTACATATTCCTAATCCTTTCTAATGAAATCAAATAACATTAAATCATGAAATCACAAAAATGTAATTTTATTCATTTATGAAATAAATGTCATACAATCTGATAATATATATATCGACATTTTTGTGCCCTTTTTACAATTGAAAGCAAGCCCAAAATTTGGGGCGTTACAATCCCCTACACCTTATAGAAAGTTCGTCCTCGAACTAAAACAATTCTGGGTACTTGCGTTTCATTTCATCTTCGCGTTCCCAAGTGGCCTCGTCGAACCGTTGACTTTGCCACAGGACCTTTACTAAGGGCGCCTTTTTGTTCCTTAGCTTCTTAACTTCTCGGTCCAATATCTGAATGGGCCGACTTTCATAACTTAGGTCCTCCCGGATCTGGACCGTTTGTGGTTCGATCACCTGGTCTGGGTCAGGAGTGCACTTCTTGAGCAGCGAGACATGGAACACACTGTGAATAGCTGACATCTCCTGCGGTAGCTCCAGCTCGTAAGCTACCGGGCCTACTGTCTTTAGGATCTTGTACGGTCCTACATATCGCGGGCTCAGTTTTTCCTTCTTTCCAAATCTCATAACTCCTTTCATAGGAGCCACTTTAAGGAATACTAGGTCCCCAACTTGGAATTCCAGCGGCCTACGTCGCTTATCCGCATAGCTCTTCTGGGGTTCTTGAGTAGATAAGAATATCGTCGATAAAGACGATCACGAACTTGTCGAGAAATGCCGAGAATACCCGATTCATCAGGTCCATAAACATAGCCGGAGCGTTGGTTACTCCGAATGGCATAACTACGAACTCATAATGTCCGTATCTCATTCGGAAGGTCGTCTTCGGTATATCATCTGGTTTCACTTTGACTTGATGATAACCAGATCTAAGGTCAATCTTGGAGAAGACGGTAGCTCCTTTTAATTGATCGAATAGGTCATCGATCCTTGGAAGGGGGTACCTGTTCTTGATAGTTACGTTGTTCAGCGCCCGATAGTCGATACACATTCGCATCGACCCATCCTTCTTTTTCATGAACAGTACGGGAGCTCCCCATGGAGAGTGACTAGGGCGAATCAGTCCTTTGTCGAGTAGCTCCTGTAGTTGTCCTTGGAGTTCTTTTAACTCCGCTGGCGCCATTTGGTAAGGTGCCTTGGAGATCGGATTTGTACCCGGTATCAATTCGATCTCAAATTCGATTTCCCTATCAGGGGCTAGCCCTAGTAGTTCATCGGGGAAGACTTCTGGGTAGTTGCATACAACTCTAACATCTTCTAGCCTCTGGTCCTTTTCTTGGCTTGCATTGACCACATGTGCTAGAAACCCAGTGCATCCCTTGCTTAACCACTGCTGAGCTTTGAGAGCCGATAAGAATTTCCTGGCTTCTTTTCTTGGCTCTCCAATAAATTCAAACTTAGTGTCTGCCTTTGGTTGGAAGACTATCTTTCTTTTACGGCACTCGATTGAAGCGTCGTATTTACTCAGAAAATCCATGCCTAATATAATGTCATACTCTTGCATGTCCAGCACTATCAGATCGCTATAGAGTTCCCTCCCAGCGATCCTGATTGGTGCGGCACGCATCATATGGGTAGATGGTATCATATCTCCCGAGGGTAGGGTTGTAAGAAATTTGCAGTTCATAACTTGAGGGGGTATATCTAACTTTGCAGTAAATGGCATAGAAATGAACGAATGCGTAGCTCCAGTGTCAAATAAAGCAGTAGCATACCGACTGTAAATGAATATCTGACCTGTGACTACGTTTGATGCATTCGCCACGTCTTCCTTGGATAATGAGAAAACCCTTACATTCGTCGCAACCGGTGGTACTTGCGGTTGGGGAGGTGCTTGCTTTTTGGCGCGGCAATCTTGGGCCTTGTGCCCTACCCGTCCACAGTTGTAACACTTACCTGTCCCTTGGAGGCAAGCTCCTGGGTGCGGCCTTCCGCATGTAGCACATGGGTCGAATTTGGGCTGCTTGTTGGCCAGACCACTTTTTGAGTCCTTCTTTCTCTTGCCATTGTGGTTCCCCTTCCAACTATTATTCTGAGGCTTCTGACCTCCGGCTTGTTGGGACCGGGTGCATGTTGACAAGGATACGAGTTCGTAAAATTTTAGAATTTTTACGTGCAGCAGAAGAATTTGCATAAAATAATTTCCTAAATTATTTTAACTTCGTATCTAGCATGCAACCTTATAGTGTGTTGACATAATCATAAAATAAAACTTTGCGGAAAAGTAAACTAATTTACATTGTACCTCTCGTAACTCGAAGTAAGGGACGAGATCCAACCGTAGCGTCCCTTGGAAGCTCCGCCTCTATTCGCGTCCACGCCGAGTTCTCTTCGGGATGACTTCGCGAAGTCACGAGTTTTGTGCCGACGAGAACTACTAGATTCTCTAAAGGCACAACTAGAACAACAAGAGAATAAATAGGAAACTAACCACCAAAGAAACGGAATCGAATTCCGAGAGGAGAGGAGTTGTGATCCGCTTCTTCTTCTTCTTGGTTGGCTTCTCCTTGGTATAGATGGCTCACGGCAACCTTTGCTCACGCCAACCCTTGCTTGGGTGTAGGTTGGGCGCCGGCCCTAGAAAGGCTAGGGTGGGCGCCGGCCCTAAAGGGAAGAGGGGAGAAGGAGAGAATAAAGAGAGAGGGAGAGAGGAAGTTACTAATCTCAATTAGTAATTCATAATAAGGGCTTGCCTTTGGTTCCTTTATATAGTAGCAACTCCTTTGCTAAGTCTCTCTCTTAACAGAATTAACGGAATTAGTTATAAGAAATATATTTTATAAATTCTCTTATTAATTATTCCGTTTAAGCCGAGTCTTATTATAACTAATTTATAATAAAACAAATTCTTCTTCTCTTTAAATTATGGAATAAATTTTATAAGAAATTTATAAACTTTCTTATTATGGAAAAATCAATTCATAATTGATTTTATAAAATTAAAATAAACAAATTCATGGATTATTTTAACTTCCATAAAAAGAATAAATTTCTACAAATTTATTTATATAAATTTCTTTATACAAATTTATTTATCCATAATTTATAAAATAAATCACACTAGATTTATTTTATTAATTAAACCAATTAAATTGGTTTTTCTCCCTTTAATGGCCGGCCAACACCAAGAGGGTGGACACCCTCTTTGGTCGGCCAAAACAACCCTAACCGATCGCGAATTAAACTCATTTAATTCGCCCAAAAAGCCTTCAAAAGACTTAGCCATTTTTAGCTTCCATTGCGCCTCTGATTAACTCAGATTCGACTTATTTCTCTTGATCGGAAAATCCAATTTTCAACTCGTTTTAAATCCCTCGGATTACTCATAGTGCGTGTGACTAAATAGGCTTTCGATTTATGTTGGCCGTCTATAATTAACCCATTAATTATAGAACGATCATGAGTGGCACCTAGTAGTACATCATGATCCCCAATTAATCGAAAGATCAACGGTTTAACCTCAGAAGTAATTCTGAAACCCTTCAGCAGCTCTAATGAATCGTGCCACATTCCCTTCACCACCTTATACCCACTTGGTTCAGGACACGGTCTATTTGTGTTAGTCCCCACTAGGCTGACTACGTCACACCTAGCCCAAGTAGTGTCTTTCTCGTCCTTTGGATTTCTAATTACTCTCATGTATTTTAGAGACTCGCACTCTAAACATGATATACTCTAGCCAGAGGTTTTGAGTAACAATCCGACGATAGGCCTTGGGTATACATCTCCTCGCAAGGAGTGGTGAATCCTTTGTAGGCTGTTCAAACATCTTCGGGCACTTCGGCTTATACCCAATCATCTTGGGTCCACACCTCCTTGGAGATGCTTGCTTAAGATGTCAAAGTATAAGTCTCCATGACCAAGATGACTTGAACACCGCAAGTCAAAGGAACATCGCACTTAAGCTGCAGTAAGAACTTCATTGACATATCTACATGTAGATTCCCATATGAAGTCTTACAGCTAGTCACTCCAATGAACTAGTTCCCTTAACTAGCATCCATGTTTATCTCCAGACATCCCAATGTCACCAGCCAGTGAGAATCAGCTGATTAGAGAATAACCTATCCTAGTCTCTACAGAATTGATAGTGTCCGTTTTTATCAATTCATCGACTAGGGATAATTTCAATACTTCACAATTGCACATTAGAGATAATCACTAGTTGTGATCCCATCACAAATTCTATTATGCTGTGAGTTGTATTGCGGACATTCAGTAGATGAGTTTAAGATCCCAATCAAATACACAAAACATGTATACTCAAATAGTGAATTATCATTTATTAATATAAATGTTTACATCATAAGGCGATTGCCTTAGGACACTTCTCTCATATCACTAACACGGCTTGGGTTTGGCTCTTGTTTTCAGTCAGCACCTTCTTTTGCTGGTTTATGTTGTTCAGGTAGTGCTCAGCAATCAGAGCACTGCTGAACAGCTCTTCTGCGGTCTGTGGCCGGTTGACTTCGCCGGCCGCATTCAGGGCAATTTCAGGCCGCAGCATCTTCAGCATAAGTCTGACTTTTTCTTTCTCAGTGCTGACTAGCTCCGGGCAGAGGCGGGCTAGTCTGTTGAATTTCTTCATTGCCTCGCTGACTGATAGCTCACCTTGTCGGAACTCGGTGAATTCGTCGAAATGCCGGTTGGTGACCCGCATGTGGAAGAACTCTTCGAAGAATTCCGATTCGAAGTCCTTCCATGTCATCTGGTTCACCTGGCGTTTGGTCTTTATTCTTTCCCACCACATACGCGCATCTCCAGAAAGGTAGAACGATGCGCATTTGATCTTCTCATGCTCGGGCCAGTCGAGCAATTCCATGGAGCTTTCCACTGTTTTGAACTAGGCCTGCGCGTCCCAGGGTTCACTAGCACCAGAGAAACTTTCCGGTTTCAGCCTCTGCCATTGGATTAGGTAAGCCTCTGGTCGGGCTACCGTGACAGGGGCTGCCGGGGGTGCTGGCGTAACCGGGGTTGTGACTGGAATAATCGTCTGGTTCACTGGTGGTGGAGTGGTAGGGTTCCCCTGCTGATTCATCAGGTTAGTGATGATCAGTTGTTGCTCCGCGATCTGGCGTTGTAGTTCGGTTACAACATGTGCCAGATTTGGTGGGGGTATGACGGGCCCAATCTATGTGTCACGAATGTGGGCCTCAAATTTAAATGTGAATGAATAACTGGAAACCCTTTTTACAATCAAGAATATGAAAATGTAATATAGGGGCCACAGGTCGTATTTTTCTCGGGGACTAGTTGTCTTTGTTCGATTCGCGCTTGTATTTAGGTGTCGTTTACGAATTTCGGGTTTCAAATTAAATCTGGATTTTTGGGTTGCAGTTTGGAAATGAAAACACAAAGAAAATAAATGAACTCAACTAAATGAGCTAAACCAAGTAAATGCCCCCTAAGGAACTCAACTAATGAAACTTGATGACCAAATGTAACTCAGCCAAAGTTGTAAACAAATCTGAAATTGTAAAACAAATCTGATAGCACTTCCAAATCAAATACAGCTAGACTATCTAAGAACCGCCCAATATCAAACCTATGCCAAATCCCTACTTGATACAAGCTGTGGCAAATAAATCCAGACAAATTATGTGCCAAATCTTCATTGATCCCAACTGCAGAAATTCATCCACTTGGGCACGCAAGCAAACACTGCTGGTATGCTGAAACTCAACTACTGACGCAGAAGGAGTTCAGATTCGGAAACAAAAATGCAGAACAAAGGACAAAAATTCAGCAACATTCAATGTAGAAAAGAATGGCAGAAATGCAGAAATAAAATGTAAACATTTCAGGAATTAAATTGAATGCAAGGCAAGATTTCTGAATTAAACTCAAGGGCAAGAATGGCGTTTACAGTTCAGGAATGACTGAATTCATTTGCAAGTTGATACGCAAAAAGAAAACTGCTACAATTTCAGAAATGACAAGCTTCAGTGTTAAATTGTTGCTTGATACAAAAAACAGATCTACACTGATCTCAAGCAACTGATGTAAGACAAACCAATTGACTGCAAAATTCCTAAGCAAGTGAAATCAGAAACGAGATTTCCAAATTAATTGCTGTGCAGGAATGAATGGCAGAATTTCTGAAATGGATGCAGAATGCAGCAGTAATGAGATCTTGATGCAGAATTGATTGCGCAGGTAAACAAGAGTTAAATGCAGAGTTTCAATGTCATGAATTTGATGCGAAGACAACAGATGCAAGCCGAAACGAATTTGCAGAAATAGAAGTGCAGAGACAAGAAAACTGACATGAATGCAGTGAGGAAAAATGCAATGCTTGAACAATCGAACACAAGGCTGCACTTACAGATTTGAGGACTAAAGCTACAATTGCATCTCAACTTAAGTCACTAATCAAGAGTGCAGGAAAACTGAAGAAAACCTAAGATTACTTGATACGAATTCAGAAACTGCAGCTCAAGTAAACTGCAGAATTGAATCTGGCACGCTGCTATGGAGTTGGCACGCAAGACATTAACTGAAATAAACTGAGATTAAACTCAATTATCCACTAAACAAGTTCACTAGCTAACTACTTGCAAATTGAAGTCCTAATTAGAGCTAAAACAATTCAGAAATCGAAACTAAGTTGCTGATATGAAAAACAGGACAGAATTGACAGAATTCGAAATTACAGCTAATTGCAATGAAATTTAACTAAACAAAGCCTCAATCTCTCATCTCAGCTTCGAATCCTTGCTGTCACTCAAGGTGGAGCCTCAAATTGAGAAAGAAACGGTCCATACAAGTAAATTACAGCAACTAATTTAGAAATTTCAGAAATGAAGTGGCAGTAATAAAATTACAGCTAAAACAAAGAAAATTGACTAAGAAATCTAAACCCCAATCACTCCATTAGCTCAAAGTCTCCTTGTTCGTCACGCAAGGGCTGGCTTCGAACCCCTAGGCTCAGCAATTCACTAAGGAACTGAATCGAGTGGCTGCATTTAGCTCAAAACTGTTCAAGAAGGAAACCCATCCGAATCTTCAATTTGGCCTTGTCTGATTGAAACGAAGGTGCGGGAATGATCCAAGCTTGTCCGAGAACCCCTCCAGATGGCTTGGACTGATGTACAATCTAACAAAACCGAAATCGAATCCTTCAAATGCAGAGCTGCCGAAACCCTCAAACACCTCTGCTCTTGCCCAATTCCGAGCTGAAAACTCCACCAACTACTCTCCCTAATGACCTCGACTTTGATCTGATGAAGAACGGAGGTGGTCGCGCCCCTTGGATTGAAGAATTAAGCTAGAACTAAAGAAGAAACGAAGAAGACGACTGTAGCGGCGGAGACGCGACGAGGAGAAAGGTGCGCAGAAATTTGATTAAATAGTTAAGCACGGACGGTCCAGATTGATTTGAGGAGATCCAACGGCTGATCTTCATCTGATTGGAGCCAAACTTTTATGATGATGATCTGGGGTCAGGATCTGCCTTGTGGTAGCTCGGATCCTCCAGATGTGCAACGGATGGTCCAGATCAACTCTATCTGTGAATGGACGCTCTAGAGCCCTCCTTGCTTGATCCAACGGTTGATTGAGCTCTGATTGGAATGAAACCTTCAGATCTTGATCATAGAGCTTGATCAACCCTAACCCTAGCTCGGATTGCTTCAGATCGTCCCGGATGGCTCAGATCTAGCCGCTCTTGAATCGGACGGCCCGGATTAATCGTAGGCTTGATAATTCGATCCGGTTCACATCCGACTCAGGTTTGACCCAATATGCCCTAAGTCCTTGAACCTTTGGTGCCTACAAAAATAAATCCAAAATTTAGTGGCAAATTAATCCAATTTAATGTAAATTTGCAATTAAGTCCAAAATAAAGGTAAGTTCTAAAACCTAGGGCAATTTCACAATTAATCAATAAAAATATGAGTCAAACATGGATTTTAACATCTAAAATAATCACAAAAATGGTACTTATCAACTCCCCCACACTTATCCTTGAGCGTCTCGCGAAACAACTAAATAAGTATCCCTTAGGCTCTCTTAAGCATAATTAGAAGCAAATGAAAAGAAATTACCTAAGGTTGTCAATTCTCATAAATCTAAGCTCTATGGATTAGTATCTTGTCCTTAAATCAACAACTTAGCCTTTTCATCTATCATGAGTCATTGAGATGAGTTTAAATCACTAGCCTTTCAAGGGAAATTTTGGTGGCTCTCTCCTTAAATTCTAAGTTGGTGATGGAAATGGAGCTCACTCTTACACATATGCTTCTTGCACTACCATAAGCTTGCTTATTATCTAATCTCCACCATTATTCATGATTAGGATCAACAACTATAAAAACAAATCCAGGACATAGAAATGATAAGAAGTGGAATAAAAACCAAGGAAATGGAAAAAGTTGATAAAGTGGAAGACTTGAGTGCTTGGGAATATTTCCAATGAACTTTGCTCTCTTATCAGTCCCCTAGTGATATCAAAAATGTGGTGAAGTTAATCTTGAACAATTACTTCGACTTAGATGAATAAAACTCTTTTAATCTCAATGTGCCAACTTCCACCTTGCGTGCCAAGTTTCTTTTTCCATCTTCCATCCCTGATTTTTCCTCTTTCCCTTTCTCTGTAATTCGGTCAAATATGTAATGATGCAAAGCTTGGATTTGGATGAGAAAAATCTTCACTAATTTATGGTGCTAAAACTCAAGTTGGATGCCACTTGTTTCCTTGTTTTTCTTGTTTATTCAAACTGTTTTTCTTCCTTTCCTTTTCTGCTCTAAGGTCTTACAATGAGCTCACGGCAGATTCCTTTCATTCTCTAATTTCTCAGACAATTAACATCAGTGAGCATCAAATGGTGTAGTGGAGAATTTGAATGGTTTCACTTGAAAATTCTGCCCACAGCTGCATTTGTTTTGAATTTTTCTTGCATAAGATTTCATCATTTAATTCAGCTTCCATTCGCACTTGGCTTGTATCACTCAGTAGCTCCCAGAGGCACCACTCGGCAGCAGCAAATACAATCAGATTTCTTCAATTGTTAGCAAACCTTGCAGCAGCCACATTGGTTTCAAATCAATTCCTGCACTGCCCAGAATTTTTTTCTTCCCTGTTTTGGCACATTTTTACTTCCATGTTTCGGATTTGGTCAGTCTTCAAAGTAGCTAAATGCAAGGTACAGCTGCAATTCAATATTAATACAAAGTTTCCTGGTTTTCAATGCAAGGTACAGCTGCAAAGTCCCAAGCCTTTACTGATTTTTTCTCTTTTTTTTTTCTATGGCACAAATTTGCTTTTGCTTGTGTGCCATTTTGCTTCTCATTGAAGAATTCTTCTTCAAAACTGCTCCACTTAATTGGCACTGCATCACTGATTTCCAACACCCATAATTCGGATTTCCCTGCACAACAAATTTCTGCACAAAAAGCTTCAATTCAGCCTCCATCTTCAACTTTTCTGCAATTTGTTTCTGATTTTTCCAGCTTGTTTCTGCTGCAGTTCTTTGTTTCAGCCACATTCCATATCAGATCAGTAACTTTGGTTCCAACCTCAGCAATGCATAGATTTTCAGAAATCTGCTCCAAGATTCCAGCACTTGCACAAACTGTTTTTGGCACAAAAATTTTTTTCTTCATTGGATCAGATTTTTCATCTCCTTTGCCCATTCTTGGTACCTAACTCCATTCACTTGGCACCAAATTCTGCATTAATCTCAGATTTACACAGCTACATTTCTTTTGGCCGAAACATGCTCCTAATCAATTCTTCCTTTTCATTTTTGGTACAGATTTCTGCACTTGTTCTTAAAAATTCCTTTTCTGCATTTTCCTACTTCAGATTCTAGCTCCACAGCTTCTTTTTCAGATTCTAGAATAGTTCAGTTCTTCATCCTTGCAACTCCTTGCTCCTTCACAGCCCTCACATTATATAATAGTGGAGAATTGAGTGCTCCACTTGAGAATTTTTGATTTGTTTGCCCCCTACATTGCTTCCTTTTCTTTTCCCAACTGTTTTCTCAGCTTCTAATGCAGGAATTGACAACAGCTCCATCAAGAATTCGTCCATAGTTCAGCCATGTTTACAGCCCTTCTGCTTTTCAGAATTTCGAATGGTTGTACCTTGCAATTCATCCTTGGCAATTACAGAGTTTTTCTTTGGCAAAACATTTCTTCTTCATCAAGTTCACAGAAATTTCCTTCACTTGAAATCTTGCGTTCAACAGTTTGGACTTCGGCCATGGCACAATTGTCTTCAAGTCGATACACTAAGTTTTGCTCAGACTCTTCTTCCTTCTTTCGAAATGATCACAGAATTTTTTCCTTTTTTGCAAGACACAGAAATTTTCAGATTTTTCCATTGCTTGCCACTTGAATCCTCAAAACATGATAAGGAAACTAGCTCTCCAATTGCATCCATCTCTCTTGCTCATTCTTGGCACCAAACTCACTCAATTTGGCACATGAATATGCAGAAAAATTTTTTTTTTCGTTGACATGAATTGCCTCTTTTGATACAAATTGATTCCAAATCACTAATCACTCCCCCACACTTAATTCTTTGTCCGTCTCGGGCAAAATAGCATCAAGAAAACATCCCAAGCAAACAAATCCATAGAAAAATGAGGGTCAAGATTAGCAATAAGGAAAGACAACTAGAATAGAATAAGCAAATTGACGTGGAGAGGTGAATAAAATGATTAGTCCCTATAGATGTGATCCATCCATTGAAATATGATTTTGAAAGAATATAAGCAAGTTCTAGAATACAATAACATATGTGTATCACAAAATAAGGCTAATCTCACTAGGTAAAAAAAAAATAATCCATCTCAAATCCTCAATTAAGCGTCTAAAGCCAAAATCGTACTCAAGCATCCAAGATTTCATCCATGAACTCAAATTCTAAGTCTTGACAACCAAATTTAATTTATTTTCTAAAAGACTCTAAAATGCTATGGAGAAAACCTAAGGGATACATTTATTCCTAATCATGCAAAAGTTCTAAAAGGAAAGACATGGTATTTACATTGACTCCTATGCATTCTACTCTACTCATGCATTTATTATCAAGGACTCAATTTAAAAGAAAATTCTACAAGTCATAAAAGTTAAGGAAAATGCAAAAAGGAACAAACTCCCCTTTATTTCAGGTGGACGGAGTCGATCCAGAAGAAGCCTCCAACGTGGTAGTGGAGGTATCTGGGTGACTGGGAGAATTCGGACTCCCTCACACTTGAACTTTGCAGAATTATGCTCCGGTGGCCGAAGGCGATTCAGATATAATAGCCATTGAAGGAATGGAGGGCTATGGATTAAAGTAAGATCATCTCCTCCTTCTTTCTGCCTTTCAGAAGTCCTTCCAGGAGGCTGAAGTCTGTTCAGTTGGAGCACCCACTCCTGTAGTCTACTGGACCCTGCAAAACAATGTAATACCTTTCTCAAGCGTGCAGGGTCAGAAAGAAATAAAATAGTATCAGTCTCTGCATAAAATGAATCCAAATCTGCATCATGTCCAAATAAATCAGTGCTTGGTGTCTCAATAAATTTTTCACAGTTATTTTCTACAAGATTTGCATCCATAAACTCATCACAATTAATAAAATCAATCCTAGGCACTTCACTAAGAGTTTCACAATTATTTTCTACCAAGGATGTATCAAGCAAAGTATCACAGCCTATGAAATCAATTCTAGGTGCCTCAAAGAATTTTTCAAAATTATTTTCAACATAAGATATGTCAAAAGACTCATCACCACAATTAACAACACTAGACACTTCTAAAAAAATTTCACACTCAGCATTTACATCCAATGTATCACAACATGCTTCATTTTCAACCACTGTAAGATTAGGTACCTCTAGGGATTTATCACAATCAAATTCTACAAGAGATGTATCCCTAAGTATATCGTAAACAATAAAATCAGTGTGAGGTACCTCTATGCAATTTTCAGAAAAATTAGGAGGAGTATTTACCTGATCATGCTGACAAATACCTGGAGATTCTACAAGAGTAGATGTAACTGTGGCCTCCTCCTGGTCATGTGCAGTCTCCTCTTCAGCCTCAAGCTCTGGTGGACAATCAACTGGTGATCCTTGGGTGCTTGCTTCCACCATGCAAGTCCCTACACTTCCTGGTTCATCTTCTGAATCTTGTGGTGGTCCCTGGGGCTTTGTGCAATCCCCTACACCTATATCAACCAAATTAGAAAAATTAGGATCATTAACAACTAAATCATCACAAGATAAAAGTATAGAATGATCTTGTAAAGTTTCAGAATTGAATTCAAAATTATCACAAGCCCTGCTATCAATCTCCTCCAATGTCTCTAAATCAGTAGGAATGGGTGATTCTTGGGGCTCAGTGCAATCCCCTACACTCTCAATCCTATCCTCTGAATTTTCTGATGCATCAATCAATATAGGTGGTTCCTGGGGCTCTGTGCAATCCCCTACACCTATAGAATCATCTGATTGTTCTAATACTTGGGCTTTTATCTGATTAATTCGATCTTGCACGTTTTGAAACCATTGTTGTTGTTGTTCTTGTTGTTGTTGGATTTGTTGACACATCTCCATAATCCTTTGGTGTAGAGCCTCATGCTCTTGTTGGTCTTGAAAAGTAATATAAGGCTGCTGAAAATCAAAAGGAGGCTGTGAATTCTGAAATGGAGACTGTGGGGGCTGATCAAATAGTTGAACATGCTGAAAATTTGGTTCACAAGTTGGTGGAGATTGCTGAAAATTGTAGCCCTGAAATTCTTGGATCTGAGGTTGAAATTGTGGTGGTGAACACTGAAATTGAGTGGGCTGAAATTTCTGGTTGCAAGGGTGAAATTGCTGTGACAATTGAAATGGTTGTTGGAAATTCAAATTATCTTGGTACCCTTGCTGAATTCCTTGAAAAGGTGCTTGATCTTGTTGGTAAGGTGGCTGAAAGTTGGGCTGAAAATCTTGAAATGGTGGCTGAAAATCTTGGAATAGTGGCTGCCCATTCTGAAAATTCTGACTTGACTGAAAGTTTTGAAATGATGGTTGATCTTGTGGCTGAAAAAACTGATTTGTTTGCTGAATATTTTGGTTACAAGGCTGTTGAAATTGTTGGAAAGGCTGAAATTCTTGCTGAAATTGTTGGAATTGTTGTGGTGGCTGGAATTGCTGTAATGGTTGATTGAAAGGTTGGGTCTGCTGAAAGTGTGGACACGGCTGCTAATAAGTAGATGAAAACATTTTGAACCTGCACCCCTGTCACAAAACAAACAAGAAAAATGGCAGTACCCGTATACAAAAGATAAAGCAAAATAAAATAGAACCCAATGATATGTCTAAAAAAAAAAAATACACAAGCAAAAATCAACTAGTTGCTTCCCCGGCAACGGCGCCAAAAATTTGACGGGCCCAATCTATGTGTCACGAATGTGGGCCTCAAATTTAAATGTGAATGAATAACTGGAAACCCTTTTTACAATCAAGAATATGAAAATGTAATATAGGGGCCACAGGTCGTATTTTTCTCGGGGACTAGTTGTCTTTGTTCGATTCGCGCTTGTATTTAGGTGTCGTTTACGAATTTCGGGTTTCAAATTAAATCTGGATTTTTGGGTTGCAGTTTGGAAATGAAAACACAAAGAAAATAAATGAACTCAACTAAATGAGCTAAACCAAGTAAATGCCCCCTAAGGAACTCAACTAATGAAACTTGATGACCAAATGTAACTCAGCCAAAGTTGTAAACAAATCTGAAATTGTAAAACAAATCTGATAG
This sequence comes from Boesenbergia rotunda, assembly GCA_024364735.1. Lineage (NCBI taxonomy): Eukaryota > Viridiplantae > Streptophyta > Magnoliopsida > Zingiberales > Zingiberaceae > Boesenbergia > Boesenbergia rotunda. The sequence goes on along the minus strand of JAGFNQ010000153.1, from coordinate 635,875 downwards.
CACTTCCAAATCAAATACAGCTAGACTATCTAAGAACCGCCCAATATCAAACCTATGCCAAATCCCTACTTGATACAAGCTGTGGCAAATAAATCCAGACAAATTATGTGCCAAATCTTCATTGATCCCAACTACAGAAATTCATCCACTTGGGCACGCAAGCAAACACTGCTGGTATGCTGAAACTCAACTACTGACGCAGAAGGAGTTCAGATTCGGAAACAAAAATGCAGAACAAAGGACAAAAATTCAGCAACATTCAATGCAGAAAAGAATGGCAGAAATGCAGAAATAAAATGTAAACATTTCAGGAATTAAATTGAATGCAAGGCAAGATTTCTGAATTAAACTCAAGGGCAAGAATGGCGTTTACAGTTCAGGAATGACTGAATTCATTTGCAAGTTGATACGCAAAAAGAAAACTGCTACAATTTCAGAAATGACAAGCTTCAGTGTTAAATTGTTGCTTGATACAAAAAACAGATCTACACTGATCTCAAGCAACTGATGTAAGACAAACCAATTGACTGCAAAATTCCTAAGCAAGTGAAATCAGAAACGAGATTTCCAAATTAATTGCTGTGCAGGAATGAATGGCAGAATTTCTGAAATGGATGCAGAATGCAGCAGTAATGAGATCTTGATGCAGAATTGATTGCGCAGGTAAACAAGAGTTAAATGCAGAGTTTCAATGTCATGAATTTGATGCGAAGACAACAGATGCAAGCCGAAACGAATTTGCAGAAATAGAAGTGCAGAGACAAGAAAACTGACATGAATGCAGTGAGGAAAAATGCAATGCTTGAACAATCGAACACAAGGCTGCACTTACAGATTTGAGGACTAAAGCTACAATTGCATCTCAACTTAAGTCACTAATCAAGAGTGCAGGAAAACTGAAGAAAACCTAAGATTACTTGATACGAATTCAGAAACTGCAGCTCAAGTAAACTGCAGAATTGAATCTGGCACGCTGCTATGGAGTTGGCACGCAAGACATTAACTGAAATAAACTGAGATTAAACTCAATTATCCACTAAACAAGTTCACTAGCTAACTACTTGCAAATTGAAGTCCTAATTAGAGCTAAAACAATTCAGAAATCGAAACTAAGTTGCTGATATGAAAAACAGGACAGAATTGACAGAATTCGAAATTACAGCTAATTGCAATGAAATTTAACTAAACAAAGCCTCAATCTCTCATCTCAGCTTCGAATCCTTGCTGTCACTCAAGGTGGAGCCTCAAATTGAGAAAGAAACGGTCCATACAAGTAAATTACAGCAACTAATTCAGAAATTTCAGAAATGAAGTGGCAGTAATAAAATTACAGCTAAAACAAAGAAAATTGACTAAGAAATCTAAACCCCAATCACTCCATTAGCTCAAAGTCTCCTTGTTCGTCACGCAAGGGCTGGCTTCGAACCCCTAGGCTCAGCAATTCACTAAGGAACTGAATCGAGTGGCTGCATTTAGCTCAAAACTGTTCAAGAAGGAAACCCATCCGAATCTTCAATTTGGCCTTGCCTGATTGAAACGAAGGTGCGGGAATGATCCAAGCTTGTCCGAGAACCCCTCCAGATGGCTTGGACTGATGTACAATCTAACAAAACCGAAATCGAATCCTTCAAATGCAGAGCTGCCGAAACCCTCAAACACCTCTGCTCTTGCCCAATTCCGAGCTGAAAACTCCACCAACTACTCTCCCTAATGACCTCGACTTTGATCTGATGAAGAACGGAGGTGGTCGCGCCCCTTGGATTGAAGAATTAAGCTAGAACTAAAGAAGAAACGAAGAAGACGACTGTAGCGGCGGAGACGCGACGAGGAGAAAGGTGCGCAGAAATTTGATTAAATAGTTAAGCACGGACGGTCCAGATTGATTTGAGGAGATCCAACGGCTGATCTTCATCTGATTGGAGCCAAACTTTTATGATGATGATCTGGGGTCAGGATCTGCCTTGTGGTAGCTCGGATCCTCCAGATGTGCAACGGATGGTCCAGATCAACTCTATCTGTGAATGGACGCTCTAGAGCCCTCCTTGCTTGATCCAACGGTTGATTGAGCTCTGATTGGAATGAAACCTTCAGATCTTGATCATAGAGCTTGATCAACCCTAACCCTAGCTCGGATTGCTTCAGATCGTCCCGGATGGCTCAGATCTAGCCGCTCTTGAATCGGACGGCCCGGATTAATCGTAGGCTTGATAATTCGATCCGGTTCACATCCGACTCAGGTTTGACCCAATATGCCCTAAGTCCTTGAACCTTTGGTGCCTACAAAAATAAATCCAAAATTTAGTGGCAAATTAATCCAATTTAATGTAAATTTGCAATTAAGTCCAAAATAAAGGTAAGTTCTAAAACCTAGGGCAATTTCACAATTAATCAATAAAAATATGAGTCAAACATGGATTTTAACATCTAAAATAATCACAAAAATGGTACTTATCAGGGTACTGTCTCGTTGAGTGTTGGTGTTGTCTAGTTAAGTGGTGGTGTTGTCTCGTTAAGTGGTGGAGGGGCAGTCCCGTTAAGACGGTTACTACGTCTCCTAGCCATCTTCATAAGAAATGAGACTAGTATGAGGTAATAGTTATTCCTACATCCATGCAAAATTAACTAGGAGTAGCACATACTATCATGCATAAAGGAAGTAGTAGGTTTAGAATTCTTACTTAGAAGCGGCAGGATGAGACTTGATGAGTGTGATAGTGGTGAGGTAGACCTCCACTGATACCAACTTGTAACGCCCGCTCTTAATCCCCTAGGGATTCGGCGGCGCTACTTTAATTTTCGTACATTACAACTACACGCATGCATTCATATTTTTCAATCTAATCTATGCATTGGCATATGTATCATTAAAGCATGTAAGGTTCATGTAGCGGAAGCATAATTATTTTTTTTTTTATCAGAACACTCAACCAAGCATGGACATCAAGTATTAAATCATGTGTAGCATTATGGCATAAGTTATATAAGTGTCTCTAACATGGTAGGTAACTAAAAGATGGGTGAGCAATTATGCGCATGGATGAATTAGGCCAGAGCGTAATGAAGCATAATTTAGGCATGATAGAGTATAATGAATACAAGGCATAGAACATAGTATATCAACATAGATCTTCTAAGGTGAGATATCATGACTTGGTGAGGGAAGAAGCATAGCATATTCAAAACATGTCTCCTAGCGGAAGTGCAGTTAATAAACAGTTTTAGTATATAAGAGTACAATAACGAGTCATAGGGTATCAAAAACCAAGTATTCATCTTCAAACATAGCATGTATATAAAAAGAAAAACATAACATGGGTTTAACATGACAAGTTCCAAAAATTGAAGCAACTAAGAACAAGATCCTTTTTATCCACCAGCACTATCACACACACCCTTGCCCTTCTCCCGCAGCCTCCATAGTTTAGCGTCCTTTATCTGTAGCATAAGGGGAAACACTAAACGATAAACAATAGCTTAGTAAGACCTTGTCCTACTCACAAAACCGGATATCATGAAAAAGGTAAGAGAATATATATATATCACATCCAAGCATGGTAAGCATGTTAAACATCTAAGCATGTTAACTTCATAGGAAGGTTTCTTTGAAAACATATAAACATAATACTTGAACATAACATAATTATTAGGGCCCAGCTTGTACTTCATGTTTTGCGCGCCCCCCTGAATAGGAACGAGGTAGCTAATCCCGAACCACTAAGGTTTACTAGGCCTTCTCAAAAGTCCTTCAGCCTAGTATCATAATCATTTGACTCACTTTAAGAGTCTATAGTACAAGCCATTACAAAATAAAATAGTTATCATGTTCTTCATTTTCATAAAGTATGCTCTTAGTCCCAACTTTCTAGGGAAGCATTCTTTAGGCCCTAAGCCTTCTTTGTTCATGCCCTATAGGGCTCATTCTTATACATATGTATGCATTCATAATCATGATAACTAGCATAGTATAAAGCATGCATTTCACGGGAGCAACCAAGGCTAGGGTCCAAGAGTTCTCTCTTGGCCGAAAGATGTAATTTGGCTAGCATGCATTCCAATCAACATATCAAGAATCACACAAGCATGTCATATTCTACACAAGATCATTATCATGCATGGTATTTATTAATCCAATCCCAAGTATAGGGCCCTTTGGCCGAACATGTAGGGTTGAGTACTTTGGGGTTTTTAGCCACATAGCATCATGAACATTCATACATCACATGTGATATCATAGAGATTCATTAGGGTGCATATCATGAAGTTAAGCTCAAGAACCTAACCCTAGGGTAGGGTTGGCCGAATGGTTTAGAAGGGGATTCCCTTCCCTCCTAGCCTTCTTTACTCACACACAATATAATACATTCATGCAAACATCATTATTAAGCATAGGAAAGCATGTGGCCTATCCTAACCCTTGGTTAGGGTGATGGCCGAAACATGTAGAGACATGTAGAGGGCATCATGTGAGTCATGTAATCGATTTAAGAGCAATTATGCTACAGGTGAGGGGTACTTACTTCTTTCGCTAAATATCCTTAAGGTATACCCTTAGTTCGGAGGGGATGTGCTTGTCCTTGCTCTTGAGGTCCTTGACTTCTTCTTGCCTTGCAAGAGATTCAAACCTTCAATGGGGTCTTGGGAGTGTCCCTTGGGATGAGACCCTTCCCTTGGATTTTCAGAAATCTCAAGGAGGGAGAGGAGTTTGGATTTCGAAAATTGAAGAGGGAGAGGGGAGTTGGGATTTTCGAAAATTGAAGAGGGAGAGGGGAGTTGGGATTTTCGAAAATTGAAGAGGGAGAGGGAAGTTGGGATTTTCGAAAATAGAAGAGGGAGAGTGAGTGAGGGGTTTGCAACAATGATGGTTAGCCCCTTAGCACTCCCTCTTATTTATACTAAGGGAAGAGACAAAGTGCCTCTTCTCCAAGTGTCCCTTCACCAAGGGGTTTCTCATCAAGAGCCTCTTCCTCTACCCTTTCACATTCCCTAACCCTTAACAAGAATTTCCCTTCCTTCCTCTCAGCAATCCCCTGCTGGGTGAATTGGTTATTTCGTTGCTTTTCAAGGCTTTGCTTACTAAGAGTTCCAAGGTTCGATCCTCGGCAAGAGCATATTTTTGCTCCTCTTTGGTTTTCACTTTTGCAAAGCCCATTTGCCCAATTCACTCTCATATTCTCAAATCACATTTATGCAATCACATATTCCAATTCATGAAATCACATATTCTAATTTATGCAATTACATATTCCTAATCCTTTCTAATGAAATCACATAACATTAAATCATGAAATCACAAAAATGTAATTTTATTCATTTATGAAATAAATGTCATACAATCTGATAATATATATATCGACATTTTTGTGTCCTTTTTACAATCGAATGCAAGCCCAAAATTTGGGGCGTTACTGGAAGAAGGCTTGATGTGTGTGTAGTGAGATGGCAAACTGCTCTGATACCAACCTGTAACGCCCGCTTTTTTTTTAAAGCGGCGTTACGCTAACATACGTAGGGGCATGTGAACATCGTAATGCAGCGGAATAATTTAAACTTACACATACATGCACCTAACTATCCTTCCTAATATGGTGACATGGGAACTTAGCATATTAACGTCATACTTAACATCATGTCATAAAATCACATAAGTCATCCATTAGGCACATAAGTAGCAAGTATAAATTGTTCTTGACAACACCATCCTAGGTTTAGCATAAGACTTGTAAGTATATCTTTCCTTGCCAAGTCACTACCACACACACATTCTTGCCCCTCCTGCTGCTTCCTTATTGTCCTCTTGCTTGATCTGCGATATAAGGAAAATAAGACTATAAGCACATAGGCTTAGTAAGACCCTTTCCTACTCACTAAAACCATTCGTCACTTAATCATAAGCACATGAAACATTAACATGACTTGGTGCTTTACATAGAACATAAGCATATAAAATCATTTAGCATGACATAGTTCTTACATAATACATGAGCATAAAAATACACTTAACATGGCATGATACCTGGCATAAATATAAACATAAATATACTTAACATGACATGATTCCTAACATAAAACATGGGCATATTCTTAATATAAACATAAGCATAAAACATTTTCTATCAAGACATAATTCTTAACATAAAACATAGGCATATAACGTTTACTATCATGACATAATTCTTAACATAAAACATAAGCATAAAACATTTTCTATCATGGCATAATTCTTAACATAAAACATAAGCATATAACATTTTCTATCATGGCATAATGCATAACATGAATGAATGCATGAGTCAAATGCATATACATAAGGATGCTTAATTTTAAAATCATACTTTTAAATACTTAAACATAATCATAATATCATTGGGGGTCCCGACTTGTACCACATACATACATCATATGCGCGCATCCCTAAGCAAATACGAGGTAGCTAGTCTCGACCTACTAGGGTAAGGACAGCTACGGTAGTCCCAGAACCGAGGCGTTCTTAAGGTGCCCATCCCTGTTGGACAGCTTCGGTAGTCCCAGAACCGTGGACAGCATAGTCGGTAGTCCAGAACTGGGCCGTTCTTAAGGTGCCCATCCCTTGGACCCATACTTCGGTCTGATACAAGCTCATTCATAAAGTAAAATAACTTCACATGCTTCATCATTCATAGGACATTCATAGCATATTTAACCATAACATAACCTTGTTACATGAAGCATGACATAAAGCATACTTGACCTTTAATCGTTCATACTTAATGCATAGCATTATTATGCCTTAACGGCATAAGCATTATCTTCATTCATAAAACATGGCATGCTTATATAAAACATCATTCTTGTTTATAGTGCTTGCATGATCATGATACATAAGGTAAGCATCGCCTTGTATTCATAGAACATGACATGTTTACATAGACCATCATCCTAATTCATAGAGTTTGCATGATCATGATACATAAGGTAAGCATGACATTGCATACATAAACATAGTATCTATCACAAGCATACATGGGTAGGACTCCTATAACCATGCTATGTGCTATCTAAGTGCATGGCATAGAACATACGACATTCATGAACAAACCCTACTAAGTATGGCATCTAACATAACATACCAAACATGAAACATGACACTTAAGGTTAGGGTTATGGGTAACATAATTTCTACCACATGCTTGAACCTATATATATATACATCATAATAAGTCATAAACAATCATTCTTGAAACCCTAACTCCACCTAAACCCCAATCAAGTTGCTTGGCCGAAACTTGTAAGGAAGAGGTTCTATCATTCAAGTGACATGTAAGGTAGCATAAAGAAAGGGAAAGACCATACATTACCTATAAGGCCATAGGAAGCTATTAGGGCTCATGATTAGGGTTAACCCTAACTCCTAGCCCTACTTCTTGGGGTTGGCCGAAACATGCAAAGGCCATGGGTACATGGAAAAATTCATAAAATTCCAACCAATTATCTAACACTATCCATACCATACCATAGGAGCCATTGGAACCCGTACATGAAGTAAGCCCTAACTCCTTGCCCAAAAACCCATCTTGGCCGAAACTTGTAGAGTTACAAGGCCATGTGAAAATTCACATAAATCACCCTCAACCTCCCTTGTTTCATGAGGATACACAAGGTGCATACTTGAAGGGTTAGATCCAACCCTAACCATGGAATCGTGGTGAGGGCTCGAACCCTAAAGGGTCTTAGGGTACTCCAAAAGTTCTCCAAATCATATTTTATTCTATATTCATCATGAGAAAACATTAGAAAGCATGAGTGAGGTTTTTTTTTTTTTTACATCATCTTGGACCCAAAAACATGGTGGCCGAAAGTTGTAGGGTCATGTCCATGGCTTTCTCAACATAAAACCCAAACGAAACTTCATATTATGATAAACATCAAGGAGAACTATTACACCACAGGTGAGGGAGTCTTACCTTGGTTTATCTTGGTTATAGACCTTAGATAGGAAGGAGGATGAAGACCTTGTTGTCCCTTGACTATCCCTAGCCTTTGTAACCTTGTAAACAAAGCCTTGGATCTTGAAGGAGAGGCCTTCTTGTGAACTTTTCCCAAGGGAGAACCCTCCTATGGGGTTCGGCTAGAAGGAGGAAGAAGAAGGAGAGGAGAAGCTTACTGGATGAAGAGAGGAGGAATAACTATCTTAGGGGTTAAGTTATTATTCTTCTCATTTATACACAATGAAGAGGGGGCAAGTGAAGAGACATGGTGCCTCCTCTCATGGTGACTCTTCATTTCCTTTAGCCTTAACAAAAATCCACTTCATTCCCTTATAGCACTCTCTTGCTAGGTGAATTGGTTAGTACATGCGTGATGGTATACTAGGTCCAAGGTTCAATCTTTGTTGCATGCACTTTATTTATTTATTTATTCTTTATTTTCGAAAATTTTCCTAAGACTCACGCATAATCATGCTAATATTCCTAATTAAAACTCATTTATATTTATATTAAATTCTACCTAAAATCCACTAATAACCATGGTACTAGAAAAGCCCATATAAGGCCCATTAGTATTTAGCTTCTCGATTTAAATGGGAAAATCATGGATAACTAGGCTAAAATTCGTACTAGTATCTCTAGGTTCCTGAAACACTATCTAGACATGATCAATATTTTAAAGAAAATATTGAGAAAATTTTTCGGGTCGTTACAAAGCATGCTACGTCGATCTGTGCCACGTCTCCGCGATTTGAGCCACGTTGCCCCCCTCCTTCGGCGGTTACTGGATAGCTTTTGAAATGGTCTGCGTCGTTATTACTCTTCGACCCACTACGGTATTTAAGGTGGTGATGACTCCTTATAACAGGGATGCTTATCAGTAAATAAGGAGGGGGGTCAGTACTTGAGGTCGGTCGTCCCTGGGGCTCCGCCTCCCGAGGTGATCTCGGGGTCGTTTGGCCTGGGTGCGCGCAGGCGATATGCTTCCTGAGGAGCTCTCGGGGTCCATCCTCTCAGGGTGATCCCGGGTGGGGTCTTCTGGCTGACCATCCCGGGTGCGTCTCCGAGGGATGTCCCGAGGCTCAGGAAGGAGGGTCACTCCAACTCGACGTGTCATGCCACTGAGCTTCTTCATCCCTCGTGCTTGCCACATACTACTCAACCCTATCATACGCCATGATGTATACTCGCCTCGATGTCTCGTATACATTGAGCATGACGAGCAGATACCAATCAGATCCAAGTAAAAGTCACTGGACAACTGTCAAGAATATTCTTAAGTATTTATAAATGATGAAAGAATATTTCTTGATATTTGGAAACGAAGAGGAGCTAGCTCGCTATAAAGGGTTACAGTGATGCAAGCTTCTAAACTGACAAGGATGATTCCAAATCACAATCAAGGTATGTATTTTGCTTGAATGGTAGTGATGTGAGTTAGAAGAATTTGAAGTAAGACACAGTTACATATTCTACCACAAAAGCCGAGTATATTACTGCCTCTGATGGAACAAAAGAGGTAGTTTGGATCCGAAAGTTCATTAGAGAGCTTGGTGTGGTTCCTGGCATAACAAACCCAATAGACCTCTATTGTGACAATAATGGGGCTATTGCACAAGCTAAGAAGCTCTCATTAGCATTCCAAATACATACTATGTCATTTCTGTTGGTACCGGAAGCACCAGATCGAACCTGGTTTTGATAATGGCAAAGGGTTCAAAGTTAAGTTTATGTTGTAATCTAATGTGTTGCTTTGAGTGTACAGGAAAGTCCTAGTTGAGCTATGCACAAAATCATGACCTGCAGGGTTGAGCAAGAAGTTTTGGTTGAGGACTGGGCAAGAAGACCTGGCGGAGGGCTGGGCACAGAAGACTTGACCGAGGGCTGGGCACCGAAGACCTGATCGTCGACTAGACACCGAAGTCCTGATCTGGAAGATCTGGCAAGAGCTTAGCCAAGCGAGGATTGCTGATAGATGTAGAGACGGGTCGGGGTACGAACATCTCAAGATCCGGCAGTCTTGGAGGCCAAGCAAAAGTCCAACCGGAGGAGCCCGTTGGCAAAAAGTAACTTCTCCTGAGAGGAGTAGGTGAGGACGTGTTCCCCAAAAGAGGGAACAGTAGGCGTCAGTTCATCCTAGGATTTCATTTTGAATCTAAAGTCAGAACCAAGACAGCTCCAGCTATTAGTCATGCATTTATTTTCCAAATTATATTGTTCTTGGTCTATCCCTGGTTGCAGGACGGAATGGAACCAGCTGCTGCATCCCAGGCGCCTGAAAGGGTCCAGGCGCTCAGGAGCCCAGGCGCCAGATAGGTATCAGGCGCCCCATATGGGGAGTTTTCAGTGGATGGAGAAGTTGAGCTGGCATGGTTGATAGATCGAATAGCGGTGCTAGAGGGGGGGTGAATAACACTTTTTCGTTCAAGTCTCTACAAGTTTGTTAGCGCAGCGGAAATACAAATAAAAATAAACTAATCAAGAGAGAACAATGCTAACAAACTGATTTACTTGGTATCCACCCCGGACGGGTGACTAATCCAAGAATCCGTCGGTGGATCACGCCGTGGATAACCTCCGGCTAACTCTGTCGCTCCTTGTGGGTGGAGAAACCTCACCACAACACTTCGGATGCTATCTGAGTATAAAAGACTACTAACTCACTTTATCCAAGTGAGTTTCGTCAAGGAACTCAGCCACCACGAAGTCCTCTTTAAATAGGACATGGGATGAAACCCTCGCCACCAGTCGACTGCCCCTAGGGCAGTCGACTGGTGCCACTGAAAATCGACCGTTGCACCCCAACGTTCGAATTTTCAGCCAACTCACCAGCCGCCTACCAGTCGACTGCCCCCAGGGCAGTCCACTGGTCCCAGGGCTGAGACCTTTCTATGAGTTCCATCAGTCGACTACTCCTAGGCCAGTCGACTGGTCTACTCACCCACCTAGGATTACCCTTCCTGAGTACATTCCACTCAGCACTCAAACCCTAGGATTTCCCGAGTATAATCACATTGCACTCGTACCCTCACGACTCGACTGACTCCTTATCCGCAGCCTCGACTATTGCCTTCGCGCCCTCTTCATTTTCGGTTCCCGTCCCTCGGATGCACGCAAGTCTCCAACTTGCCTCCATGGCATCCTTCACGCATGCCTCAAAGTCCGCGCCCCTTAGCTAATTGTCCCTGCTCTCCAAAGTCCCTCGGGTGCACACAAGCCTCCAGTTTGTCTCCATGCCACCCTTCACCGTACCAAGGCCATCCAGTCAAATCCATATGTGTAACCTGTACAACCTGCACACTCAACATACACATATAAGAACACAAGGGTAAACCTAACTTAAACCCTTTGCCCAAACATCAAAACACTTGGTCACTCTAGATCACAGATTGCCTCAACAATCTCCCCCTTTTTGATGTTTGACAATACGTTTAAGTTAGGGAAGCAAGATAGTGTTGGTGCAGGAAGCACCATATCGAACCTTGTTTAGATATTGGCAAAGGATTCAAAGTTAAGTACTTTTGGTAACCTAAGAACCTTACTCAAGTGTGCAGGAAAAGTCCTAGGAACACTAGGCACGAAGTCCTGGTTATAAGAATTGGGCACTAAGACCTGGCCGAGGGTTGGGCACCGAAGATCTGCTCGGAAGGTGGGCACTAAGACCTGGCCGAGGGCTGGGCACCGAAGACCTGCTCGGAAGGTGGGCACTAAGACCTGGTCACGGATTGGGCACGAAGACCTGGTGAGTAAAGCTGGGCAAAAGCCAACCGGAGGAGCCGGTTGACAAAAGGTAAATTCTCCTGAGAGGAGTAGGTGAGGACGCGTTCCCCGTCGAGGGAACAGTAGGTGTTGGCTCGACCTAGGGCTCCATTTGGGAGACCCAAAGTCAGAACCAAGACAGCTACGGCTGTAAAACTCACTAACATTCTTGCTTTGTTTTGTGTGGCCCTAACCCTGGATGCAGGAGCGAAGGAATGAGTTTCTGCAGCTCAGAACGCCCAAAAGGAGATGGGCAGCAGCTGGGCAGGGCACCCCGGAGGTCCCGGGCGCCCCCAAGGTGAAGGCAAGACAAGCTGAACAAGTAATGCTTTGGAAGCTCACTGGGCGGGGCGCCCCCAAGCTCTCGGGCGCCCCCATGCTCCCAGGCACCCCAGATGCCTTGGGCACCCTGGGCTCAAGCTAGCGAAGCGGATAGAGTTTATCCAGCCGAGAAGCCAGCTGATTGAGTCAACCCGGGTGCCCCTGCTTCCCGGGCGCCCCCGTCAAACCTCGAGCCCGATCCTGGAGGGATAAAGGCTGACCGAGAGTTTGTCGCATCGTGTGACACGTGGAGGGCGCCCCCAACGTCCCGGGCGCCCCCAGGTGCACTATATAAGGGGCTCGACCGCCAAGGCTTCTCAACACAACTTTCCAACGCCAATACGCTCTTCTACTCAAGCACTCTGCTCCAGAAACCTCCCATCTCGAGATTGAAGCGTCGACGACAACCCTCTGCTCCGAAGTACAATCCACACCGGGCGTCGGTAACGAAAGAGCTTAATTTTCTGTTTACTGTACTACAACTATAAAATTTCTCTGTAAACATTTGCGCACATATAGAATTGCCCGATGTAAACGGTCAACGACCGTGAGCCTTGGAGTAGGAGCCGACCGCGACTCCGAACCAAGTAAAATCGCTTGAGTTCGCGTGTATGTTTCTCTATTTTCCGCTGCTTATTCTCTTTACGAATCCGAAAACGTTTTACGATATTCACCCCCCCCCTCTATCGTATTCTCCCGATCCAACAAGTGGTATCAGAGCGGGGTAGCTCAAACTTGGTGCAAACACCAGTTTGGGAATTTTTTTCAGATTTTTCGCATTTTATTTCAAATAAATAACCATATGTTAGAATTGATATAACCATTAACTTTTAAAAATTTGTCATAATTTTTTTATTATTATTTTAATATTTTTTTCTCGAAATTCGTGCTACTTTAATTCGAGCAATATTCATTTTTTTTGAAAACTCATATTTCTCTCCATTAATCAGAATATTCATTTTTTAAAAAATTTGTCATAAACTTTTTTATATATTATTTTAATATTTTGCCTCGAAATTCGTGTAAAATTTTTGTTGGGCTATTTTTTCCTTCTCCCGCACTACTAATCCAAGATCAAGTCTTGGTACATTTCTATTTGTTCTTTTTGTGTGCAAGATTTATCCTTAATGGCCAATCAAGAATGGAACAGTATTCGTCCACCTCTATTCTCTGGCGAGAACTTCAGAACCTGGAAGGGTCTAATGGAATCCCACCTAAAGGCCCATCTAGATCTATGGATGATAATCCATACGGGGTTTACAGTACCCACAGAAGATGGAATATCGATCGCCTAGGATAAATTGGACGAATCAACTCTGAGGATGATCGAGGCAGATGCAAAGGCGACTGCAATAATACAATGTGGCCTAACCAATAAAGACTTGAAGTAGGTTGGATCCTTCAACTGTTCTAAAGAGATGTGGGAGAAGCTAAACAACCTACACGAAGAAAGCTCCGAGATTGAGGTCCTTGAAGGTGTGATGTTTGAATCATCGGACGAGTCAGACGAAGATCACCTAAGTTATCTCGCACTCCCAGTCCTAGCACAGACATCCGAGTCAGAATCTGAACCCGAATCCAAAGTCGAAATCAAACCAGAATCAGATGACGAATTGACTGAGACGGTAACCAATTTCGAATTCTTTTCAAAATTAGAATTAAATAATCAAACAGATACTGTAATGGTCGAGGAAGGTGTAAATTCTATTGCAGGGAAAAATCCAAAAGAACCACCAAAGATGGAGCTTCAACCAGTATCCGAGTCTGACTCAGACATGGAATCAAAAGATGAGTCTAGATCCGAGGCGGCAAGAATCAAGGGGGAGATTCCCAATAAGGAATCAAAAGGTAAAATTGTAAATACAAATTTTAAAAATCATGTAATTTGTTACACATGCAGGGAGAGAGGGCACTACAAAAGTAGGTGTCGTGTCTAACTCGTAAGATACGAACGACACCATCAACGGTGGCAAAGGAACCAGTTCCAAGAGCATGAAAGGACAAGAGTCGTATTCAATGCTTCAAGTGCTAAGAGTTTGGGCATTACAAAGATGAATGCAGAGATAGATGAGCCAAAGATCCAGGACAACCAACGAAGATGGGTAACTTTAAGTTATTTGAAAATCCAATATTTACCATGAATAATGTGATTGATTCATATAAATTAGTTAAGGCAAATTTTAGAAAATTGAAACAAGAAAATGAAACCTTGAAACATAAGGTCAAGATGCTAGAAAATTTAATTCATAATCTTGCTGATTTCTAAAATCCGGAGTATTACTCCAATTGTGACCTTACTTAGATAATTGTTTGCTTTAATTATGTGTTGTTTTTTATTATGCTTAGAATTAGGATTGGTTAGAATAAGGACAAAGTGATTTAGCTGAAATTTGAACAACATAGTATTGGGTGGAGGTGAGATGATAGTACATTAGGGAAACTTTTCTAATAAGGTCAAGTATACCCTACTTGGTCTGTTTAGTCTGGTGGAACTAGCCGAAGCTACCGATCCAAGACCCAAGCTAGTTAGACCAAAAGCTTTCAAGAAGTAACTTGAAGATGAATTTTCTATAAAAGGCTTTGTCAAGGAAAGGGTTGATGATCCAATAAGGCTATGGCCAAAGAAGGCCTAGTGCCTCGCCAAGACCTGGAAGCTAATTATAGAAAATCAAATTCACTTTACTATTATCAGATTTGAACCTAACACAAATTTCAACTAATCTTAGATTCAACACAATTTTGCAAAATAGACTTAAACTTAATAAACATTTTCAAAATTTAACCGTTTAAAATTAATCATGTTTTTTAAACTTAAAACCTTCATTTTTGTTAAAACATCTCACAAAACAGATAAGGTAACCTGTTTTGTCATGTAGAACTGGGTGAGATGTCTAGGACCTAATAATGTAGTTCAATACTTTTTCAAAATTAACTCTAAATTAACTCTACATGTTTTCCACTCAACATTTTCTTAAAAACTGAATTTCATTTATTTTCAAAATTAACTCATCAAGTATTGATAGAATTATACTACGATCTAGGACTTGATTGGGTCAATTATTGATTGGTTAAAAGCCTGGTCCAACCCAATCAACCTTATAAAACAGATTAAATTCAACTTAATTATTCTAAAAAAATTCAACTCAATTATTCTCAAAATTCATCTTAACGTTAAATTTCTAATTAATTTCAAAATCCTCAAAAATCATTTTAAAACTAAGATTTAATGTTTCAAATCATTGTACTTAAGATTGCTCACCTTAGATTTCTTTTACTCATCTACCTAAGAATTACTTAATTTTTGCAAACATTTCTATACAAAGAAATTCCTTTGGACAATCATTTTTTAAAAATAAGTCTTGCAAAAAGTCAGCTTGGGGTTTACTTAAAATTCTTTTTCATTTTCACTTAGAAAAATGTCTACAGTCCAGGCTTTTGTTATTTATATATATATATATATATATATATTTTTACTTAAGTATTTTTCAAAATTTCTCCCGTACTTGTATCTCCTATAGTATTGTTCAAAATCATTTTAAACATAGAATCTCCCTGTTGCAATTCTTTACCATTCTCAAAAGGAGGGAGAAAATAAAGAAATTATGTTTCGAATCATTAAAACAAAATATATATTTTTTAAAAAAACTTAGTTTTCTTCTCTTTTTGTTTGAATCAAACCCTAAGACTCAGAGGAGGATTAACTTGTGGTCAACAAGCCTCCTAGGACTGTGTCAAGTTTAGGGGGAGAGCAAATTAAAAGAATTATTGAACATTTTCAAAATTATATGTTTTCATGCACTCCACTTTTAAAAATCCTTTTGAAAACTTAAATAATTTTTCTTTCAAAATACTATCCTGTAAAATCATTTTGCTTATATATAAACCATCACTTTCAAAAGTTTATTTTATTTTGAAATACTTTAAAAATCTTTTTAGAATACTTTTGAAAATAATACTTAGTTGACTTTGAAAAATTTTCCAAGACACTTAGGGAAATGTCCTTGTAGTTAACAAGAGTTCCTAGGATTGTGTCAGACTGGAAAAGAAACCAAGTCAAGAATTATGTTTTCAAAATAAAATTAAATTTTTTTAAATATTATGTTTTTAAAGTACTTATACTTCTCAAAAAGTCTTATACTTCTCAAAAAGTACTTGCATTTTTCAAAGGCTTGGTTTTCCAAAAATTTTATCCTTTACCTAAGAAATTTCTATTTCTCTTTATCTTGAGGATTAACAATAAGTGACTAAAAGTTCGGAACTTGGACTTAAAACATGCTTAGAATCAAATATAGTTATGAACTTAGATTTATTGATTAAATGCTTTAAGTTTTACATATCAAGCTTGGACTTAATAGAAATGTTAAACTTGGTTTAACAAACTTTTCTTTAGCATTAATCCTTGCTTAATAAGTTAATAATGTGTTACTTGTTCCCTATCATTTAGTTTTTTTAAGTAACACCTGATATTTTGAAAAAAAAAACTTTTTCAAAGTTGATTTATGATTTTGCAAAACTAATAGGCTCTGATACACAATTCTTTTTCCTTAAACCTTTGTCAAATTATATTTTTCAGAAAGAGTATTTTTAAGGGGGAAAGTAGACTTAAAAAAAAATTAAAATTTTCCTTAAATTTAAGCATTGTTGAAAAATTCGAGTTGCTCTCAACTAAGAAACTCCTTTGTGATACTCAGAAGTTTTTATATTTTTTTTCTAAACTGAACTTAGAATTATTTCTTTCAAAAGTAATGAACATTTTCATACTTAGAAGTACCTTTTTCAAGAACTAAACTAGGCTTAGAACTTTTTTCAAACTGAAAAATTCCAGATTTTTTTAACAGCTTCTAAGGGGAAGAGTTTCATATTAAGGGGGAGCTTCATGAAAACTTCTTGTTTTTCAAAACATAAGTTTCAAAACTTCCAATCAAAAGCACTTTTTCAAAAAGTTTTGTAACATGTTTTGTTTGAAAACTATTTTTTGAAAAAGTTGTGAACTTCTTTACTTAAATTTATTTTGGTAAAACTCAAAACTATCTATTAGAAACCCTGTTCGCCCATGTATGTTTTTGATATATGTCAAAGGGGGAGGAAAGGTCGATCAATGTTAAGGATTTTATAACACAAGTATTCAGGGTTTTAGGGGGAGTATGAGAAATAAATGATTTTTTTTCAAATTTATTCTGTTCATAAACTGCTATACTTCATTGTTTTTTTACCCTCATTTATTAACTGTTATAAGTTTTTACTTAACTTTGAATTGTGTTGCCATAAATCAAAAAGAGGGAGATTGTTGGTGCAGGAAGCATCATATCGAACCTTGTTTTGATATTGGCAAAGGATTCAAAGTTAAGTACTATTGGTGACCAAAGAAGCTTACTCAAGTGTGCAGGAAAAGTCCTATGAACACTAGGTACGAAGTCCTGGTTATAAGAATTGGGCACTAAGACCTGGCTGAGGGCTGGGCACCAAAGACCTGCTCGGAAGGTGGGCACTAAGACCTGGTCGCGGATTGGGCACGAAAACCTGGTGAGTAAAGCTGGGCAAAAGTCCAACCGGAGGAGCCGGTTGGCAAAAGGTAAATTCTCCTGAGAGGAGTAGGTGAGGACGCCTTCCCCGTCGAGGGAACAGTAGGCATCGGCACGACCTAGGGCTCCATTTGGGAGACCCAAAGTCAGAACCAAGACAGCTACGATTGTAAAACTCAATAATATTCTTGCTTTGTTTTGTGTGGCACTAACCCTGGATACAGGACCGAAGGAACGAGTTTCTGCAGCTCAGAACGACCCAAAGGTGAGGGGCAGCAGCTAGGCAGGGTGCCCCGAAGGTCCCGGGCGCCCCCAAGGTGAAGGCAAGACAAGCTGAGCAAGTAACGCTTCGGAAGCTCACTGGGCAGGGCGCCCCCAAGCTCCCGGGCGCCCCGGATGCCTTGGGCGCCCTGGGCTCAAGCCAACGAAGCGGATAGAGTTTATCCAGCCGAGAAGCCAGCTGATTGAGTCAACCCGGGCGCCCCCTGCTTCCCGGGCACCCCTGTCAAACCTCGAGCCCGATCATGGAGGGATAAAGGCTAACCAAGAGTTTGTCGGATTGTGTGACACGTGGAGGGCGCCCCCAACGTCCCAAGCGCCCCCAGGTATACTATATAAGGGGCTCGACCCCCAAGGCTTCTCAACACAACTTTCCAACGCTAATATGTTCTTCTACTCAAGCGCTCTGCTCCAGAAACCTCCCATCTCGAGATTGAAGCGCCAACGATGACCCTCTGCTCTGAAGTACAATCCACACCGGGCATCAGTAACGAAAGAGCTTAATTTTCTGTTTACTGTACTACAACTATAAAATTTCTCTGTAAACATTTGCACACATATAGAATTGCCCGAAGTAAACGGTCAATGACCATGGGCCTTGGAGTAGGAGCCGACCGCGACTCTGAACCAAGTAAAATCGCTTGATTTCGCATGTGTGCTTCTCTATTTTCCGCTGCATATTCTCTTTACGAATCCAAAAACGTTTTACGATATTCACCCCCCACCCTCTATCGTATTCTCTCGATCCAACAGATAGTAGTCAAATAGCAAAATAATGCATATGCAATGCAAAAATGGATCCAATCCCAAGGCATCGCACACCTAACTCTCCAAGTTAGGACTTTTTCGACACCTAACCCTCCAAGTTAGGATTTTTCACACATCGGGCTTTTGAAAGCTTCTCCCTTGCTCCCCCTACATTGGACTTACAAAGGCTTTTTAAGAACCTCTCCAAGGTTCCCCTTACGCCAAGAATGGAGCAACCATGCTCCCCCTAAACTAGGGTTTCTAGCAAAGGTAAGTTTGGTTTCCCAACCTAAACCCAAACTTCTCCCCCTTTGCCATATATAAAAAAGACCCCAATAATATCCCAATTATTAGTTCTTTGAATTCCTAATGATCATAAACAATGTGTACGAGCCTCCCATACACTTGTTTTCCATTATTTGAATCCAAGTCAACTGCTGGATACCCACACCAGCCCTGACCAGTCGACTGCCCCTGTTGGCAGTCGACTGATACTCTGAAATTCAATTTTTCAGGCCACATTCAGAAACGCGCAAGAAATTCCACATATCTCCAAAAATTCCCAAATTTCGTGGAGAACTTTGTGGTACCTATACCTACTTGGGAAAAATACATCTCATCATGTATCGATTACCATTCCCAAGTTGGACACAAAACCCAAAAATTTCTTATGAAAATTAAGGCAATTACGAGGCAACCTCCCCCTTAACCTATGCCTTCTTCCAATTTTCAATTTTCCTAGGTGAAGTTCTACCCAACTTAACACCCTGGACTCAAATTAGGTTCTACCCAACAGCAAGTTCATCTTCCTTGGACACTATTAAATAATTGCCCCCAAGCAACCTTTCTCTTAGTGCCAAAAAGAACTCAACACAACCTTAAACTCTCTAAAGGTTTGCAAGCATATTTGCTAGGATATGCCCTATCCTAGAAAAATATGTTTTGATTAAGATTATCAAATGTGCTTGACTTTGGTTTAGTTCTCTAATTTTCCCAAGGATGGACACTTTGTATCATTTGTGACCTCAATTCATGATTCCTTGTGTTTGTCAATTCTAACCATCATCAATTTACACAAGGAATTGTCCTTAATTCTTTCTTTTCAATATCCTCAAATATAAAAAGAAATTTCCTTCTTATCTCTTATCAATCTTCCTTGAATTATACATAATATCCATATAGTCTCATTTCATACAATCACCAATAAATCATGAGACAAGGCTTTATTTAAAGAGTGTAATCAAGGATTTAACTTTAGGATCATATCCTATCATCCAATATCCATTTTTCTCTAACCCGAATATCCCCTTTTGGCTTACTCTCACTGACCAGTCGACTGCCCATATGGCAGTCGACTGCCAAAACTCACAGAGAGTTTCTGAGCTTGAGACCAGTCAACTGCCCCTAGGGCAGTCGACTGGTACCTGAGTTTCAGGTTTTTCAGTCGAATTTCAGAAATCCCTAACTAATTCTACAAATCTCCAAAAATTATGAAATTTTGTGGAGAGATTTGTGGGGCCAATGTCTACTTGGGAAAAATTCATTTCCAAACAAATATACTCCGGATCCCAAGATTGGCATGAAACTCAACTTTCTCTAAAATGTATCATTTAAACTCAACCCAAATGTTCTAATTGTGGTTTTTCCTTTATGTATCTTCTAATACTTGGTCACAATTCATTTTTATCAATGAATTACATGATATTTTCCCATTAAAACCTAATTTTACCCAATACAACCTTATTTCCACATTTTTCTCCCTAAATTCCCTTTTAATGTGCCAAAACCTAGAATTAAGACTTACCCAAGTCTTTCAATCACTTCTTCACACATTTCGCCTAATTTCCTAGGAGAAAAACTCTTGAGATCCATTTACCATGGACCCCAAAGGCTTCTAGAGCTCCCCCTTGAGCTCTGAGCCTTAGCCACATCCCTAGGTGACTCAGCCCATACTAAGCCACACCGGCGAACCTCCAGTGATTTTTGGACTACAAATCTAACCTTCTTAACCTTGGACACCTTGTCCTTGGTTAAGCCACTTTCATTCCCTTTGGATGGCACCCCCTTGCCATCCTTGTACTTACCCTCCTTGCCATGATTATATGCTTCCTTAGCATATTTCTTTTCATTTTGCCTTGGAGGTCTTAGACCGGTAGCCTAAACCCGATCTATCATAGTTGGGTTTTAAGCTACCAACACCATGTCTAAGCCCTTTGATCCAACCGTGAATCTTTCTAGGGCCTTTTCTAATGTATAAAGTCTTGCCCTCAAGGCTTGATTTTTTCCTTTCTAGAGTTCTAACCCTAGAACCCATATGTCCACCTTGGACATTCCTAAGCCTAACCTCCTTTCTAGGCACATTCCTTCCCTTCTTGGGATTAGTGTCATCATCCTTAAATCTAGAGGTCTTGGGTCTATCATTATGCATGATCTTCCTAGGATTTTGATCTGCCTTGTTAACCCTAGTCCTATCATTATATTTGAAACCAAAATTATGCACCATTAAGCATTTTTCATGAATGTTAGCATGCATGGATGAATGATTGATTCTATTTTTAACATTCATGGAGGAACTAGAATTTGAGTTGCATTTAAATCTAGAGTTAGGGATTACCTCCCTTACCCTTGTAGTCCCTCTTTGATGTGATCTTTGCTTCTTCTTTTCCTCCTTCTCCCATCTTCTCAAATGCTTCATTTTCTTTAATTCTCCTTTTCTAGGGCACTTGGTGTGGTAGTGCCCTAGCTCTCCACACGTGAAGCATCGGATTTTCATTTTCTTTTCTTGGGCTCCTCCATTCCTACAACTCATGTTAGTTTTAAAAGAACTTGAAATGAGTGTAGATTTTAAACCTTTTTACCTTTCGGGCACTTGTCCTTGTAGTGCCCCTTTTCATTACACCCAAAGCATGTGATATGGTCCTTGGCTCTTGCTTTGGTGGAGGTTGGAGCTTCTTCTTCAACTTTTGATAATGTGGATGCCTCCTCTTGATCCGGTACGGTTGAGGGTCTCTCCTCCCCCTCAATTTTCGAAATCGATACCTCCTCTTCTTCTCTTGAGGCGGTTGATGATCTTTCACTCTCTTCCTTACTTGAGGATGTAGATGACTCAATTTTCTCCTCTTCTTGAATCATGGAGCTCACTTCATCGGGATCTTCTATTAGTTGGACTCGTGTAGGATTTTCATGGAACGATACTAGCTTACTCCACAACTTCTTAGCATCCCTATACTCACCAAGCCTATCCAAAATGTCATTAGGTACTAAATTGATTAACATTTTGATTACCTTGTTATTGATTTCGGATTGATGAATTTGCTCCTCGGTCTACTTTTTCTTCTTAAGAATCCTTCCCTTTTTGTCCTTGGGAGAATGGAAGCCTATTTCTATACACATCCAATCTTCAATATTAGTCATTAGAAAATATGACATTTTACCTTTCTAATACACGAAATCATCGCGGTCGTACGAAGGTGGCATCCGGATATCCCATCCTAGCGGACCCTCTCCTTCCATGTTCTTCCTCTAGCGTGTGCTCCCTCGGCGATTAGTCCGATCACGAGCAGTCCTTCTCTCTGATACCAATTGATAGATCGAATAGCGGTGCTAGGGGGGTGAATAGCACTTTTTCGTTCACGTCTCTACAAGGTTGTTAGCGCAGCGGAAATACAAATAAAAATAAACTAATCAAGAGAGAAAAATACTAACAAACTGATTTACTTGGTATCCACTTTGGACGGGTGACTAATCCAAGAATCCATCGGTGGATCACACCCTGGATAACCTCCGGCTAACTCTGTCGCTCCTTGTGGGTGAAGAAATCTCACCACAACACTTCGTATGCTATCTGAGTATAAAAGACTACTAACTCACTTTATCCAAGCGAGTTTCATCAAGGAACTCAGCCACCACGAAGTCCTCTTTAAATAGGACTCGGGCTGAAACCCTCGCCACCAGTCGACTGGTGCCACTGAAAATCGACCTTTGCACCCCAACGTTCGAATTTTCAGCCAACTCACCAGCCACCTACCAGTCGACTGCCCCAGGGTAGTCGACTGGTCCTAGGGCTGAGACCTTTCTGTGAGTTCCATCAGCCGACTGCCCTGGGGGCAGTCGACTGGTGCCACTGAAAATCGACCGTTGCACCCCAACGTTTGAATTTTCAGCCAACTCACCAGCCACCTACCAGTCGACTGCCCTGGGGGCAGTGGACTGGTCCCTGGGCTGAGACCTTTCTATGAGTTCCATCAGTCGACTGCACCCAGGCCAGTCGACTGGTCTACTCACCCACCTAAGATTACCCTTCCTGAGTACATTCCACTCCACACTCAAACCCTAGGATTTCCCGAGTACAGTCACACTGCACTCGTACCCTCACGACTCGACTGACTCCTCATCCGCAGCCTCGACTATTGCCTTTGCTCCCTCTTTATCTTCGGCTCCCATCCCTCGGATGCACGCAAGTCTCTAGCTTGCCTCCATGCCATCCTTCACGCATGCCTCGAAGTCTGCACCCCTCAGCTCATCGTCCTTGCTCTCCAAAGTCCCTCGAGTGCACACAAGCCTCCAGCTTGTCTCCATGCCACCCTTCACCGTACCAAGGCCATCCAGTCAAGTCCATATGTGTAACTTGTACAACCTGCACACTCAACATACACATATAAGAACACAAGGGTAAACCTAACATAAACCCATTGCCCAAACATCAAAACACTTGGTCACTCCGGACCACAGCTTGCCTCAACAATGGTTGCCACATCAGCTTCTCTGGCGCCAGTGAGCCATCAGGCACCTCAGCAGTCCCAGGCACCCAAGACCAAGAGATAGAGTTAGGCCAAGTCTGCAGATAATCACGCGCCCGATTCGCTCCACATGGCAAACGCCCAATACCCTTGAGGCGCCCGAGATGCCACTATAAAAGGGGTTTCACCCCTTTCCTTTAGAACAACAATTCTTCCAACTCAAGCACTCAAACACGCTTTATCATTCTTCTATGCTCGAGTTTCCCGCGGTGACAACGATCAAGATCGACGACACGCTGCTCGAGAAGTCTTTGCCATTTCCCAAGTGTCGTCGGTATACTTGTTTTTGTTAAGTAATTCTGTATTCGAATATTCTCATTTGTAAACCATTTTCGAAATATAGAATTGCCCATCGAAAATGGTCATGGACCGTGGGTCTTGGAGTAGGAGCGGTTAAAGACTCCAAAGCAAGTAAAAAAGAAACCGTATTAGCATTATTTTTATTCCGTTACGTAATTTCTCTATTTTTCGAAAAATTTGAAGCCATCTATATTCACCCCCCCTCTATCGATTACAACAATCCCATAAGTGGTATCAGAGCGGGTGGCTCAATCTTTGTGAAACCACCAACTGAGCAGATTTTTCGGATTTAGTCGTTGCTTATTTTTTCATTCGTATTTTTTCGTTCAATTTTTGTTATTCGAGGTTGGTGCAACACCACTCAAAATCTTTACTTTTTCATTCTTTTTATACCGCACTACTAATCAAAGACTAAGTCTTGGAACAAATTTTTTGTTGCAAAATTTCAGGTTCTTTAAATGGCCATGCAAGAAGGCTACAACACCGCACGTCTATCTCTGTTCTCCATAGAAGATTTCTCCTACTGGAAGAGTAGAATGGAGGTCCACTTGAAAACTCAGGTGGATATGTGGATTATAATCCAGTTTGGACTAGAAATCCCTAAGAACTCACAAGGTGAAGTTCAAGGATATTCAGAGTGGGACGCTTCACTCAAAAAGATAATAGAAGCGGGCGCTAAAACTACACAGACCCTTCAGTGTGGCTTGGCGAAAGAGGAACTCAACCTCATCAGCCCTTTTAGCAGTTCAAAGGAGTTATGGAACAAACTGATCGAGCTGCACGAGGGGACGTTAGATACAAGTATCGGCAAGCGTGATCTTCTTCTCAACAAGTTGTACACTATTAAAATAAAAGACGATGAGACAGCTGCATAGCTCCATGCGAGGATCCAGGAGTTAATGAATGGTCTACACATAATAGGTCACAAGGAAGAAAATCAAGACCTAATCAAGTATACTCTAAACTCATTCCCCAAAAACTCATTGTGGGCATCGATGGTAGATGTATACAAGGTTTTAAGGAACCTATCTGATATTAAGCTTGATGAACTTTTTCCTGAATTAGAGTTGCATGAATAGACTTACGCATCACAGGGCGAGAAGGGTATCGCTCTTTTTGCAGGAAAAGTCCCTGGGAAGCAGAAGAAAAAGAAGCTACAACTGATACCCGAGTCAGATTCCAACTCAGAATCTGACAACGATGGAATCGATCATCCGGAGCTGGTCCGGATGGCCCAAAGTTACTACAAGATTATCAAGGGCCAAAGAAAGAAGAAGAAGGTGGTTCAACAAAAGGATGATCCAGTCAAACCTACTACCAGTCAGAAGGAAAAAAGCGAGGTAACCTGTTATGGGTGCAACAAAAAGGGTCACTACAAATCGAAGTGTCCCAACTTGAAGGAGAACAAGAAGACTTGGAGGAAGAAGGACCTCCAAGCTATGTGGGACAAGTCATCTTCAGAGGACGAAGAAGAAGTTCCACATTCCAACCTCCTCACGCTGACAGCCTCGGACGATCTCGACACCAAATAAGAATCGGAACTGGAGGAAAGCGTCGGAATCGGAAAGCTGTAAATTTCAGAGGACGGACAAATAATGGTAATAGGCTATCCCGAATCGTAACTTTATGATTTAATTTCATATTTGTCTCATAAGTTGGCCAAAGCCATCGTTCGGGTTGAATCCCTCTGACAAGAAGTTAAAATCCTAAAAGAGGGAGCCAACTCAAGCTCCTTAACTGAACCAGTTCAAGAAGGAACCTCAACTCAAGTTCAAAAACTTGAGGAAGAGAATTCCTCCTTGAAAACTCAGGTAAAGGAACTTAAAGTTGTGCTAGAATGATTTACCTCAGGTTTCATGAATCTTGACATGATTCTTGGAAAACAAAAATTAGTTCTAAACCGATCCGGACTTGGTTATTGAACCAACTCACTTTACAGATCATATTACTCTATTTTGAACCAAACTAGAACTCGAGTCCAAGCATGGGTCCCAAAGTTAATCTTGACCAATCAAGCTGGACCAAATCAGTATTGGATTCCCAAGGACAAGGTTCACATCTTACATAGTTCATATCGAGGCTTTAGTCCAGGTCGAGCAATAGGAAAACCATTTTCATACTTAGATAAAATTCTTTTTTTGTTGTTTGATGCTTGACTATTTTCTTTCTGCAAAAATATTATGCTTAGGATTAGAAATGGTTAGAAAAGGATCTGACTTAACTAAAACTTGCACAACCTAGTATTAGGGTGAGACAAGATAATAGTACATTAGGGAAGCTTGTCTAAAAAGTCAAGTAGGGTAAGGTGTACCCTATTTGGTCCTTTTAGTTCGGTGGAACTAACCGAAGCTACCTCGCCAAATCCTCAACTAGTTAGACTAGGGTTTCTCAAAAAGTAATTTGAGAGTAAAATTTCTTTAAAAGGCTTTGCCTAGAAAAGGGTTGTTGATCCAATAAGGCTACGGCCAAAGAAGGCCTCTGTGCCTTGCCAAGACCTGGAAGTCAATTATTGAAATTTATTTTTAATTTACTAATTGTTAAAGTTGAATCTAACACAAGGTTGAATCAATTCATAGTGTTAACATAAAATCAAAGATAAAATTAATACATCTCACAAAACATATAAGAATACCTTGTTTTGTCACCTAGAAATGGGTGAGATGTTTAGGATCTAATGATTTAGTCCAACCCAACCAACTCTATCAATTAAATTAATCTTACCTTTAATATGCTAAACCTAATTTAATAATTTTGAATTCAACTTAATTAAGTTTTAATATTTTTCAAAATCAATCTTAATATTTTTCAAAATTCAACTTAATAATTTTCTGAATTCAACTTAATTAGGTTTTAAATTTTTCAAAATCAAACCTTAATAATCCTTAAAATCACACATAATATTTTCAAAATTTACATTAATATTTTTCAAAATCAAAACTTAATATGTTTCAAAATTTAACTTAATATTTTCAAAACTTAATATTTTTCAAAATCCAAATTAATAATTTCCAAAATCAATCTTAATATTTTTCAAAATTTAAAGTAATAATTTTCTAAATTCAACTTAATTAAGTTTTAAAATTTTCAAAATCAAAACTTAATTATCTTCAAAATCAAACATAATATTTTCAAATTTTACCTTAATATTTTTCAAAATCAAAACATAATAATGTTTCAAAATTTAACTTAATATTTTCAAAACATAATATTTTTCAAAATCCAAATTAATAATTTTCAAAATCAATCTTAATATTTTTCAAAAGTTAACTTAATAATTTTCTGAATTCACCTTAATTAAATTTTAAAATTTTCAAAATCAAAACATAATAATCTTCAAATTTTAACTTAATATTTTTCAAAATCCAAATTAATAATTTACAAAATCAATCTTAATAATTTTCAAAATTTAACTTGATAAATTTTCAAAATTCAACTTCATAATTAACTTAATATTTTTTCAAATTTAACGTATTATTTCCAAAATCAAAACTTAATATTTTCAAAATCAGACTTGATATTTTCAAAATCAAACTTAATATTTTCAAAATTATTATAACTTTTCAAAATCAAACTTATTCTTTTTCAAAATCAAACTTATTCTTTTTCAAAATTAAAATTAATATTTCTCCAAATTTCCAACTTATATAATTTTCAAAATCTAAACTTAATAATTTTTCAAAGTTTAACTTAATAATATTGGAAATCCAAATTAATACTTTTCAGATTCAACTTGATTAATTTAAAATCCAAATTAATTCAACTTAAATACTTTTCAAATTTACATAAACTCGTTCCTTTAATCTAATTCATTAACAACATGGTATAGACCTAGTCTTTGATTGACATGTCTTGATTAAAGCCTAACCCGGTCAAAAGATGGTCAACCAGGCACCTGAGAGTCTCTCGGGCGCTCGAAACTTTTTACTGACACTATCGCTGCCCGAGGCTGTCAAAGGCTGCCAGGCCTATATTCAGGTGCCCGAGTAAGCTCTTAGGTGCCTCAACTCCTGCCACGAGCGCCCGGGAAGGGCTTTATAAGCCCACGCCCACAGCTTGCCCTCCACATCAAAATCACACCACCCTTCACCTCTTCCTCACCTCTAAAGCATTCCTAAGTAGCCCCAAGTCTTCCTCCCTTATACTCCTACGATGCCTCCTCGGTATGAGTTTTTCTTCCTTAAGCTTGTATTTTTAATTTGTTATTATTAATCATTTCATTTGTTGATCATTATAATTAGCAAACGTCGTGCTACTGAGACCAACCCCGATATCGAGCCTTGCCCGACCCTAGGTTCCCCACGTTAGCCCTATTTAATAAGTTTGTTACCACTACGTATAAGCCCTTAATGATCAGCTATCTAAGTAGGAATTTCTTTACATAGTCTTGTCCCATAGCCATAGATGTTATTAGCTACTACCAACTAGAGTGATTGGTATACTATACTAGTTCCATAAAAATGACTTTATGTGTCGAGTTTTATAACAACTTGATCAAAGTCGACGACTTCTGCTATACTACTACGGTTCAGACCCTTCGACTTACCATTTCTCCCTCTTTGTTTACTAGATTTCTTGGACTACGACCCTCTCAGCCCACCTTCTTTTACTATCCTCCCATGGATCTTCCCTTTTCTGCTCCGTACTCACACATTACCCTCAACATTCTCTACTCATTTTTTCGGGGGTGTAAGAGATCCAACGTTGCAGAATTTTTGATCCGTCGATCTACACATCCAGGACTACGCACTTTATCGAGTCCTGGCCCACTGCATTCTTCCCTTGACCTCACGAGATGTAGCGGTCATGCGACCCTTTCATTCATTCCTACTCTATGCGATGATCCATCACCTGGACATAGACATCGGTCTACATATGTTTCAGACGATCATCTACGCATCAAGCATCTCTACCCATTCTAGAGTGCGGACACCTTATTGTCACATTTTGACCGCACTCTTCCACCATTACGGTCATGATATATTTATCGGAGAGATCGTTACGATAATAGAATTCGACGAAATAGGAACTAGGAACTTTTCCCTAGCCTCAGTAGATATCTCGGCCAACAGGGTCATATCATGGAGACGACGAGGTGCTCCACCACAGGTTGACTCAGACGACGAAGTAGACTTTGATGTCACAGACGTCACAGCTGAGATCAAGGAGCAGTTGCAGCAGGCTCCACCACCTCCTCCTCCGATGGCTACGGATCAGTGCCTTACACAAATTGAGATGGAGGATCATAGTCTTCGAGAGGAGATGGAGGCCCATCACATCGAGTAGATGGATGCCCTACAGGTTCAACATGATGAGAGGCTGGTAGCAGATCAGGCCTGACATGAGAAGATGATGTCTATGTTTCGGTCATGGCATCCAGGCCCGTCTTCATAGTTTGACATTGTACTATGGATCTATTTTCTGACTTCCCCTATTTAGTAGGGTTGACTTGATCACTTTCTTTATGTTTATGCATTTTTCTTTACTGAGTTGCTCATCTTTTAGAATGTGTTTAGTAGAATAGAATTGTTTTTCTTTTTTTTTTTAATAATTCTATGTCTTGCGAATATGTTTTCAAAATCATATTATTTTAAAATTATTTTTATGACTTAGTTTTATCTAAAAAAATTACCCTCTTTAAAAACTAGGGTTTTCTACGAAATGGACTTAGCTTAGGACTTAACCCTAGTTTGCGTATTCCTATAGACTTAGAAGTCAGCATCTCACAAGCACATTAGGTTACTTTGATTGATAACCTAGATTGGGTTGAGATGCTTAGGTCTATGCCTTGACTCAAGATGCTTTAAGTCAGTGCATCAAGAGTAGTTGGGGAGATAAATATAGGTGGACAATAATCAAGTTAAGTAATCAAGTTTAGAAAATCTAACTTGATCAGACTACTTAACTTGACTAACCCAACTGAAAGCTGCTATTGATTAATAGTTTGTAAGTAGCAAACTGGGTTAGACAGAGATTGAGAGGAATTGATTTGATCCATTTTTCTTAAATCCATGATTTTTTTTCATGCTTTGACTCACTAGGATTATAGATTTGGTTCAAATCTTGTCGATTTTAATTTCTACTTACTTGACTCATGTTGTTTTCATAATTCAATTGCATTCTTATTTTTTTACAAAATCAATTGGCTCTGATACATAATTTTTTCCCCCTAATAATTTTTTTTCAAAAATATATTTTTTTCAAAAAGAATATATTTTTTATATATGGCAAAGGGGGATAGTAAAAAAAAGTGAAGTTAAAATTAAAAAAAGTGAAGTTAAATTCAAGGGGGAGAGTAGAAAACTTTTTCCCTTGTTGAAAAACATTTCTCGTTAAGAAGTTTTTTTCCTTACTAAGAAGGTTTTCCCTTAAAAGCATTTTTTTCATTAACAATTTTTTTGGCAAAGGGAAAGTAGAAAATTTAAAGAATCTTTTTTGTTATTCAGAAGCTTTTCTCGTTAGCAAAGTTTTTAACTTAAAAAGCTTTTTTAATACTTAGAAGTTTTTTTTCAAAAATTAAAAAAATCTTATAAAAAGAAAATTTGAATGTTTTCAAAAGCTTCACGGGGAGGATTTCAAATCAAGGGAGAGCTTTATGCAATTCTTCTATCTCTAAATATTTTTCAAAACTTTAGAAGTGTCCTATAAATTAGGAAATTATTAATCAAGGGGGAAAATGAAAATCTTGTCTTAGGCTTTTTCTTGCTTGATTGTGAATTTACTAGATATTCAGGTTATTTTAACTTAACTTTTGAATTGGGTTGTCATAAATCAAAAAGGAGGAGATTGTTGGTGCCGAAAGCACCAGATCGAATTTGATTTTGATAATGGAAAAGGGTTCAAAATTAAGTTTATGTTGTGATCTAATGTGTTGCTTTGAGTGTACAGGAAAGTCCTAGTTGATCTAGGCACAAAGTCTTGACCTGAACGGTTGAGCAAGATGTCTTGGTCGAGGACTGGGCAAGAAGACCTAGCCGAGGGCCGGGCACCGAAGACCTGACCGAGGGTTGGGCAAGAAGTACTGGTCGTGGACTGGGCACTGATGTCCTGATTCCGAAGATCGGGTAGGAGTTTTAGCCAAGCGAGGATTATGGACAGATGTAGAGATGGGTCGAGGTACAGATGTCTCGAGATCCGGTAGTCTCGAAGGCCGAGCAAAAGTCTAACCAGAGGAGCCGGTTGGCAAAAGGTAACTTCTCCTGAGAGGAGTAGGTGAGGGCGCGTTCCCCGGAAGAGGGAACATTAAGCGTCGGTTGGACCTACGATTTCATTTTGAAATCTAAAGTTAGAACCAAGACAGCTCCGGTTGTTTGTCATGCATTTATTTTCCATATTATATTGTTCTTGGACAAATCCTAGTTGCAGGACGGAAAGCAACTAGCTGCTGCAACCCACGCGCCTAAAACGATTCAGGCACCCGGGAACCCATGTGCCTTATAGGTATCAGGCGGCCAGATGATGGTTTTCAACGGATGGAGATGTTGAGCTGGCAGGGTTGCCACATCAGCTTCTCAGGTGCCCATGAGCCATCAGGTGCCTCAGCAGTTCCAGGAGCCCAAGACCAAGAGATAGAGTTTGGCCAAGTCTACGGATAAGCACACGCCAGATTCACTCCACATGGCAGGCGCCCAATAGCCTTGAGGTGCCCGAGAACCCACTATAAAAGGGGCTTCATCCCTTTGCTTCAGAATAGCAATTCTTCCAACTCAAGCACTCAATCACGCTTCTGTTAGGACTTACCGTTAAGCTAAAGGGGGGTGAATAGCTTTTTCTCGATTTTTCTACCTACAACGTTAGCGTGCGTAAGCGAAAATACTAAATATAAAACAAAAACAATGCTAACACAAACCGTTTACGTGGTTCGGAGATGAAACTCCTACTCTATGGTTGTCCGTAAGGTGGACGATCTCGATCCTTCGGTGGATGATTCCCCGGAGCACCTCCGGCTAGCTCATGTCGCTCCTTGTGGGTGGAGAAACCTCACCGTAAACTTTGGACAATCCCTAAGCAATAGTAGGCTACTAACAAGCTCTAACCAAGCTAGTTTCGCTAAGAAGAAATAGTCATAAATGAGCTCCCTTAAATAGAGCTCGAGGCTGATATGACCGTTACCAATCGACTGGTCCATTACCAGTCTACTGGTCGAATTTGAATCACAATTCAAATTCTGGTCACCATCAGTCGATTGGTCTTGGACCAGTTGATTGATCTTTCTGTGAACACTATGATTCGACTAGTCCCTCACCAATTGACAAGTCCACCTCTTAAGTGTAGGGTTACCCTTCCCGAGTACATTTCTCTCAGCACTCGACCCCTCACGACTTAGCCCTCGAGTACACTTCTCTCAGCACTCGAAACCTCACGACTTGGTTGACTCTTCATCTAGTAGCCTTGATCT
The DNA here is from genome assembly GCA_024364735.1 of Boesenbergia rotunda. Lineage (NCBI taxonomy): Eukaryota > Viridiplantae > Streptophyta > Magnoliopsida > Zingiberales > Zingiberaceae > Boesenbergia > Boesenbergia rotunda. Next base: position 603,789 of record JAGFNQ010000153.1, on the reverse strand, counting down.
GTTGCGTTCAAGCCCTCTTCGGCATTGGCTCCCGTCCCTCAAATATGCACACAAGCCCTCGGCTTACCTCCATGCCATCCTTCATGCATGCCTCGAAGTCTCCTTCCCGCAGCTCATCGTTCCTGCTCCAGCAGCCTCGACATGTTGCCTTCAATCCCTCTTCGACTTTGGCCCTCGCCCCTCAGATGCGCACACAAGCCCTCAACTTGCCTCCATGCCATCCTTCACGTATGCCTCGAAGTCCGCTTCCCTCGGCTCATCGTCCCTGCTTTGTCCATGGTCCCTCGGATGCGCATATAAGCCCACAGCTTGCCTCCATGCCACCCTTCACCATACTCGAAGATGTCCAACCAAATCTATGTGTATTCTACAAACCTGTACACTCACATACACATATTAAATCAACATGAAACCCTAACTTAATCATATTGACACACACATCAAAACCCATGATCCTCCCGATCATACTTGGGTCGATTGCCCCAACAGCTTCATCATTCTTCCGTGCTCAAGTTTCCCACGCCGACAACGAACAAGATCGACGACACGCAGCTTGAGAAGACTTCACCATTTCGCTAGTGTCGTCAGTATACTTGTTTTTGTTAAGTAATTTTGTATTCAAATATTCTCATTTGTAAACCATTTTCGAAATATAGAATTCCCCATAAAAAATGGTCAAGAATTATGGGCCTTGGAGTATGAGCCGTTAAAGACTCCGAACCAATTAAAAAGAAACAATGTTAGCATTATTTTTATTCCGCTCCGTAATTTCTCTGTTTTTTGAAAAAATTCAAGTCATCGATATTCAACCCCCCCCTCTATCGATTACAACGATCCCACATTTTCTATCTCATTCGAGCGATCATCGATCGAGGAGATATGAGGATATGCAGAGTACCCACTGATGCTAGTATCGCAGATCCTTTGATCAAGGCTTTATCATAGAGGAAGCATGATGCTCACACTAGATCTCTGGGTATTAGATATTTCAGTGATTGACACTAGTGCTAGTGAGAGATTATTAGTGTTAGCCTTAGAGTTAATTATGAGATGATTGACTAGAGAACTTTTTATATCATATTTTTTTAATAAAGGCAAAGTTTTGGTAATTATATTTACTTCTTTTTTATACCAAATGAATAAGTATAATAATGTACTTGGGTAGTAGGTTCTAATCTATCTCATATCAATTGGTTGAATTGAGATAAGATGATGTATAGAATACTACTCTTAACTATTCTTAGACAAGCATTAATATTCAAGGATAATGTTAATGCGTTGAGACTAGCATATAAGTCAATTGATGACTTAATCTCATAAGTCATGAATATGAGATATCAAGTTGACATATGGATACATATTAGAGAATATGCACTAAATTAACCAGCCATGAGAAAATTTCATAGATCATTATATGAGTGTTATAAACTTTCTCATAGTAACTATTAATATGAATAATCTTTAGACCTGAAGTCACTACGATTCCCTACATAAGAAATTATATACTTTGGTATCATTAAACATCACATGTAATAGGGTGGACTATTAAGTCAATTACTGGGTATGCAACAAATTATGCAAAGGGATGTGAGTGCGTAGTATAGATGGGATCTATCCCTCCCATATGATGGGAGTGATATCTGTGGTACCCTTGATCGAGTAGGACTACTAAAATGTATGGTCATGCTCAAATGAGTCAATATGAGATATTGAGCTTATTTGTTTAAGAGAGTCTATTTGGGGATCAAGAAATACAATGATTGATATGAAGATGACATGGTCTATGCCTCATTGATCAATCTAGATATCGAGGATAGAAGGACAAAGTCATGGATTATAATAGGCACAAAAAGATTAAGTCAAATCTCGATTTTCTCATTATTTGGGTAGCAATGATGTATTGCTAGATGTCGCTCATTATTTATGTATCTAAAGTGTAAGATCGAAATGAGCGATAGAGGGGGGGGTGAATATCGCTTCGTTAAAACATTCAGATTTAATACATAAATTACTAAGAGATTAAAGTGTATAGTGGAAGCTTCGATAATAAGCGTAAGAGTTAGAAAGATAGAGCTGCGGAAATAAACAACAAATCAAGATCGCTAACACCAGTTGGTTTTACATACTTCGGAGTCTTGACCGGCTCCTACTACAAGGCCCACGATCCTTGATCATTTACTATGGGCGTCACTAAAAATCACAAAGATGTTTTACAAGTTACAAATTAATGTGTGCAATAAAAGAATTAACAACAATACCGACTCCTGAATTATGAGGTCAGGTCTTCGTTTAGAGAGTCGGATGGTGTTTCGGCGTTGCCTAAACTTCGGTTGCGCAGCACACAGAAAAAGAAAGTAATCGGAGTGATTGAGTTGATGTTTTGGGTTGCTGTACTTGAACCCTTTTTATACTACTCATTCAGGTGCCTGAAAGGTCATTCAGGTGCCCTAGTCGCAGTAAATCGGGCGGAAACTTTAACTGCCACGCAGTCAAACTCTATCCGATCAGGCGCTTGAGTGCTGATGTCGACCCTCCACTCAGCACTCGCCATGTCAATCTAACCATTGCGCTAGCTCAGTCTCCAACTGCCAGCTTTCAGGCGCCTGAGTCCCTTTCAGGCACCCTAGTCAAGCTGCTTCAACTTTTTCATTTGCAACAAGGGTTAGTTCCAAACATTCAATAATATAAATAAAGCATATATGGAACACAGCCAGTGCTTCCATGGTCCTGACATTTAGGTTTCATTTGAAACCCTAGGTCGGACCGACGCCTACTGTTTCCTCACCGGGGAACGTGTCCTGACCTACTCCTCTAAGAAGAGTTTACCTATTGCCACCCAGAACCTCCGGTTGGACATGTTCGACATCCGAAACTCGAAACTTGACGGCGTTCGACCTCAACCCGTCTCGACTCCTGTCTACGATCCCCGCTTGGTAAAGTCTTCTGCTCGGTCTCCCGGACCAAGTCTTCATGCTCGCCTTCACTCGCTAAGTTTTCGTTGCCCGATCCCCGACCAGGACTTCGTGCTTAACCCTACAAGTCATGACTTCTTGCCTAGCTTACCTAGGACTTTCCTGCAAACTCCACAAATCCATTAGTACACAATACCAGCTTAACTTGAATCCTTTGCCACTTATCAAAACAAGGTTTGATCTGGTGCTTCTGGCACTAACAATCTCTCCTTTTTTGATTATGGTAACCCAGTTCAAAGTTAAGCTAAAAATAAGCTTTAACAAGGAAAATAAATTAAGTTCTTCTTTTAAGCTCTCCCCCTTAACCAGTTATCTCCCCCTAGATTATTTAATAATTATGTTTATAGAGGAGAAAAAAATAATAGACTTAGTCTTAAGTAAAAATTTAGAGACTAAGATAACTTTTGAGAAAGATGTTTTTTTAATAAAAAGCTTGCTAGAACATTTGTTTTGGAAAAACTTAGTGTTATTTAAAAAGAAGAGTTTTTCAAAAATGCAAAAAGTTCTAACTTAGTTCTGAATTTTGAATTCTCCTTTTCAAAATATTTTAAATTTTTCTTTACAATTTGAAAAAAAACTTTTTGAGAAGTACTAAACATTGAAAAACTTGAAAACTTGAATTGTTTGAAAAAAATACTAACATTTTGAAAAACTTTGAACTCTCAACTTTGAACTCTTTTCTTTCTCTCCCTCTTTGCCATATATCAAAATTATGTAGGTAATATAAGGGTAAGAGCAGAAAAAAATAACTAAAGTACTCACACAAAAAAAACTAAGTGTATTAGAGTGAGTAATTTTAAACAATAACAAAGGTTATGTCTAGGCTATGTCTAAGTTTAGGCACCTTTATTTTGAGTCCAAGCATAAAAAAATAAATAATAATTTTAAAAATAAAGGCAATTCCTTTTAGATACATGTCTAACCTTTTAGCTACTTACTAACTGTAATAAATAGTAGTTTTCACTTGGGTTAGTCAAGTCAAGTGTATTTCATAAATTAGCTCAGTTAGTCAGAATACTTGACTTGATTAATTTAAATTATATTTATAATGCCAACAACTTGTATTGATGCACTAATTTTGAAGCATCTAAGTCTAGGGCAATAGTCCTAAGCATCTCAACCCAATCTACGTTGTCAAACAAGTTAATCCTAATGTGCTTGTGAGATGTTGGCTTCTAAATCTATAGGAGCATGCAAACTAGAGTTAAACCTAAGCTAAGTCCATGTCGAAGAAAGACCCTACTTTGGAAGGGGGTACTTTTAAAGTTAAAATAAAACTAAGTAATGAAAAATAAATTTTGAAAATCAAAGTTTTGAAATTTGCAAAAACAAAGTTTTTGAAACCATTTTAAAGGAAAAAGTTTTGATGTTCGAATTCAAATCAAATATTTGAAATCATACACTACTAAGCACATACCAAGCATAATATAATCCAAATAGGTTGAAGGAAATCATGAACTAGATATAAGCTAAAGTAAGACAGATAAATCCAAGTCAGTTAGGAAAAAAAACAAGTCAGACAGACCAAACAATCAAGCCATAGTGAGACTAATACAAGTGATCTGGTCAAACAATCAAGTGAGTCATATAACATAGTCGAGGAAGAAGGGTCAGGGCACCAAGACTGAAGCAGCTGCATAAGCTCGACATGTCACTCTACTGCCGTCTTGGCCATCTCTGTGTATCGGGCCTCCAACTCCTATCGTAAAGTTTGAATCTGAGTCCCGAGATGATGAGACTCAGTCTTGAGACGGTGAACCTCTGTCTCGAGTAGAGCCAGTCTCTGATATGTCGAGAGTGGAGGAGGTGGTCGTGGATCACGATGATGTGGATTCTGATCTAATGCAGCCTCGATGTCAACAACAGGATAGTCCTCCTCGTCATTAGCTGGTACCGCTCCCCTACCCCACTTCTAGGTCAAGAACTCGTCAATGTTAACTTCTAACCCAGCCAAGGAAAACTTCCTAAGTCCTATTTCGTTGCGTTCGGTCAACCAGGTGACCTGACCTCTAAGGACATATCATTTGAAGTGTGCAAAAATCAAGGTCAGGAGGTGGCAATAGGGAATGCACACTGTCTTGTGGAATGGCCTCATCATAGTGATGACCCTTGTAGTGATAGGTAGGACATAATGAAAGGACTCAGTAAAGAACGTAGTGCTGGGGCTGAAGCTGCATGGAGCTAAAGGTAGAAATGGTGGGGTCTCTCTCACCCTCAAAGAAGTAGGTGAAAAGTGTGTCTAATGTGATATGAGAGTAAGGATCACCAAATGGACCATCCCTAGATGGATGGCACAAAAAGGGGGACTCAGAGTGGCGCAACTCAAAATGATGGTTAAACAGGTCGGGGTATATGATAAAATTAATCTACTAGACGTGAGTAAAATAATGGGTATCATCCAATTTGACCAGATTATTAAAAAATTCTTCACATAAGATCACATCGATAGAATCAATGCAGTAAACAAGCTGGTCTAGGTGATAGTGCTGGATAGCATCCATAACGATAGGATAGTATGTTTCAAAGTAGTTCCTATAAAGGCAGTGACAGTTTAGGGCTAGATAAGTGGATTGTTCAAAGAGATTCTGAAGATCTAAGGAAGGGAATCGGGGGTCTGTACTGGCCAGGGTAGCGGGTCGGCCCGGGCAATACGACGTGTGCTAATTTAATAGAAAATATAGTAATAAAACAAAGATATAAATAAAAATAATAAAAGTAGATTTTGGATTATACTGTCATTGAGGCATGATAAGAAATGACGACCCTAAGGGAGTTTGCTTCGTCTTGGCAGAGATTCGAGAAAGAAAACAAGGGAAATAATAGGAGAAAGGGGGATTTCAGGCGCCTCGGTGGTCTCTATTCGCGTGGATGGAGAGGTTTATATAAAGGTAATTAAGGCGCCAGAGTTGCGTTTAGGCGCCTGAATGGCAGGCGCCTGAGTTGACCAAGGCGCCCTGGTCAGCAATACCGCCCCTGGTTTTTCAAAACCAGGGGCGCATTTGGGAAGGTGCACGGTGACACACTGGACCACATCGTTTTGTGAGTGGATGCCTGAATTCTTATTCAGGCACCTGGGTTTCTAAGCTTGAGGGTATTCGAAAGAAATTTAAAAAAATACTTGGAAGAATTTTTGTAAAAGAATAGTTTTTAGAAATTTTTGAAAAAGAAATTTTGAAGGAATATTTTGGAAAAGAATATTTTGAAGAAATTTTTGAAAAATAAATTTTGAAGGAACTTTTGCAAAAGATTATTTTTGAAGAAATTTTTGAAAAAGAAATTTGGAAGGAATTTTCTTGTAAAAGAATATTTTGAAGAAATTTTAAAAAATAAATTTTGAAGGAATTTTTTGTAAAAGAATATTTTTGAAGAAAAAGAAATTTTGAAGGAATTTTTTGTAAAAGAATGTTTTGATGAAATTTTTGAAAATGAAATGAAGGAATTTTTTGTAAAAGAATATTTTGAAGAAATTATTGAAAAAGAAATTTTGAAGGAATATTTGCAAGCACAAACAATTTCATGATCTTAATCCATTTTAGTTTGGGCTAACCAACATAGTGCCAAGTTGATTTACTTTATATCCTAAATATCTCACCCATTTCTAAATAATAAAACAGGGATCCTTATATGTTTTATGAGATGCCTTCAATTTTTATCTTCAAAATTAGGTTAAGTCTTAGATATGATTGAACCTTGAGTTAGATTCAGATTTAAGAATTAGTAATTTAAAAATAAACTTCAATATTTGGCTTCCAAGTTTTGGCAAGGCACAGGGGCCTTCTTTAGCCTTATCCTTATTGGATCAATAACCCGTTCCTAGACAAAGTCGTATAAAGAAATAGTATTTTTAAATTCCTCATTTAGAAATCTTGGTCTAACTAGTCGAGGATGTCATGAGGTAGCTTCGGTTAGTTCCACTAGACTAAGAATACCTAATAGGAGATGCCTTCCCCTACTTGACTCCCTAGACGGTTTCCTAATTTACTATCAGCTCGCCCCATCCTAATACTAGGTTATGCAAGTTTCAATCAGATATAATCCTTAACTAACCATTTCTAATCCTAATTATGATAATTTTAAAAAAACATTAAAAAAAAGCATCAAGAAAGGTATTCAAACATAAACTATCTAACCATATGAATATTTCTTATATTGGCTCCCCCTAGATCATATCTCCGATATAGTCTGTCTAAGTAATAGATATGATCCTTAGGAATCCAATATTAATTTAGTCTGGCTTGATTGGTCATGCTCAGTTTGGGGACCCATGCCTGGACTCGGGTGCTAGGGCGGTTAATTACTGAGCAGTAAGACCTAACTCATGAATTGGTTTTAAATCCAATTCCTGATCGATTGAGAACAGATTTCTGCTTTCCAAGAATCATATCAAGATTCTTGAAAGTCAGGGTAAATTATTCCAAATTTTCTCTGAGTTCTTTGACTTGAGCTTTTAGGACGAAATTCTCTTCCTCAAGTCTTGGACTTGAGTAGAGGTTGGACTAGATTTACTTTAATCCTAAACATCTCACCCATTTCTAAATGATAAAACAGGGATCCTTATATGTTTTATGAGATGCTTTCAATTTTTATCTTGAAAATTAGGTTAAGTCTAAGATATGATTTAACCTTGAGTTAGATTCAGATATAAGAATTAGTAATTTAAAAATAAACTTCAATATTTGATTTCTAGGTTTTGGCGAGGCACAGGGGTCTTTTTTGGCCTTAGCCTTATTGGATCAACAACCCATTCCTAGACAAAGCCGCATAAAGAAATAGTAATTTTAAATTCCTCATTTAGAAATCATTGTCTATCTAGTCAAGGTTGTGGCAAGGTAGCTTCGGTTAGTTCCATTGGAGTAAGAAGACCAAATAGGAGACGCCTTCCCCTACTTGACTCCCTTGACGGCTTTCCTAACGTACTATCAGCTCGCATGCAAGTCTTAATTAGATCTAATCCTTATCTAACCATTTCTAATCCTAATCATGATAATTATTAAAGAAACATAAAAAAAATAAAAAAAAACAAGCATCAAGAAAGGTATTCAAACAAAAACTATCTAACCATATGAATAGTTCTTATATTGGCTCCCCCTGAATCATATCTCTGATATGATTTGTCTAAGTAATAGATATGATCCTTGGGAATCCAATATTGATTTGGTCTGGCTTGATTGGTCAAGCTTAGTTTGGGGACCCATGCTTGGACTCGGGTGCTAGGGCCGTTAATTACTGAGTAGTAAGATCTAACTCGCGAATTGGTTTTAAATCCAATTCCAGATCGATTTAGAACAGATTTTTGTTTTCCAAGAATCATATTAAGATTCTTGGAACCGAGGGTAAATTATTCCAAATTTGCTCTAAGTTCTTTGACTTGAGAGTTCAGGGCGAAATTCTCTTCCTCAAGTCTATGGACTTGAGTAGAGGTGTCTTTCTAAACTTGCACAGTTAAAGGACTCAAGCTGGTCTCTTCCTTAAGGAATATTACCTCCTCTTAGAGAGACCTGACCTGGTCATTAGAGTTAGCCAGTTTGTGAATAAGTATGAAATTAATTCGTAAAGATCTGGTTCGGAAAAAACCAGTTACCTTAAGTCAGCCCATTTCCAATAATGAGATGGTTTCATGCTTCATTTCTTGTTCCAATTTCGAGTAGATGTCGATTTCATCTTTAGCCGTTAAGGCGAGTAGGTTGGAGTGCTTTGTTGTTCCATGATGCATCAGTGATGTCTTCCTCTAGTGTTTCAATATTTAACAATATACTTAAGTTAGTAATATATGTTAGACAAAGTAAGGGTTAGTCAAAGTGATCAAGCGTTAAACCAAACAAGACCTTATGTTTGGTAGGGTAAACCCATGTTTGATCAGGTTGACAAAAGGTTAGCCAAATAGGATTTGATGTTTGGCAGAGTGAACCAAAACCCAGGGTTGGTCAGTTTGACCAAGGGATCAAACCAAACCGGACTTGAGGTTTGGAATTACATTTATCTAAAAATGGAGGAAGTCTAGTCAGGATCATGATGACTAGCAAAGGAGTGATTTTGATGAAAGAAATCCTGGTGAGTGAAGCCGGGTCCTAGCAAGTGAAGCTAGGTTGGACTAAGTCCAGGTGAGTGAAGGTGGGCACTAAATCCTGGTGAGTGAAGCTAGGTTGGACCAAGTCCTATTGAGTGAAGCTCAGCACTAAATCCTGGTGAGTGATGCTGGGTCCTAGCAAGTGAAGCTAGGTTGGACTAAGTCCTAGTGAGTGAAGTTTGACACGAAGTCTTGGTCCAGGGGACTGAGCATTAAGTCCTGGTCAAGGATCGGGCAACGGAGTGTTTGCTGAGTGAGGGTTGTCGGACAGAAGTAGAGGTGGGTCAAGGTCGGACATCTCGAGATTCGGGTTCTCGGAGGCTGAGTGAATGTCCAATCAAAGGTTCCGATTGGCAAACGTAACTTCTCCAGTGTGGAGTAGGTGAGGACGTGTTCCCCGGGAAATGGAACATTAGGCGTCAATTCGACCTAGGGTTTTGGGTGAAATCCAAAGTCAGAACCAATCTTTAAGGCTAAGATTATCTATATATTTGCCTTATGTTTGATTGTCTTGCAGGTACCTGGAGTTGGAGGCAAGACAGAAGAACAAACGCAGGGAAAATACTACATGGGAGAAGCATCCCAGGCGCCTGTGTTAATACAGGCGCCCCTAGGCTTCAGGGCGCCCTCAAGGGTCAGGCGCCCTACATCCTAGGCGTCTGGGAAGGTCTTGTTGGATCGAAGAAAACGATAGAGGGGGGGGGGGTTGAATATCGTTATCAAAATTTTTCCGACAGTTAAAGAATACACGCAGCAGAAAGAAATAAAGTAGACAAGAACACAAGTCGATTTTTTACTTGTTTCGGAGTCGCGGTCGGCTCCTACTCCAAGGCCCACAGTCCTTGACCGTTTACTTTGGGCAATTCTATATTCGAAAAGATTTTTACAGATTGATAGTACATATATAGAATTTGAGAAATTAAATCACAACACTTTCGTTAATTGAAACTTTATCGACGCTCGAGATGGATCGAATTCTGGAGCAGAGGGACGTCGTCGGCGCTGAAATCTCGAAATGGAACTTTGCCGAAGCGCAGCGCGTGAGTGAAAGTGTTTGGAGCGTTGGAAAGAATGGATATCGAAGCCTTGGGGGTGAACCCCCTTTTATAGCACCCATGGGGGCGCCTGGTCCATTGGGGGCGCCTGACACGTGCCTCATCCTGCGAGAAACTCCATCCGCGGGCTCGGTCAGCGCTTATCCCCTTCGACTCGACACTTGGGCTGACTAGGGCACCCGGGATCTCTTGGGCGCCTGGGTTGACCTGTTCCATTGGCTTCGTGGTAGATTTGCTTCGATGGCTGCTTTGGCTTTGACCTTGGGTGCCCAGAACCTCCAGGGCGCCTAGCCCAGTGTAGTTCGAAGCATTCTTGCTTTCTTGATGTTTTGTCCCTTTACCTTGGGCGCCTGGGTCCTCCCGGGCGCCTAGCCCAGTGACCTACCCCATTCCTTTGGGGCGTTCTGAGCTACAGAAATACAATCCTTCGGTCTCTGCAATCCAGGTTAGTTCCAATACAAACTAAGCAAGAGTGTTAGTCATTATTTACAGCCTTAGCTGTCTTTGTTCTGACTTCGGGTCTCCCAAATGAAACCCTAGGCCGAACCGACGCCTACTGTTCCCTCGACGGGGAACGCGTCCTCACCTACACCTCTCAAGAGAGTTTACCTTTTGCCAACCTGTCACGACCCTAGAGGCACATGCTTCCTCGAAAATCGGGCAACATCTCCCCTGTACGGCGGATAATATGGGGCAATAATACATACATCTCATCCATATAGCTTAGCCACATGTGGCTAGCATCACAATAAAAAAAAATAAACACAACCACGCAGTTCTTATGTTAACATAAAAGATAAGGAGTGGCTCAGCCACCTTAAACAGAAAAGAACTACAATCTCAAAGAGAACACAAAAGTCTCTGATATCGACAAAATCCAATAACGAATAAAATGCAACTCCAAGTACTGAAACAAATAACTAAACCAAATACGAAAGATTAACTCAACTCGACACTGGGGACTGGCAACTGGATCCTCTCCTGGCTCCAAAAAATACATCTACTTGCTATCTGAAACAACAAAAAGGAAAGCAGGGGTGGTGAGTCCGAGCGGACTCTGCTGGTATATGAGTAGACAAATAAGCATGACATAATAAAGGACAACTAGTAGAGAATCAAAAGAGTACAGTCCATAAGAAATATAGATTCACCTAAACATGCATAACATATAGTAAAACGACATAGCATAAAATCCGAATAAGCACTAAGCATGTATAAAACAACACAACAATAGTAAAACCAAGATATACATGCATGTCAATCAAATGCAACAACCATAGCTCATATAAATGCAACAATCACAGGAAAAATGCATAAACGAAATACGTATGCACATGATGCAATGACATGTGTCACCCCTGATGCAAGTCAAGCCGTCAACACATCCCATCTGTGTGACCGAGTGGGTAGGGGTGTGACAACTATACGTACTCCAACAACAAATACCACATAAGGCGTGGTTGAGTGGACAGGATGTTGGGGAGTCTACACTCCAACCCCGATATATAGGGGGAGCTATACAGCTGCAATATCCCTCTAAAAACAATGGTGAGGGTGAGCCACCAACAGCTCATCCCTCTAAAAATAACAGTGAGGGTGTCACTGTTTGGCATAACAGGACAGGTGCTCGCACTCTAATAACTACCACGATAACAAGTGGTTGAGTGAATCAAGCAACAATATGTCTAACGACGGCTTAACCAAATGTAAGCCTAATAGTCGTTAGTATGCAACGTGCAAGTATGGTGCATGCTATACGAAGCACAAACAACCCAAGAAACAACGATGCAACAAAATTCAACAAGTATACGATGCATCAATACAACCAACCAGAAATCGCAAACCAACGATTATGCACCTACACTAATAGGTAGGATATTTCTAGTGTCAAATAAACCTAATTGTGTTTAATGGACTTCTATGTACTCGCGTACAAGCGGTACTTTATAGAACAGAAAACTAATAGAGGACTGTACAGAAACGAATTTGGAACACTCGAAGATCAACGAAGAGTAAGTCTCAACGGCGATGTTTAAATAACAAACGACAAAGAACAAGGTCAAGCAACCTATCAGACATAATATAGCCATGCTTCTAAGGTAAAGAAAACAACTCGAGTACAAATGAAAAGTACCCGCCTTTTATGTAGAACGTATACGAACAGAACCTCCCGCGATCAACAACGTGAGTCTAAAGTTAAGGTCCTGTACCAAGGATATAGTTTAGCCTTTTATACAATTAATTAATTAGCTAAACTACATATATATAAAATTATAATAAATCCTAATTATATCATCTATTTAATCAAATCATAAATAAAAATTAGTTCCCTGTTAGCCCAATTGTCACAATTATTAGGTTAATTCCCCAAACTAACTCAACTCCCAAGCTACAAACAAGTTGAACACCAAACACATTTCTAATCCTTAAGTTGATACGACACTTTACCACTGAAAGTTAAATCCAAAACAAGACAAACCCCATGCCCTAGCTCAAAGCAACAGGAGGGAAACACAAGATCAAAATCACAAATCTTGTTTCCCTAATGAGGCTCCTGACACACAAGAGATTAGGAGAAAACACTACATCACAAATTCGATACATAAAACAGATCCTACACATTCTACATCAACTCCCATATAAGCACATTCTACTTCCTCAACTCCAATCTGAGCAATAACACCCTTTGACAACTTTTACAAACAAAAATCCATCTCCAATGAAACTATAATTGCACAGATCGAAGTATACCTTCTGATCACAATAATCCCAACACAAATTGTCATCCAAACTCAAACCATAATAATCACTCTTACCTGATTTCAATATTGACGCGAGTGGAGGGAACCGAAGAGAGAAGTGGCGTTCGGCTAGGGCTTGCGGCGTGCGGAAGAAGGAGATCCGGCAACTTCTCAAACGCGAGAGGAAGAGAAAGGAAGAAATCAATGCCGTGATCAGAACAAAGTGGCAGGCGGCTTGGCTCCGACTAGGGCTAGGGTTCGGTGGTGGCTGTCACAAGGGAGAGGCAACGGCTAGGCTCGGCACGTGTGGCAGCGATACTCTGCTCGTGCGCGCTGGAGAATAAGGAGAAGCCAAGAAGTAGACGGCGCGGGGCGGCGGTCGGCGTTGCTAGGGCTGCGGCGTCGGGCGTCGGGCAGAACCGAAGGGAAAGGGGGCAGCATCGGGAGGAAAAGGAACTGCCACAGGGAGAGGGGTTTTAGGGCTTTTATATTAGTTTTGGCCTTTTTGCAAAAAGACCCTCCAAGTTTCGGAAATTACAACTAAGCCCTTTAAAATTTACAACTAAGCCCTTTAAAATTTTGGTTTTCAACATTCTCCCTCACTAATAAAAATTTGGTCCCCAAATTTAGCTAGTGAACCATCACAAATACTAATTACCCCAACAGGTACTAGTCAACCTCAACAAATATTAGTCAACCCCAACAGATATCAACACATCAAATATAATATAACTACGAAATGCAACTCGAAATGCAACTCAAAAGGCAACTCAATCATACGCACCTCGAGTAAATAGATGAGGGTAGCGAGCTCTGATCGAATCCTCGAGCTCCCATGTAGCTTCATCATCAGAGTGGTTCTACCAACCAACTTTGACCAACCGAACTGTCTTGTTCCTCAACCGATGCTCTTTGCGGTCCAGAATCCGCATAGGCACCTCCTCATAAGTCGCGTCTGGCTGAAGTGTGACCGGCATCTTCGATAATACATGCGTAGGATCTGGTACATATTTTCTCAGCATGGAAACAGGAAACTCGTCATGAACTCCAGCCAGTGACGGTGGTGACGCCAGACGATAAGCGACTGTTCCAATTCGCTCCAAAATCTGGAAAGGTTCAATGTAGCGGGGAGCTAGCTTACCTCGCAACCCATACCTCTTCACCCCTTTTCGTGGTCGATACTCGTAAAACTACATTATTGCTCACGGAGAACTCTAAGGGTCTGTGTCTCTCATAGTTAACCTCAACCCTGATTGCGAGTCAAATGCGTTATCTACCATATTAGGAAATGTCCAACATCTCTCTAACGTAGCTACTCAGTTACAAGCAGTGACCTATACGTAGATACCCTATAGCTCTTTAATATCTCAGAAAATCGATCCATCGACCTGCGGTGTCTTCCCTCTAGTGACAGTGTAAACCCGGTCCATTTCTAAAACTGATGGCGGCATCGTCTAAATAGGCAGTGGTCGAATCATCTGAATTGCTGCTGGCTGCATAATCTGAGCTGCTGAATCTCCCACCGTCTGCTGAATCTGATAACTTATAGCTTCGACCATCTGCTGAGGCTGATAAACTGATGACTAATATGCTGGGCACACTTGATCTACACATAAAAATTAAGATAATTCCTACCCATAATTTCTACTTAATTAAATGGTAATTAACAACGATCTACTTCCTGACCTAATCATCATATTTCGGTCCATTCCTAAACTCAAATATAGTTACCCCTGATTCCCAATAGTCATTTAGGCAGAATCAAATCGAAACATGCTAGATACATTAGTATCGAATTTTAGTGACATGGATATGTACAAATTTTAAATTAATGGTCATCTACAGTGTCTAAGCCACTTGCTACTTGAAACTTGCGATCGCACAAATGACCTTGTAAGGTCATCACAATTCTTCTTCTCAAGAGATGTGTTCCCTCTGAGATAGTTCATTAGCTTGTTGAACTGCTAGAACAATAACTTCACCGACGAGCTATGTCATTGTAGTTTAATTTTTTTTTAAAAAATACTTCTGATAAAAATAATTTAGGCCTTCATATTTCTATCAGGTTGAGCATATAAGAGATTGCTTATCAGTCTAGTAGGTTGCTCCTGTGTAATTTTTAATTTGAACAACATAACAATACAATAAATGTGGCAATCATTCTTAAAGCAATCCTTCAAGCACGTACACTTAACCGGTACTGTCAGTAATCCTTCGGTTCCTTTGTGTTCCACAAACTTGTTCTTTTGTAGGGAAGTTAATAGGCATGAAGTTTTTAAAAAAATGATTTTAACATGGCTGGGATTTATCTTGCATGCTAAGAACAGTGTTCTCCCTTTTGGATTTGTTTGACCAAGCTAGGTCAGTCTAGGCTCCTCTGTGTCCCTTAACCCATGATGGTGAGTCGATTACTAAGAATGTTGACCTAATTGTTGCTATAGAGGATTTAATCCCATTTGTGTCGTACAATTTAATGGTTTTTAGAGGGTAATTGTAATCATCAAAGAATTGGTTGAGGTAATACCTCTAATTTCATAACTATCGAACACAATTATCAAACTAGTCACATCTATGAGTATGTATTCCTTTCTTATATTTGACTTTGCAATACTAATGGAGATGGTCAATTCATTATGATGTTGGGAGTTCATCCACTTGTGTCCTCTCCTAAGAGATGGTTATGCTTTCTTCTATTCGTGACGAGGCGTGTGATTTTCTACAAGTACTGAGGGTTAAGTGTGTGTTATTATATGTGAGGCGATAACGTTATATAGTCAGAATAAACCGCTATATCAAAACACTTCATTCATGATCATAAACAATCGATCAAACAAAGCATATTTAAATATTAATCTTTTATTAAGTGGGATACTCTTGCAAATCAAAAGCTCGAACTAGAACTACATGATCAAAAGCTCGAACTAGAACTACATGCTCATCAATGTCTAAACTTCTTATAGCAGTACTCAACAAACTGACAAACATCAAGAATAATGCACTCACTCTCCATTTTTTACTAGACAAATAAACTTCAACATCCTAAGTCAGCGGTATGCACAATTTTCATCAGTAACTACACTACTGCTCTAGAACAAATAACTATGCACTCCATACTACTCAAACAACTCTAAATGAAGGTTAATCTCTAGTAAATACCATAGCATAGCTATCCTTTACTCTACTTCTCTACCTACTTACTCCACATCTCTAAGTTAGAGTTCTACCATCATCCACCAAACTAATCAAACTGCTGCAAAGATAAGTCCTTAACTACTTAGAAACCAGTCTTAGCAACATAAGCCTTGACACAACGTTATAATAGCTCTAACACTGTATTACCTTTATTACACTGCATAACTACTAGTTAACAACAGTGAACACTGCACTCAACCTGCACACATCATTAAAATCCTAGTCTACGCTATCTAGAATTGCACTTAGACTAACCTAACTGCAAGCGATTAGAACACATGCACGCTAAATTTCGTCCACACACTTAACTTCTGTCACTTCTACCGATTCACCTATAAAGGGATTTATCTAAGACTTGAAATAGTACAAACACCTCTACTCTATGCCTATCTAAATGACGACCTGCATCAGAAGTTACAACAAATCTCATCACATCTCACATCAGTGCTAAGATTATCTCATCTAACTCGTATTCAAAACGTTATACTATTCTTCTCACATCGTAAAACAAAATGCTAACATGTTTAATTATATTGACTAAAAACACAACACAATATATCTACAGTCTCCTCGACCATCTCACCTTGCAAGAACTAGCATGGTAGAAAGGATTCCTAAAGATGGTAATCCCTGACCTCAAATAGGTAGTGAACAGGTTCGACTCAAGTTTTGACTCATCGGTCGATACTATAAGGGAAATCAATATTCTCCACAATAAAGTCGAGTCTGCCACATTCCCACTAGTCGCCTTCTTGGTCAATCCCATCCATGACCACAAATAGACTAGTTGACTAAAAGTCATCAAACTAAATTTAGACCAAAGAACATAAATCACAGTATGCTATTCAACTAATCTAGCATCTGTTTATACAACCCTAAATAAGGTATTATATACAACAGATAGGATAATCATCAAAGATATACCTTATTTACTTACTCGTCGCCGGGAGAGATCTCGTCGCTGCCAAGTCCCAAGACAACCACAACCAGAAAATGACTCCAGAAATTAAATCTGTAAAATACAGATAAACCTCGTAAAACAAAACAACTTCGTCAACTCTGACGAAAAAGACTCCGCAAAAATAACCAAAATCTGTAACATACAGATTGACCTCATAAAGCAACTCTGTAAACCCACAGACACCAAACATCGCAAACCTCGCTCTGATACCAAAAATTGTCACGACCCCAGAGGCACATGCTTCCTCGAAAATCGGGCAACATCTCCCCTGTACGGGCAATAATACATACAACTCATCCATATAGCTTAGCCACATGCGGCTAGCATCACAATAAAAAGAAATAAACACAACCACGCAGTTCTTATGTTAAAATAAAAGATAAGGGGTGACTCAGCCACCTTAAACAGAAAAGAACTACAATCTCAAAGAGAACACAAAAATCTCTGATATTGACAAAATCCAATAACGAATAAAATGCAACTCCAAGTACTGAAACAAATAACTAAACCAAATATGAAAGATTAACTCAACTCGACACTGGGGACTAGTAACTGGATCCTCTCCTGGCTCCAAAAAATACATCTACCTACTATCTGAAACAATAAAAAGGAAAGCAGGGGTGGTGAGTCCGGGCGGACTCTGCGGGTATATGAGTAGACAAATAAGCATGGCATAATAAAGGACAACTAGTAGAGAATCAAAAGAGTACAGTCCATAAGAAATATAGATTCACCTAAACATGCATAACATATAGTAAAACGACATAGCATAAAATTCGAATAAGCACTAAGCATGTATAAAACAACACAACAATAGTAAAACCAAGATATACATGCATGTCAATCAAATGCAACAACCATAGCTCATATAAATGCAACAAACACAGGAAAAATGCATAAACGAAATACGTATGCACATGATGCAATGACATGTGTCACCCCTGACGCTAGTCAAGCCGTCAACACATCCCATCTGTGTGACCGAGTGGGTAGGGCTGTGACAACTGTACGCACTCCAACAACAAATACCACATAAGGCGTGGTTGAGTGGACAGGATGCTGGGGAGTCTACACTCCAACCCCGATATATGGGGGGAGATATACAGCTGCAATATCTCTCTAAAAACAACGGTGAGGGTGAGCCACCAACAACTCATCCCTCTAAAAACAACAGTGAGGGTGTCACTGTTTGGTATAACAGGACAGGTGTTCGCACTCTAATAACTACCACGATAACAAGTGGTTGAGTGAATCAAGCAACAATATGTCTAACGACGGCTTAACCAAATGTAAGCCTAACAGTCATTAGTATGCAACGTGCAAGTATGGTGCATGCTATACGATGCACAAACAACCGAAGAAACAACGATGCAACAAAATCCAACAAGTATACGATGCATCAATACAACCAACCAGAAATCGCAAACCAACGATTATGCACCTACACTAATAGGTAGGATATTTCTAGTGCCAAATAAACCTAATTGTGTTTAATGGACTTCTATGTACTCACGTACAAGCGGTACTTTATAGAACAGAAAACCAACAGAGGACTGTACAGAAACGAATTTGGAACACTCGAAGATCAACGAAGAGTAAGTCTCAACGGCGATGTTTAAATAACAAACGACAAAGAACAAGGTCAAGCAACCTATCAGACATAATATAGCCATGCTTTTAAGGTAAAGAAAACTACTCGAGTACAAAGGAGAAGTACTCGCCTTTTATGTAGAACGTATACGAACAGAACCTCCCGCGATCAACAACGTGAGTCCAAAGTTAAGGTCCTGTACCAAGGATATAGTTTAGCCTTTTATACAATTAATTAATTAGCTAAACTACATATATATAAAATTATGATAAATCCTAATTATAACATCTATTTAATCAAATCGTAAATAAAAATTAGTTCCCTGTTAGCCCAATTGTCACAATTATTAGGTTAATTCCCCAAACTAACTCTCAACTCCCAAGCTACAAACAAGTTGAACACCAAACACATTTCTAATCCTTAAGTTGATATGACACTTTACCACTGAAAGTTAAATCCAAAACAAGACAAACCCCATGCCCTAGCTCACAGCAACAGGAGGGAAACACAAGATCAAAATCACAAATCTTGTTTCCCTAATGAGGCTCCTGACACACAAGAGATTAGAAGAAAACACTACATCACAAATTCAATACATAAAACAGATCCTACACATTCTACATCAACTCCCATATGAGCACATTCTACTTCCTCAACTCCAATCTGAGCAATAACACCCTTTGACAACTTTTACAAACAAAAATCCATCTCCAATGAAACTATAATTGCACAGAGCGAAGTATACCTTCTGATCACAATAATCCCAACACAAATTGTCATCCAAACTCAAACCATAATAATCACTCTTACCTGATTTCGATATTGACGCGAGCGGAGGGAACTGAAGAGAGAAGTGGCGTTCGGCTAGGGCTTGCGGCGCGCAGAAGAAGGAGAACCGGCGACTTCTCAAACGCGAGAGGAAGAGAAAGGAAGAAATCAACGCCGTGATCAGAACAAAATAGCAGGCGGCTTTGCTCCGACTAGGGCTAGGGTTCGGCGGTGGCTGTCGCGAGGGAGAGACGACGACTAGGCTTGGCGCGTGTGGCAACGATACTCTGCTCGTGCGCGCCGGAGAAGAAGGAGAAGCCAAGAAGTAGACGGTGCGGGGCGGCGGTCGGCGTCGCTAGGGCTGCGGCGTCGGGCGTCGGGCAGAACCGAAGGGAAAGGGGGCGGCGTCGGGAGGAAAAGGAACTTCCACATGGAGAGGGGTTTTAGGGCTTTTATATTAGTTTTGGCCTTTTTGTAAAAAGACCCTCCAAGTTTTGGAAATTACAATTAAGCCCTTTAAAATTTACAACTAAGCCCTTTAAAATTTCAGTTTTCAACACATCCGGCTCCTCCAGTTGGACTTTTGCCCAATCCACCTGACCAGGTCTTCGTGCCTAACTTTCGGTCAGGTCTTCTTGCCCAACTTCCGGTCAGGTCTTCTTACCCAACTTCCGGTCAGGTCTTCGGTGCCCAGCCCGGCCCTTGCCAGGACTTCTTGCCCAATCCTTGACCAGGGCTTCTTTGCCCAGCCCTTTGCCAGGACTTCTTCCTGCACACTCAATGAACATATTAGATCACAATAACACCTTAACTTCTAAACCCTTTGCCATTATCAAAACATAGGTTTGACTTAGGTGCTGCATGGACCAACAGGTCTAGGACTCCTGGGATGGCCAATTTTATCCCTGCGTGAAGTTTGCAATTGTGGATCAGGTTTGACCGCATATGGGGTGCCTCAGAGGCCTCTAGGGCGCTCGGGACACTTATATAAAAGGGGCTTCGACCCCTCAACTCAAAACATCACTTGCTACATCATTCTAAGCATTCTGAGTGAAGAAAAAGTGGTAGAGACGATGCTCTGCGGCCAAGAGGCTCCAGGACAAAGTGTGTTGCACTCGGACTTCCGGATTGGCCGGATCATCGACTTTCTTTTTGGTTTCCTTTTATTATACGCACATAATTTACTTATTCTTTGGTTGTAAACTTGAACTGTAAGACGGGTATTCTCCGCCTTCGAAAAGGAGACCAATAGTGGACTCACGCCGAGTACATAGGCCTTGGACGTACTGACCCTAGGGGTCGGGAACCAAGTAAATAAATCCCGCGAGTCTTAGTGTGTTGTTTGTTTCGTTCTTTATTATTCCACTGCGCACTAACTCTTTCACTAGAACAAATAAACGATGAGTTTTCCGAAGGAATTTTTCGAGTCGATATTCACCCCCCCCCCCATCTATCGATGGCACCAATCCTACAACTAGTATCAGAGCCTGGTAGCTCTTCACCGGACTAACAACCTACGGAGCAAAGACGCCAGAAATTGAGGGGGAGCAAGGGTGAATTCAGGTATTTCTTTCAATTATGTCAATTTTTAAATATCATATTATATGTTTTAAGTGCAGGGAGTGAGGACACTATAAAAACCAGTGTTCTACTCGAAAGACTCGTTCGTCACCACCGGTGGCAAAGGAGGTACCAGTGCCAGGAGTCCAGAGGTACAAGAGCCACATCCACTGCTTCAGATGCCAAAAGTTGGGACATTATAAGAACTAGTGCCCAGACTGGAAAAAGGCTCGATCCACAATGCCAAAAAATGCAACTACGGCAAAAAAGGTATGAAAAATTAATTTTGGCAATAATTTTCAATTTCTACAAAAATAAATAAATTTTCTTTTAAGGTAAATAATTCTTATGTTAATATCCCTGTTAAATTAGATTACCTACATAACAATTTAAATATCTTGCATGGTAAATTAGTAAGTGTTGGATCGAGAAGCCCGATAGAGGGGGGGGGGGGGGTGAATATCGGAAAACTTTCAGATTTTAAGTAAGAGCAAGTACGCAGCGGAAATAAGATAAACAGCACACGGACACAGTCGATTTACTTGGTTCGGAGCCTGTGTCGACTCCTACTCCAAGGCCCACGGTCGTTGACCGTTTACTTTGGGCAATTCTATATATGCGCAAGATTGTTTACAAAGATTTGATTACAAATAAGTGCAATAAACTAATAATATTAAATTTCGATCTTCGTTACCGACGTCCGGAGTGGATTGACTTGTTCGGAGCAGCGGGACGTCGTTGGCTCAAGTTGGAGAGTTTCCGGAACAAAGCAAGAGCGTAGAAGATCTTTGAGGCGTTGAAGGAAGTGTTGCGATGAAGCCTTGGACGAGGGTCCCTTATATAGGGCCTGGGGGCGCCCGGGATGTCGGGGGCGCCCCCCACGTGGCGTTTGATCCGGTTGTAGCTCGGTCGCCGTCTCATCCCCTTATCCTCGGGATCCGCTTTGACCGGGGCGCCCGCAGCGCTCGGGGCGCCCGGATTGATCGGGTCAAACTCTATCTTCTGGCTTCGAAGGGTTTCGGTTCGAGTGTGCGCATGGGGGCGCCCGCAGCGCAAGGGGCGCCCGCGAGCAGCGGGGGCGCCCGGAAGCACGGGGGCGCCCGCAGCTTGTACTGTCGAAGCGCACTTTTTGATTGTGTGTTTGGTGTTCACCTTGGGGGCGCCCGGGACACTCCGGGCGCCCTGGTCAGCAGTTGCCTCACTCCTTTGAGGCACTCTGAGCTGCAGACTCACGTTCCTTCGTTCCTGCATCCAGGGTTAGTCCAAAACACAATAACATAATAAATTATTAGATTTATACAGCCTTAGCTATCTTGGTTCTGACTTTGGTCTCCAAAATGGAGTCCTAGGTCGAACCGACGCCTACTGTTCCCTCGACGGGGAACGCGTCCTCACCTACTCCTCTCCGGAGAATTTACCTGATGCCAACCTCTCCTTTGGTTGGACTTTTGCCTGATGGTCCTTTGTCAGGGCTTGGATGCCGAGCTATCCTTCGCCCGATGCCTAGCATTTCTTCGCTAGGGCTTTAGTCCCAGGCTGTCCTTCGCCTGGAGCCTAGCAGTCCTTCGCTAGGTCTTGGATGCTGGCAGTCCTTCGCCAGTTGCCTAGCAGTCCTTTGCTAGGACTTCCTTTCCTGGCTTTCCTTCGCCAGTGCCTAGCAGTCCTTCGCTAGGGCTTTTCCTGCACACTTGATTAACTTGTTAGAAAACAAGAAAGACTTAACTTTTGACCTATGTTGCCATTATCAAAACACAGGTTTGACTTAGGTGCATTCTGCACCAACAATCTCCCCCTTTTTGATTTATGGCAACCCTAGTTCAAAAAGTTAAGTTTAAGCAAAACATGAAAAAAACTTTAACTTTTGTTCCCTCCCCCTGGAAGGAATCTCCCCCAATGTTTTTCAAAAATTCGTGGGGTAAAAAAAACTTGCACTTTTGAAAACTTAAGTTTTAGGTACTTTTAATAACTTAAGTTAACAGTATATAGGAATTTTTTGAAACATGATTTTTGAGTACTTAAAAAGATTGAGGCTTTTAAGTTTCAAGGTACTCAACAGTTTTGAGAGTGTTACTTTGAAAAAAACTTGAGTACTTAGTTCACTTTGAAAGCTTAAGTAGATATTTTGAAAGACTTAAGTACTTAGCAAAATTTTTGAAAACTTAAGTAGAAGTTTTGAAAGCTTAAGTACTTATCAAAATTTTGAAAGCTTAAGTAGATATTTTGAAAGACTTAAATACTTAGCAAAATTTTGAGAACTTAAGTAGAAGTTTTGAAAGCTTAAGTACTTAGCAAAATTTTGAAAACTTAAGGAGAAGTTTTGAAAACTTAAGTACTTAGCAAAATTTTGAAAACTTAAGTAGAAGTTTTGAAAGCTTAAGTACTTAGCAAAATTTTGAAAGCTTAAGTAGAAGTTTTGAAAGCATAAGTACTTTTCAAAAAAAATACTTTTTGAATACTTTACTTTTTGCATAAAGGATAGAGTTAAGAAAAATTTTTGAAAAGATAATTTTACTCTCTCCTTTCCTATCTCTCCCCCTTTGCCATATATCAAAACAAATAAATACAGCATAAATAAAGGAAAATACAAAGGAAAATAAGTAAAATTTTTGCTGTACTGAATCAATTTATAACTAAATCAATCAATTCTCTCTGTAGGGGCCTGTCTAACCCAATTAGCTACTTACTAACTGTTATAAACAGTAGTTTTTGCTAGGGTTAGTCAAGTTAAGTGTTTTTGTTCAAGTTAGATTTTCTAAACTTGACACTTAGCTTGACTGCTATGTAAGTTGTATTTAGTGCCCCAATTACTGCAGATGCACTGACTTAAAGCATCTTGAATTGAGGCAAAGACCTAAGCATCTCAACCCTTTCTAGGTTATCACTCAAAAGTATCCTAAGGTGCTTGTGAGATGCTGGCTTCTAAGTCTATAGGTGCATGCAGTTCTAGGGTTAAAGCCTAGGCTAAGTCCATTTTCGAAGAAAGCCCTAGTTTTGAAGGGGGTAGTATTAAAATTATTTTCAAAATTCTAATTTTAGAAAACTTATTTTTAAAATCAAGTAGAGTAAAAATAATTGAGTTAAACTATTTTACTGAACACAATCCTAACTGAAAAGAGGACAAGTACCTGGTCAACAGACAATAAAGCAGGTAGTCATGGTTCACATACGGTCAAGCAGTCAAACTCAAGTCCACCCTACTGAGTAGGGATAGTCAAATAGGTACAATGATAAGTAAATCTACGACGAAGGACCGGGATGATCGGACGGGCCAGGCTGTCATGCATCAAATCGTGCCATCATCTCTAGATACTGTGCATCTCTGGCCTCCCGCTCAGCTCTAAGGGCGCTCATATAATCGTTGTAGTAGCCCCGATTTGTCTCCAAGTCTTCGGCATGATTGGCTTCGATTTCCTCTCGGAGGCTTTGGATTTGTGTTTCCAAATGTGTCACTCTCTGGTAGAGTGTCGGTGGAGCGGGCTCGTCGACGTGTGCTCGGGCGGCTGCAGCTACGTCTCCAACATCGACCTCAACCTCCTCATCTGAATCGACTCGAGCTCCGGCCTGGTGTCGTCTCCAGCTCAGAACCCCGGTGGCCGATACCTCTAGACCGGCTAATGACAAGTTCCTAAACCCTATTTCGTCAAAGTCGGTCATAGCGGAAATTTCACCAACGGTAATGTCCCGCCCGTGGTGATGTAGAAGGGAAGTAATGATGTGGCAATATGGTGTGCGCACTCGTCCCTGGGTCGTGACACTGGACGCATGCAGAATGGTATGAAACATATGGAGTCCAATGTCTAGGTCAAGGTGATGGACTAGTGCATAAAGAAGGAAAGCATGAAAGGGTCGCATAGTCCCTAGGTCTCTGGTAGAGAGTGGTAGAATACAGCGGACCAGAACTCTATATAAGGCATAGTTCTGGGCCTGAAGTTCTACAGCTTGGAAGCGTCTATTTTCGGGAAGGTCTGCCCGAAAGAAATAGGAGTGTATGGTATCTAGGGTAATCTCTGAGTAGGGAGGGTCAAATGGGGGGTTTCTAGGAGGATAACAGCAGAATGTGGACTGAGAGGGTCGCAGTCCTAGGTAACGGTTCAACAAATTTGGAATTATAGTTAAAGGAATTCCTTGGACAGTGGTTTGAAACATAAGATTATCTTGTCGAATTATATTGTTGTAAAATTCTGCACATAAAGATTCGTTAATGGAATGCGTGCAGAAGACAAGATTGTCCAATTGATAGAAGTTGATGATGTTCATGGCGACAGGGCATGATTGGGTAAAAAAGTGCCTATTGAGATAACTCGTTTTAATAGGCTTGTAGATTGTTTGTGCGAACCTATTACATAGCTCTAGATTAGGAAATCTAGGGTCGGGACTAGGTTGGGCACCGGGGTTGGCCGGATTTGGTCGGCATCTTCTAGGTTAAGAAAGTTAAAGAAATAAAGATATTGCATGAAATAACTTTAAATGCAATAAAGACAATTAATAATCATACCGGACGGCTCGGGGAGGCATGATTGAGGAAGAGAACTTGCAAGGTCTTCTTGAGGAGTAAGAAGTAGGGAAGAAGATTGATTTTTGGTGTGGAGAATGAAGGAGCTCCGGGTGCCTTTTATAGGCAAAACCATGGGGGCGCCCAGGACAGTCCGGGCGCCCTGGTCAGTGCTGCTGCCAAAGGCACTTTAAAGGACTGGTTGGGGGCGCCCGGGACAGTCCGGGCACCCTCAACAGGCTGCTTTGCAGGTTTGACTGCAATGGAGGTGATGGGGGCGCCCGCGAGGTTTCGGGCGCCCTGGTCAAGGGCAAGACAGCTTTTCTGTCTCGAGGAACGAAAAAGTGAAGGGGGGGCGCCCGTGTGGTCCCGGGCGCCCTGCTCAAGGGTATGTAGAGACAAAAATTTGTCTTGTCATTGTTTAACTATGGTTTAATCAATTTGACCATGGTTGGGATTGATTTTGACTGTTTTGACCATAGTTTGGTAAGGTTGACCATGGTTTGACAAAGGTTTGAAAA
This sequence comes from Boesenbergia rotunda, assembly GCA_024364735.1. Lineage (NCBI taxonomy): Eukaryota > Viridiplantae > Streptophyta > Magnoliopsida > Zingiberales > Zingiberaceae > Boesenbergia > Boesenbergia rotunda. Next base: position 577,869 of record JAGFNQ010000153.1, on the reverse strand, counting down.
ATACAAGAATATCTCATCATATAGATAAAAGAATTTCAATTTTAGTCTTAATCCTGTTGTCTCACCCAGTCTAGGGTTTTCAATCACGTTAACCTTATAGGTTTTGTGAGACAGTTTTTGATTAGAAGTTATTTTGAAAAAGTTAGATTAATTTTGAAAACAATTAAATTTATGTTTAAATCTATAAATAACTGAAATTTTGTGTTAGATTCGAATTTAACAAAAATTAATTTGAATTTGAAATTCAAAAATTGGCTTCCAGGTCTTGGCGAGGCACTAGGCCTTCTTTGGCCGAAGCCTTATGGGATCATCCACCCTTTCCTTGACAAAGCCTTTTAATGAAATTTCATTTTCAAAATCAATTTCTGAAAAATTTCTGGTCTAACTAGTTTGGGTTTTGGATCGGTAGCTTCGGCCAGTTCCGCCAGTCTAAAGAGACCAAGTGAACTTGATCTTATTAGAATTGGTTTCCCCAACGTACTATCATCTCACCTCTACCCAATACTATGTTGTCAAATTTCAGCTAAGTTTGTTAAGTCCTTAACTAACCTAAGTCTAAGCATGGTATATTGCAGAAATTAAATAAACAATCAAACAATCAATTTAAATCAATAATGACAAGTTTATCTAATAATAAAAATGGTTTTCAGTTTGGCTCCCCCTGGACTAAAGCCACGGTGATGGTTAGGCAAGATGTGAATCTTGTCCTTGGGGATCCAATACTGATTTGATCCCGTAGGTTGGTTCAGGCATAGTTTAGGTACCCATGCCTGAATTTTGCCTCTGGACTGATTCAGTACAGACAAATATGATCTTTGTCGGGATTTGGTTCGGTAGCCAAGTCCAGATCGATTTAGAACTGATTTCTGTTTTCCAAGGATCATGTCAAGACCCTTGGAACTAGATGTAAATCGTTCTAAAGCTGTTCTAAATTCCTTAACCTGAGTTTTCAGGGAGGAGTTCTCCTTTTCAAGTTTTTCAACTTGAATAGAAGTTCCTTCCTGAACCTTCTCGGTTAAGGGTTTAGAGTCAGCTCCCTCCTTCAGGAGTTTTACTTCCTGTCGGAGGGATTCGACCCGGAGTTTGGCTTTTGCCAAATCACGAGAAAGAAAGGAAATCAATTCAGTTAACTGTAATCTATTAAAACCAGTTACCTTAATTTCTCCGTCCTCTGTGAAGGTCAGCTCGCCGTCCTCTTGTTCTGATTCTGACTCTGTCTCGACTTTATCTGAGGCGGTCAGAGCTAGGAGGTTGGACTGAGGTGCCTCTTCTTTTTCTTCTGAGGAAGACTCGTCCCAGGTTGCTTGTAGCGCCTTCTTTCTTCTCGGCTTCTTCGTCTCCTTTAGGTTAGGATACTCTGACTTGTAGTGGCCCTTTTTCTTGCACTCGTAGCAGGTTACATTGGGCTTGTTTGCTGGTTCAGTTGGTTCGTCCTTTCTTCGGCCGGTTTTTCGTTTGTTGGTTCGGTTCTTCAGCTCCTTGTAGTAGCTTCGAGCGAGCCGGACCAGTTTAGTTTGATCTCCTTCTTCATCTTCTGAGTCTGTGTCAGACTCGGGTTCAAGTTCAGTTTTCTTCTTCGTTGTTTTCAAGTTTTTACCTGCAATGAAACCGATACCTTTTTCGACCGAATTGGTGTTAGTCTGTTCGTGCAGTTCTAGTTCAGAAAATAATTCATCTAGTTTTATTTTAGAAAGATCTCTAGAGACCTTGTATGCATCTACCATAGATGCCCACAAGGTGTTTCTAGGAAAGGCGTTTAGAGTGTACCTTATTAGGTCACGGTTTTCAACCCTGTGACTTATTGAATGAAGACCGTTCATTACCTCCTGGATTCGTGCGTGGAGCTGGGCTACTGTTTCGTTGTCCGCCATCTTGATAGTGTATAATTTGTTTAGTAGCAGATCCCATTTGCTGATCCGAGTATCTGAAGTCCCTTCGTGCAGCTCGATCAGTTTTGTCCGTAGCTCCTTTGCACTATTGAAGGGGCCACGCGGTTCAGCTCTTCTTTTGTCAGCCCGCATTGTAGGGTTTGCGTTGCTTTTGCGTCGGCTTCTATCTTGCGGTTTAGAGTGTTGTCCCACTCCGAGTAGCTTTGAGTTTTCAGGTGGACCTCCATGCGACTTTTCCAGTAGGAAAAGTCTTCTCCACAGAAGAGTGGAGGTCTAGCGGTGCTGAATCCCTCTTGCATAGACATTTGTTCTAAAAAAGAAAAGCTAAAAGAGATTTGCCAAGACTTGGTCTTGGATTAGCAGTGCTGGATAAATTAAAGACAAGGGGTGTTGCACCAACCTTGCCAAAGAAAACGAATAAAAAAATTTTCTTTTTTCGAAGAATTCGTAAGATAAAGAAAATAAAATGATAAAATTAAAAAGAAATCCAAAAAGAAATTTTCAAACTGGTGGTTGCACCAAGTTTGAATTCCCCGCTCTGATACCTCTTGTTGGATCGAGAAGCCCGATAGAGGGGGGGTGAATATCGAAAAACTTTCGGATTTTAAGTAAGAGCAAGTACGCAGCGGAAATAAGATAAACAGCACACGGACACAGTCGATTTACTTGGTTCGGAGCCTGTGTCGACTCCTACTCCAAGGGCCACGGTCGTTGACCGGTTACTTTGGGTAATTCTATATATGCGCAAGATTGTTTACAAAGATTTGATTACAAATAAGTACAATAAACTAATAATATTAAATTTCGATCTTCGTTACCGACGTCCGGAGTGGATTGACTTGTTCGGAGCAGCGGGACGTCGTCGGCTCGAGTTGGAGAGTTTCCGGAGCAAAGCAAGAGCGTAGAAGATCTTTGAGGCGTTGAAGGAAGTTTTGCGTGAAGCCTTGGTCGAGGGTCCCTTATATAGGGCCTGGGGGCGCCCGGGATGTCGGGGGCGCCCCCCACGTGGCGTTTGATCCGGTTGTAGCTCGGTCGCCGTCTGATCCCCTTATCCTCGGGATCCGCTTTGACCGGGGCGCCCGCAGCGCTCGGGGCGCCCGGATTGACTGGGTCAAACTCTATCTTCTGGCTTCGAAGGGTTTCGGTTCGAGTGTGCGCATGGGGGCGCCCGCAGCGCAAGGGGCGCCCACGAGCAGCGGGGGCGCCCGGAAGCACGGGGGCGCCCGCAGCTTGTACTGTCGAAGCGCACTTTTTGATTGTGTGTTTGGTGTTCACCTTGGGGGAGCCCGGGACACTCCGGGCGCCCTGGTCAGCAGTTGCCTCACTCCTTTGAGGCACTCTGAGCTGCAGACTCACGTTCCTTCGTTCCTGCATCCAGGGTTAGTCCAAAACACAATAACATAATAAATTATTAGATTTATACAGCCTTAGCTATCTTGGTTCTGACTTTGGTCTCCAAAATGGAGTCCTAGGTCGAACCGACGCCTACTGTTCCCTCGACGGGGAACGCGTCCTCACCTACTCCTCTCGGGAGAATTTACCTGATGCCAACCTCTCCTTTGGTTGGACTTTTGCCTGACAGTCCTTTGTCAGGGCTTGGATGCCGAGCTGTCCTTCGCCCGGTGCCTAGCATTCCTTCGCTAGGGCTTTAGTCCCAGGCTGTCCTTCGCCTGGAGCCTAGCAGTCCTTCGCTAGGTCTTGGATGCTGGCAGTCCTTCGCCAGTTGCCTAGCAGTCCTTTGCTAGGACTTCCTTTCCTGGCTTTCCTTTGCCAGTGCCTAGCAGTCCTTCGCTAGGGCTTTTCCTGCACACTTGATTAACTTGTTAGAAAACAAGAAAGACTTAACTTTTGACCTATGTTGCCATTATCAAAACACAGGTTTGACTTAGGTGCATTCTGCACCAACAGTAAGTGATGAATCTAAATCAAAGTTAGACAATGCTAAAATATCAAATATTAACTCGTTAATTCATGATATTAATGCAATAATTTTTAGAATTAATTCTAATAATATTTCTGATATTTCTGATAATATTAAGGATAAAGATAATATTGTTGATAATTCTGAAGATAATGATGAAATTACAATTAAAAATTCATTAATTTCTAATATTTCTAATAAAGGTAAAAATGATAATATTACAATTAATAATTGTAACAAGGATAATACCTTAACTAATAATATTACTATCAATTTTAATAATTTTGAGGATAATGATGAAATTATTATTAATTCTGTTATTTCTGAGGATATTAAAGATAATACTCTAGATAATATTGAAGATAATACTAAATACACCCTTGAATATAGAACTTTAATAAATAAACCTGAAAATTATTCTACCTATTATGAAGATAATGATACAATTTTAATTAATAATTCTGAAAATAACTATGAAGATGAAGAATATAATTCTGAAGATGAAGAAGAATTCAACAAAATTAAGCATATAATTAACAAGGCTTACAAAAATTCAAATAAGGCAGAAGTATTAAATAAATTTGAATGCTTAAAAACAAAAGAAAGCGTTAAGGAATCAGAATTTTTTGAATTAATGAAAATGATGCAATTAGACTCATAATTACTATTTAACCCTGAAATCTTAAACCCTAATTCTTAACAACTTAAATTCAAATTAAATCGCAATAACTTAAATTCAAATTAAATCTTAATAACTTAAATTCAAATTAAATCTTAATAACTTAAATTCAAATTAAATCTTAATAATTTAATTCAACCTTATTTAATTCTTAAATAATTAAACCTTAATTAATTCTTAAATAATTAAACTTTAATTAATCATTAATAAATTCAAACTTAAATTAATCCTTAATAATTTCAACTTTAACAAATTCTACAACGTAAATTAATTTGTAACAACTTAAACTTTAATTAACTCTTACTTTTAATTAACTTAAAATCTTAAATTATTTATAATTCAATCCTTAATTCAACATAATTCATGAACTGAAATTCAAATTACTTACCTTCAAATATACAACTAAATAAAATCCTACCCAACCGAAACCTCCAACTAAACAACAACAAATATGTCAAAATGGGTTGACATATTCGCGGGTTCACACGGTGTGTATCAAATCGAGAATTTGATACATTATTAGAAATTTAATTAAAATGTTTTGACTTGATTGAATCATCCATAAATGTCATGTTCATACATATGCTTATTTTTTTCCTTAAATATTTTCATGTCATTCATGTTTACTTTTCTGCATGATTTAGAATGGTTAGATAGAAAAATGATTGGTTGATACTAGCCTAACCTAGTATCAGGGTGGAATGAAATGATAGTACATTAGGGAAACATGACCTAGCTAAGTGGAACTAGTTGAAGCTACCTCGCCACATCCTAGAGTAGTTAGACCAGAGTGTTTTCAAAGAGTAAAATAAAAATATTATTTCTTTAAAAGGCTTTGCCTAAGGAAAGAGTTGATGATCCAATAAGGCTACGGCCAAAGAAGACCTCTGTGTCTCACCAAGACCTGGAAGTCGATTATTGAAATCTACTTTTAAATTACTAGATGATTAAACTCGAATCTAACTCAAGGCCAACCAGTCTATAAATAAAATTGAAAAAATTATTCAAGCATCTCACAATACACCCATAAGGCAACCATGCTTGATTGTATTCCAACACTTAGAATGGATGAGATGTTAAGGACTAATTAATTGACAAATATTTTTTAAAATGTTTTCAAAATCTTTAGGTTATGTTGCTAAAAATATATTTTCAAATCGTTGATTAAATATAATAATGTTTTTATGGATTTTATGCTTGCTTGATTGCTTAACTATAAATAGTTTTTCAAAAATCATATATCTTTTCAAAAATTGTTTGACCTACACACTAAGACACAAACCTTTTAGGACAACACTAAAGTCCCTTAAGACACTTAGGTAGAGGTCCTTATAGTTAACAAGGGTAGTCAGAAGGTGTCAGGTTCAGGGGGAGTTTTTTTTTAATTTTTTTAAAATTATGCTTTTCAAAAACTTATATCATTTCAAAATGGTCTTAAAAATTATCATCATTATTCTTTTGAAAAATTCAAATCTTTTAAAATGATTTATGCTTTAAAAATTATTATCATTTCAAAATACATTTTTGAAAAATGTTTCAAAAACTTATCATATCCTTCAAAATATCTTTCAAAAATTATTTCCTTGAAAAGTATAATATTATTTCAAAACTTATTTCAAAAATGTGCTAATTTCTCTTTTGATTTGGATGAACTCTAAAGACATAAAAAATATCCTTTATGATCTTTAAGGATTCCTAAGATTGTGTCAAGTTTAGAGGGAGTCCTACTCAAAAGAAATTGATTCTATTTTCTGACAATTTTTTTGAAAAGTATTAGATAATTCTTTTCGTTTGAATCAAACCCTAAGACCCAGAGGAAGATCACTTGTAGTCAACAAGCTTCCTAGGACTATGTCATGTTTAGGGGGAGGTCAAATTAAAAGAACTATTAAAATTTACAAAATTATTATCTTTTCATACACCATCTTTTCAAAATCATCTTGAAAATATAATATTCTCAGTCTTCAAAAATATTTTGTGAAAATTTTTCAATCTTTTAAACAAAGTCTTTAAAAATTTATCTCATCTTGAGATTGGAAAATTTTCGAGGACACTTAGGAAAATTTTCTTGTAGTTAACCAGATTTTCTAGGACTGTGTCGGACTAAGAAAAAAACAAATCAAGAAAGAGATTATTTTTACATTTATGGAAAATCCCTAAGACACATAGGAATTTTCTTGTGGTCAACAAGATTCCTAGGATTGGTGTCAGACCTAGGGAAGTTGAATTTTTTATCATATATATTTTTCCATATTGTTGGTGCAATTTAAGTACTTAGTTTTTTTAGATACTTTATAAAACAAGTACTTAGTTTTTTAAAACAAAAAGGGGAAGAATTTTGAAAATTTTTTTAAAAAATTATATATGCTTTCAAAAAAATTATCTTAAGTTTTTTAAAAAGAAAGAGAGAAATTATCTCAAACAGGGAAAAAGGCTTAATTACATTTCATTTCAAAAATTTTCATTGTTGGTGCAAGTTTTTCTGTAATCTTTTGATGTGTGACAAAGGGGGAGTGAGGAGCTTAAGTTAGAGATTTTTTTTCAATTTCTCCAAAGGATTAATCCTAGATTTAACCCTTAGAAACAACCTAACTTAAGATATTGTCAAACATCAAAAAGGGGGAGATTGTTGGTGCAAGATGCATCAGTGATGTCTTCCTCTAGTGTTTCGATGTTTAACAATATACTTAAGTTAGTAATATGTATTAGACAAGGTAAGGGTTAGTCAAAGTGATCAAGGGTTAAACCAAACAGAACCTTATATTTGGTAGGGTAAACCCAGGTTTGATCAGGTTGACAAAAGGTTAGCCAAATAGGATCTGATGTTTGGCAAATTGAACCAAAATCCAGGGTTGGTCAGTTTCACCATGGGATCAAACCAAACCGGACTTGAGGTTTGGAATTACATTTATCTAAAAATGGAGGAAGTTTTGTCAGGATCATGATGACTAACAAAGGAGTGATTTTGATGAATGAAATCCTGGTAAGTGAAGCCGAGTCATAGCAAGTGAAGCTAGGTTGGACTAAGTCTTGGTGAGTGAAGGTGGCCACTAAATCCTAGTGAGTAAAGCTGGGTCCTTGCAAGTGAAGCTAGGTTGGACTAAGTCCTGGTGAGTGAAGCTGGGCACTAAATCCTGGTGAGTTAAGATGAGTCATATCAAGTGAAGCTAAATTGGACTAAGTCCTGGTGAGTGAAGCTGGGCACGAAGTCTTGGTCCGGGGGACTGAGCACTAAGTCCTGGTCGGGGATCGGGTAATGGAGTCTTTGTCGAGCGAGGGTTGTCGAACAAAAGTAGAGACGGGTCGAGGTCGGACGTCTCGAGATCCGAGTTCTCTGAGGCCGAGTAAAAGTCCAACCGGAGGTCCCGATTGGCAATAGCATCAGTGGAGCAGGGATTGTGAACCGATGTAGAGGTGGGTCGAGGTCGGACATCTCGAGATTTGGGTTCTCGGAGGCTGAGCGAAAGTCCAATCGGAGGTTTTGATTGGCCAATGTAACTTCTCCAGTGTGCAGTAGGTGAGGACGTGTTCCCCGGGAAAGGGAACATTAGGTATCGGTTCGACCTAGGGTTTTGGGTGAAATCCAAAGTCAGAACCAATCTTTAAGGCTAAAATTATCTATATATTTGCCTTGTGTTTGATTGTCTTGCAGGTACCTGGAGTTGGAGGTAAGGCAGAAGAACAACCGCAGGGGAAATATTACCTGGGAGAAGCATCCCAGGCGCCTGTGTTAATACAGGTGCCCCCAGCCTTCAAGGCACCCTCAAGGGTCAGGCGCCCTACATCCCAGGCGCCTGGGAAGGTCCAGGGCATCTGGGATGGCCAGTTTTATCCCTGCACGAAGTTTACGATTATGGATCAGGTTTGACCACATAAGGGGTGCCTCAGAGCCTCAGAGGCCTCTAGGGCGCCCGGGACACTACTATAAAAGGGGCTTCGACCCCTCAACTCAAAACATCACTTGCTACATTATTCTAAGCATTCTGAGTGATGAAAAAGTGCTAGAGATGAAGTTCTGCGACCAAGGAGGCTCGAGGAGGAAGTGCGCTGCACTTCAGATTTTCGGATTGGCCGGATCTTCGACTTTCTTTTTGGTTTGCTTTTATTTTACGGACTTAATTTACTTATTCTTTGGTTGTAATCTTGAACTGTAAGACGGGTATTCTTCGTCTATTGAAATTTCGGAAAGGAGACCAATAGTGGACTCACGCCAAGTACATAGGCCTTGGACATACTAACCCTGGGGGGTCGGGAACCAAGTAAATAAATCCCGCGAGTCTTGCTGTGTTGTTTGTTTTCGTTCTTTATTATTCCATTGTGCACTAAGTCTTTGACTAGATCGAACAAACGATGAGTTTTCCAAAGCAATTTTTTGAGTCGATATTCACCCCCCCCCTCTATCGACGGCACCGATCCTACATGCGTTGGTTCATACATGTCCAATTCTGAAGATGTCTCTTCCCAGGTAGCCTGCAATGCCTTCTTCCTCTGTTGCTTCTTTGTATCCATCGTATTTGGATGCTTGGATTTGAAGTGCCCCTTGTTTTCACACCCATAACAGGTGAGATTCGCCTTGTTCTTTGGTTCAGCCGGATCGTCCTTTGGTTGCCCCATTTTCTTCTTCTTTTGGACTTTCCGAGTTCTAAACAGCTTCCGGACGACATTCACAAGCTCCGCAAGCTATTCCTCTTTAGATTCCGAGTCAGAATTCAGTTCCGATTCTAGTGTCTTCTTCTAGATTTTTTTTATAATCAAAGCTACTCCTTTCTCTACAAGTGAACCGTTAATCTTCTCATACAACTCAAATTCAGAAAATAATTCATCTAGTTTTATTTTTAAAAGGTCCTTGGAAACTTTGTAGACATCAACTATTGATACCCACAGTGAGTTTCTAGGGAACGAGTTTAATGTGTACCTGCTTAGATCCCTATTCTCGATTATGTGTCTGATGATGTGGAGTCCCTTCATAATCTCCTGAATGTGGGCGTGTAGTTGGGAAGCCGTTTCTCCATCCTGTATTTTTTGGTTATAAAGTTCATTCAACAGGAGATCGCAACGGCTTACCTTAGTATCGGAGGTTCCTTCGTGGAGTTATATAAGTGTACTCCAGAGTACTTTTGTGCTGTTGAAGGGACCAACATGATTATGCTCCTCCTTCGTAAGTCCGCACTACAGGGTTTGTGTCACTTTTGTGTCAGCTTCGATCTTCTTTTTAGCAGCGACATCCCATTTTTCATAGCTCAATCACCCCTTGCTCGTCTCTTGGAAGGTTGAATTCGGTTTGGATAATTATTCACATGTCCACCTGAGTTTTCAGGTGGGATAAAATAAAAAATTACAAATGTAGAAAGTTTCAAAAACAAAAAAATGAAAAATCTGAAAAGTTCTCAAGTGATGATTTGACCAAAATTGAGCAGCCCCCGCTCTGATACCAATTGTAGAATCGAGATGAGCGATAGAAAGGGGGGTGAATATCGCTTCATTAAAACTTTCGAATTTAACACTTAAATTACTAAACGATCAAAGTGCACAGTGGAAGCTTCGATAATAAGTGTAAGAGTTATAAAGATAGAGCAGCGGAAATAAACAACAAATCAAGATCGCTACCACCAGTTGGTTTTACTTGCTTCGGAGTCTTAACCGACTCCTACTACAAGGCCCATATCCTTGATTGTTTACTTTGGGCATCACTAAAACTCTCAATGATATTTTTCAAGTTACAAATTAATTGTTGAAGCAATCCGCCCTTAAATGATTGGAAGATCATGGATTTGATATGTGGGCGAATAGGTTTATGGTTAGAGTGTTATGTTGTATTTGATATGTGTGATTGAGTTTGCAGGACTTGGAGAATCACACATGGTGGACATATCCGAGGGACGAGAGCCAAGGGAGGAGAGCTCCAAGGGCAAGTCGGGAAGTGGACTTCAAGGGCACACGTGAAGGGTGGCATGGAGGCAAGCCAAGGGAAGGCTTGCGTGCGCATCCAAGGGACGATAGCCAGAGGAAGAGGACTTCAAGGGACGAGCCAAGGGAGCAGACCTGAAGGCACATGCGAAGGAGAAGGTCCGGAATGGCTGGAACTAAGCTGGGAGGCAGGGTAGTTGACTGGCCTGGAGGCAGTCGACTGCCAAAACCCACAGAAAGTTTGCAGCCTTGGACCAGTTGACTGGTATTTGGGCAGTCAACTGGTATACCCCCGAAACTAGCCGTTGGCTAGACGTTGGCTAGCAATTAATGCTGGGCCAGTCGACTGGCATCTGTGCAGTCGACTGGTGCGGGCTAGACAGATTGTGAATTTATCCTGTTCACCTATAAATGGAGCACGTTTTGTACGTGTACGGTACAGTTCCGTACAGTAACGAAGTGCTGCCAAATTATAGAGTATTTCTTGCTTCCTCTATTGTATTTTTGCATCTGTAAAGAGGAAGATCTTGCTGTAAAGGTTTCTCCACCTCAAGGAGACTTTTCGATAGTGAAAAGTGGTGCTCGCGACGTGTATCCTTGGACTAGTCACCCATCTGGGTGGATACCAAGTAACTGATAAGTGTTAGCATTGTTTCTGTTTCTTTTACATATTATTTCCGCTGCGCTAACAATTCTGTAGAGATCCAAGATCCGAAAAGGTGCATTCACCCCCCCCCCCTCTGCACGCCTAAATCGATCCTTCAGTTGGTATCAGAGCGAAGTGCGTTTTGGAAGATCTAACAATCAACCAGAACAAATTGTAATGGCGTTTCAAGAGGGATACTCCACCGCACGACCTCCGTTCTTCGACGGGAACGACTTCGCCTACTGGAAAGGTAGAATGCAGTACTACCTTATGAATGACAAAAAATTGGATAAGTGTTGCAGATGGCTTCGAGGCGCTCATCGATGAAAGAGGAGACCCAACACCGATGAGATCATGGTCGAAGGAGGTGATGAAAAGGGCTCAGTCTAATGCCAAGGCCACCACCACATTGCAATGTGGGCTCTCGAAGGAGCAACTGAACAAGGTGGGGTCATTCAAGAGCGCCAAGGAACTATGGGACAAGTTGGTTGAACTGAACGAGGGGTCCAACGAGTCCAGAAGAGCCAAGAAGGACCTATTAGTGGCTCAACTGCAATCCCTTTCCATGAAGAGCAACGAAACCGTCAGCCAGCTACATGGAAGGGTAAAAGAGATGATAAATGAGCTCCATGTGATTGGAGAGAAGATAGAAAACCGGGACATCGTCAGGTACGTTCTACAAGCATTCCCGAGAACCACCTTGTGGGCATCCATGTTTGATGCTTACAAGGTATCAAGGGACTTATCTTTAGTAAAATTAGATGATTTGTTTTGTGAATTTGAATTGCACGAGCAAGCTAACATTACTGCCAAAGAAAAAGGTATTGCTTTTGTTGTAGAAAAGGAGAAGAAAAGGAGGAAGGAGAAGAAGAAGGTGGTCTACTCATCTTCATCAGACTCAGAGGAGTCAAGCACCTCCATGGACAGTGACCAAGAGGCCTTCATGGTAAGAAAATTTCGTAGAGCATTTAAAAGTTTATCTAACAAATCCTATGCTAGGAAAGGGGCCAAAGGTAAGGGTAAGGTCAAGGACATAATCTGCTACAACTGTCACCAAGAGGGACATATGAAGAACGAGTGTCCCCAATTGAAGAAAAGGGATGACAAGAAGGAAGAAAAGAAGAAGGGTGACAAGAAGAGATCAAAGGGAAAGGAGAAGGGTGCCACCAACCTCAAGGCAACTTGGGATGATCCTTCATCCTCAGAGGAAGAAGAAGAGCAAGTCTCCCACTTTGCTCTAATGACACAAGATCACTCGAACTCATCAGACGATGAACAAAGCTCAAGTAGTGAAGATGAGAGCTCCTCCACTTCATCATCGGAGTCAGAAGCTTCGGTAAGTGAGGTATACCACTTACCCTCCTCTACTTTAGTGAAAATAATTTCTAGCACAAACTTGGACTTAGCTAAGGCTAGAAGTAAAGTTAAGGACTTAAAAGAACAAATTGTCATGCATAGAGTAGAAGCTACTAAACTTAAAGATTTGCATGCTAGTTCTACCTCTTCACATGTTTCACACATTGAAAATGAAAATAGGGAATTAAGGAAACAAGTAGATGACCTCACAAAGGCCCTTATGAAATTCCAAGTGGGATCTAGTAACTTAGATATGATCATCAACAGTCAAAGGGTTGTGTACAACAAAGCCGGGTTGGGTTATAGGCCTAAGACCAAGGAGGTTGCCTTTGTTTCACTTACCGGTAGGATTGGTGCATCTAGGAGACTAGGAGCTAGGGGAACCACAAAGAAGGCATGAGTACCTAAGAGATTTCTTAATGATGCTTATGGATCAAAGATATGGGTATCAAATGAGTATGTTTTCCATATTGTTTAGGTAAAGGTGAAGGAGACCCCAACAATGTGGATAGTAGATAGTGGATGCTCAAAACACATGACCAAGGATGTGAGCAAGTTCACCACTATTAGCTACCAAAGAGAAGGGACCGTCTCCTTTGGGAATAGTGGAAAGTTGAGGATTATTGGTAGGGGCACAATTGAGGTATCTCCCACTATTTCAATACATAAAGTACTTTTAATCAAAGACATGAAATTCAATTTATTAAGTGTAAGCCAATTATGTGATGCCGGTTTTCAAGTAGAATTTCATGCTAGAAAATGCATCATTAGACATAATAAATCAAATGCTATCATATTAGAAGGGTTTAGAGAGGCAAATATATATTATCTTGATTTATCTTATGCTACTAACAATGTTGTTAAGTGTCTCATGTCTAAAGAAGAAGAAGGGTGGTTGTGGCACCGGAGACTTGGACATGTCAACATGAGGAGCATTGCAAGAGTGGCCAAGGAAGAATTGGTGAAGGGGCTCCCAATGCTCAAGTACGAGAAGAACAAGTTCTGTGATGCATGCCAAGAGGGTAAGCAATCAAAGTCATCACACAAAGGTAAAACCCTAATCACTACCTCTTTGCCTCTAGAACTTTTGCACATGGATTTATTTGATTGTCATAGTACTCCCTCACTTGTAGGAAGTAAGTATTGCTTAGTGATAGTAGATGACTTTTCTAGGTTTACATGAGTCTACTTCTTGAAACATAAGGATGACACCCTAGAGATCTTTATAGGATTTAGTAAAAGAGTAGAAAACGAAAAGAATATGAAAATAAAGCGAATTAGGAGTGACCATGGTGGGGAGTTCCAAAATGCTAGCTTCACACAATTTTGTGTTGAGAATGGGTACAAGCATGAGTTTTCATGCCCAAGGACTCCTCAACAAAATGGGATAGTTGAGAGGAGAAACCGAGCCCTACAAGAAGCTGCTAGGACTATGCTTAATGCATATTCCCTTCCTAGCTATTTTTGGGCCGAAGCGGTTAACACCGCTTGCTATATCCAAAACCGAGTGTTGGTACATAGATTTTTAGGAAAAACACCTTTTAAACTATGGAATGGAAGGGTACCACAAGTCCATTATTTTAGAGTCTTTGGATGTAAAGTTTACATATTAAATACCAAAGATGACCTAAGGAAATTTGAGTCAAAAGCCGATGAAGGGATTCTAGTAGGGTACTCATCAAATAGTAGAGGTTATAGAGTGTATAACAAAAGGATAAAGGTGATTGAGGAGTCCTCGAATGTTAAATTTGATGAAACAAGTAGTACCTACCCTAGGAAGGCCTCAATTGATAAGGATATAGAAGAGGTCCAACCCCTTGCCCAAAGAATTCAAGACCTACATTTGGAGGGCAATGATCAAGGGGGAGTAAGAAATACCCTAGAGGATGAGGAAGAAGAAGTAAATGAACCTACAACCTCTAGGCCCTTGAGACATCACCATGATCACCCCATTGACCAAATAGTGGGTGATGTCACTCAAGGAATAAGGACTAGATCATACTTTAGGGATCAAACTAGTCAAATAGCTCTAATCTCCCAATTAGAACCCAAGACCATTGATGAAGCATTGGGAGATGTTGATTGGGTCTTAGCCATGCAAGAAGAGCTAAATCAATTTGAGAAAAGTGAAGTTTGGGAGTTAGTTCCTAGGCCCAATGATTGTACTATTGTAACCCCTAGATGGGTGTTTAGGAACAAACTAAATGACCAAGGTAAAATCACTAGGAACAAGGCTAGATTGGTAGCTAGGGGGTTTAACCAAGTTGAGGGACTAGATTATGATGAAACTTATGCCCCCGTAGCTAGGTTAGAATCAATTAGAATTCTACTAGCCTATGCCGCTCACATGGGTTTCACACTTCACCAAATGGATGTGAAGTCGGCATTCCTTAATCGGATCATTAAGGAAGAGGTTTATGTAGAACAACCCCCTGGGTTTGAGGACCCTAACTTTCCAAGACACGTGTTCAAACTAAGAAAAGCCTTATATGGATTGAAACAAGCTCCCCGGGCTTGGTATGAAAGGCTTTCTTCATTTCTAGTGTCTAAGGGGTTTAGGAGAGGAACAATTGACCCTACATTGTTCCTAAAATCTAAGGACAAGGAGATATTTGTTGCCCAAGTCTATGTAGACGATATCATTTTTGGGTCAACAAATAATGACTTCCTACAAGAATTCATCAAGTGTATGGAAGATGAATTTGAGATGAGTCTTGTAGGAGAGTAAACCTTTTTCTTAGGCCTTCAAGTTAAGCAAACTAATGAAGGTACACATGTCTTTCAAACCAAATATGCTAAGGAGATGTTAAAGAAATTTGGTTTAGAAAATGCTAAGGTGGCATCTACACCCATAGGAACCAATGTAAAAATGGATAGTGACATTGAAGGGAAAATGGTAGACTCTAAACAATATAGGAGCATGATTGGTAGCCTCCTATACCTAATCGCTAGTAGACCCGACATACTTTTTGCGGTAGATATGTGTGCAAGGTACCAATCTTGTGCCAAAGAGTCCCATTTGGTTGTAGTCAAGAGGATCTTAAGATATGTAAAAGGGACCCTTAATGTCAGACTTTGGTATCCTAGAACCCCTAGTGTTGATCTAATTGGATACACCAACTCGGACTATGCGGGTTGCAAGTTAGATAGGAAGAGTACAAGTGGAGGGTGTCAATTTCTTGGGTCTTCCTTAGTTAGTTGGAGTAGTAGGAAACAACCATACGTTGCCCTATCAACAACGGAAGCGGAATATGTGGCAATGGGTTGGTGTGTTTCTCAACTCCTTTGGATCATGCACACCTTAGAGGATTATGAGCTACATTACACCAAGGTCAAAGTCTTGTGTGATAATGTAAGCACAATCAATTTAACCAAAAATCCGGTTCACCATTCTAGGACAAAACACATTGAAGTGAAACATCACTTCATTAGAGACCATGTGGCAAGGGAAGATATAGAACTACACTATGTTGAATCAAAGTCGAACCTAGCCGACATATTTACCAAGCCTCTTCCCGAATCGAAGTTTACATCCTTAAGAAGAAGACTTGGAATGTGTTTTGTGGAAGTATAGGATGAACTTGAAGACATTAGCTTTGAAAAAGGGTGCTTGATCCATTAGGGTGATACACTTGGATCACTTGTGCTTGTGGCACATTGCTGAACCATTGAGAGTATCAAAATATGAAAACTAGACCAACTATGGAGAAGGCAAGTGTTTAATCAATGGACACTTTGCCCAAATATCATAGTTGGACATTTTAAACCTTTGAAAACCATTTCATGCTTTATATGCTTTGTCATGCCTTTGAAAGTTATATGATTGCAAAATTGGATTCAATGTTTGATACAAAATGTAGTGTTTTCAAAACTTTTGAATTTTTTTTTATCAAAAGTCATGCATGGTTGAAGTTTTATATGGTTTAATATTTTTCCCTGATAGAGTATAACATTTCAAACATGTATGCAAAATTTTACAATTTTTAGAATTTTTTGAAATTTTTTAGGAGTTTCTGAAATTTGGAAGAAAAGCTGAAATATCAGACTGATGGTATATCAGTCGACTGCCCCATGGGCAGTCGACTAGCACGCAGGTTTTCAGCCACTGTGAGAAATTTTAGAAATTGAAAATTCTTTCATTTGATGCCATGGGTTTTGATTGCTTGAGGCAATCATTTTGATGGTGTCAAAGGGGGAGAATGGATGGTTTAAGTTAGAATTTTGACTTAAAATGGATGATTTTAGGTATTTTGTCCAACTTAGACCTTGAAAGGCTAAAAATGGGGGAAGACTTGAATTAAGGGGGAGGTACCTCTTAGGTTATGATATGTCTTATATTTTTAACATATTGATGTTGTTAAGTGGAAGTTAACTTGAATTGAGACTAGAATTGAAAATGGGGAAAGACATAGGTTAAGGGGGAGGTTACCTCTTAGGGTTACTATGTCTCATGATTTTTCAATTGCTATGTGTTGCTATTACTATTGTGGTTGTTGTTTATCTCTAACTTAAATATATTGTCACACATTAAAAAGGGGGAGATTGTTGAGGCAATCGACCCATAAATGAGTGGAAGATTATGGTTTTTATGTGTGGGCGAATAGGTTTAAGGTTAGAGTGTTATGTTGTATTTGATGTGTGTGATTGAGTTTGCAGGACTTGGAGAATGACACATAGTGGACATATCTGAGGGACGAGAGCCGAGGGAGGAGAGCTCCAAGGGCAAGCCAGGATGTGGACTTCAAGGGCACACGTGAAGGGTGACATGGAGGCAAGCCAAGGGAAGGCTTGCGTGCGCATCCGAGGGACGATAGCCAGAGGAAGAGGACTTCAAGGGGCGAGCCAAGGGAGCAGACCTGAAGGCACATGCGAAGGAGAAGGTCCGGAGTGGCTGGAACTAAGCTGGGAGGCAGGGCAGTCGACTGGCCTGGAGGTAGTCGACTGCCAAAACCCACAGAAAGTTTGCGGCCTCGGACCAGTCGACTGGTATCTGGGCAGTCGACTGGTATACCCCCGAAACTAGCCGTTGGCTAGCCGTTGGCTAGCAATTAATGCTAGGTCAGTCGACTGGCATCTGGACAGTCGACTGGTGCAGGCTGGACAGATTGCGAATCTGTCCTGTTCACCTATAAAAGGAGCACATTTTGTACGTGTACGGTATGGTTCCGTACAGTAACGAAGTGCTGCCAAATTGTAGAGTGTTTCTTGCTTCCTCTATTGTATTTCTGCATCTGTAAAGAGGAAGATCTTGCTATAAAGGTTTCTCCACCTCAAGGAGACTTTTTGATAGTGAAAAGTGGTGCTCGCGGCGTGGATCCTTGGACTAGTCACCCATCTGGGTGGATACCAAGTAACTGATAAGTGTTAGCATTGTTTCTGTTTCTTTTACATATTATTTCCGGTACGCTAACAATTCTGTAGAGAACCAAGATCTGAAAAAGTGCATTCACCCCCCCCCTCTGCACGCCTAAATCGATCCTTCATTAATGTGTGTAATAAAAGAATTAACAACAATACCGACTCCTGAAGCATAAGGGCAAGTCTTCGTTCGGAGAGTCGGACGACGTTTCGACATTGTCTGAACTTCGGTCGTGCATCATACAGAACAAGAAAGTAATCATAGTGATAGAATTGATGTTTTGGGCTACTGCACTCGACCCCTTTTTACACTACTCATTCAGGCACCTGAATGGCAATTCAGGTGCCCTAGTCGCAGCGAATCGGGTGGAAACTTTAACTCCTGTGCAGTTTAACTCTATCCTGGTCAGGCGCCTAAGTCCCTTTCGGGCGCCTGAGTGTTGACGTCGATCCTCCACTCAGCACTCACCACGTCTGTTTGACTGTTACGCTAGCTCAGTCTCCAACTGCCAGCTTTCAGGCGCCTGAGTCCTATTCAAGTGCCCTAGTCAAGCTGCTTCAACTTTTTCAACTGCAACAAGGGTTAGTTCCAAACATCCAGTAATATATTAATGAAGTATATGAAACACAACCAGTGCTATCTTGGTCTTGAATTTCAGGTTTCACTCGAAACCCTTAGTCGGACCGACGTCTACTGTTCCTTCACCGAGGAACGCGTCCTCACCTACTCCTCTCAGGAGAGTGTACCTGTTGCCACCCGGAACCTCTGATTGGACTTTTGCTCGGCCTCTGAGTACCTGGATCTTGATGATGTTCAATCTTGACGCATTTTGACTCCTGTCTGCGATCCCCGCTCGACAAAGTCTTCTGGTTGGTCCCACGGACCAAGTCTTCATGCTCGGCTTCACTCAACAAGTCTTCATTGCCCGATCCCCGACTAGGACTTCGTGCTCAACCCTGCAGGTCAAGACTTCTTGCCTAGCTTACCTAGGCCTTTCTTGCAAACTCCACAAATCCATTAGTACACAATACCAGCATAATTTGAACCCTTCGCCACTTATAAAAATAAGGTTCGATCTTGTGCTTCTGGCACCAACAGAAGTGCCCCTCCTTTCTACACTCATAACAGGTGAGGTCTATCTTGTTCTTTGGTTCAGCCGGATCGTCCTTTGGCTGTCCCATTTTCTTCTTCTTTTGGGCTTTCCGAGCTTTGAATAGTTTCTGGATGTGTTCACAAGATCTGCCAACTTTTCCTCTTCGGATTCTGAGTCAGAATCTGGTTCCAGTTCTGGTGTCTTCTTCTTGATTTTTCCTGCAATCAAAGCTACACCTTTCCCTAGATGTGAACCATTAATCTGCTCATGCAACTCAAATTCAGAAAATAACTCATCTAGTTTTATGTTTGAAAAGTCCTTAGAAACTTTGTAGGTATCAACCATAGATGCCCACAGCAAGTTTTATGTTTGAAAGGTCCTTAGAAACTTTGTAGGCATCAACTATAGATACCCACAGCGAGTTTTTAGGGAATGAATTTAATTTGTACCTGATTAAATCCCTATTCTTGATTGTGTGTCTGACGATGTGGAGTCCGTTCATAATTTCCTGAATTCGAGCTTGTAGTTGGGGAGTCATTTCTCCATCTTGCATTTTTAGGTTATAAAGTTTATTTAACAGGAGATCGCGACGGATTACCTTAGTATTGGAGGTTCCTTCGTGGAGTTCTATGAGATTACTCCAGAGTCCTTCGTGACGGCTTACCTTAGTATCGGACGTAATTAAGCTCCTCATTTGTAAGTCTACACTAGAGGGTTTATGTTCCTGTTTCGTCAGCTTCGATCTTCTTATTAGCTGTGGCATCCCATTTTTCATAGTTCAGAATCACCCCTTGCTCGTCTCTTGGAAGGTTGAATCCGAGTTGGATGATTACCCACATGTCCACCTGAATTTTCAGGTGGACTTCTATTCGGCTTTTTCCTTCTGCTGCGCATGCTCTTTGCTCTAAAAAAGTATTTGTTTTTAAAAGTCATGTGATTTACCCCCCGCCCCCTCCCCCTCCCTCTCTCACATGCAACGATCCTACAAAGTTGAATACAAAATATATGACCAGTGTAACACTCTACATTGTCCTTTGAGAAGTGTAAGAATTAAGTACATGACTTAAATTGTTACCAACACAAGGGTAGATTCTTGTTAGGGCTAGTATATTAGAGTTGGTCTTTCGGAAGCGGTCGGTTATAGTCGAGTTCTAGTAGGCTACAACACGAAGACAAAATAGCAGAACACTTGGAGTAGCTTGAATAATAGTTGTGTCTTGATGCCTTCTCGAACAATCATTTTATAGGACATATAAGATGCCTTAGATAAAACACTATCATATCCGAATCTTACGTAGCTCATCCTCTGGAAGACACCTTAGATCCACTTTGAGACGTCTCAATTCCCAACTAAAGTGTCTTGGATCCAACCTGAAGCACCTTAGATCGCCGAACTCTTATCTCCAGTGATAGCTACATGGAGGCACCCTCAGCCAATGAGAGCACCTCCAATCCCAACTGAGTCACCTCAGGTCTCACATAAGGTGTCTTAGGCACTATTCATTTGATATTGATTTTAGCAATTTAGACCCTACAAAACAATGATAGTCCAGAAGTAAAATATACTTTGCAAAATACAGGTAGCTCAAATATGACAAGGGTATAATAAAGAATAATGATTGGGAGAATGAAAATGGGAGAGTAAAGTGAATGATGTGGCATCTTGCATGCACGATCTCCGATGGGTTCACCGTGTCCCCCAGGGTATAGTTTGATTCGGGGCGGCGGCCGAAGGCCGCCGATGGTGTCCAAGCGATAATCGGACGTGTGCATGTAAAGTGTCACGTCATGTCATGTCATTCACTATGGTTTTCACTCTCCCATTTTCACTCTCCCTATCATTGTTCGTATAATAAATTTAGTATTAATTAGATTTTGTATTCTCAAGACAAGGATCTAGTTAAGACCTCAGCTTAGAGCTCCAAAATAGTTCTAAGTTGGACGGCACCTAAAGTCCCATTAAGGACTTGTCCTCACCGGATTTCGATCCTTCAGTAACTTACCTCACTTGCCTTGTGCAGATTGACTCAGCTTCTTAACGCATCAGGTCTTCCTACTAGATGTCCCATCTGGACTTCATGCTAGGTCTCCACCAACCTGGACTTCAACAAGTTGTCAGGCCCCATGGACCCAACTGAACTTTTTGCCAAGACTAACCCACCTTTGAGTTCAGCCTAGTATCAAGTCCTAAGCCTTTTAATCCTGTACACTTGATACATAAGGTTAAACGACAGCACTCCTAACTTTAACCCTTTTGTCATACATCTAAACATGAGTTTGACTGTTAGTGTAAACATACCAACATTATTCAAATTATTGCTAATCTAGTATTTCATAAGCGCACCAAATACATTGAAGTGGATTGTCACTCTATTCGTAAAGCATATAATGCTTACATCATCACTCTTCCCCATATCACCACTAAACTCCAAACTATTATTGTGTTTACTAAGGTTCTCTCTCGACATCGTCCTCACTTTCTTGTTAACAAGTTGATTCTTATTGATCACCCAACATCAATTTGAGGAGGGACATCAATGGTAAAAATTATGGACTATCAATTATGTAATTTATTTTACCATAATTGTTCTAGATATTTATATATTATTATCTAAAATAGATAATCTATAATTAGTATATTAATTATATATATTATCTTATTCAAAATAGTTTGCTACAACCATTCCTATTTAATGGGAAGATCCTCAAGAGGAAGACATTCAATCATTTACTCAAATTTAACAGTTATAGGTCTTATTCAATTCTTTTGCATCTGTTTAGAAGATTCTTGATTCATAACTTTACTATATATCGAGTTATATTCATCAAATCAACAACAGATTTTGCATATTAATTATGTAGTGAGTTCAAACTTCCTATGTATAGTAAGACAAAAAGGTACACTTGACTTCATCATTAACGCATTTCCAACTTCTAAACTCTTCAACTGTAAATGTAGATTATTATACTTCACTTAATTCAAAAAAAAATACCATAGAAAATAAAATATGGCGTCTTTGAATGAGAGTACTCTAACCATGGAAACCTTTTAAAACATGTATATTGAAATTAAAGATATTACTTTCCTAATTCAAATCATGGGCACTCTGAAATAAACTCATCTAATTTCATCATGATGATTAAAAGAATGTTGTCACGCACATCGAAATATGTAATCTAGGATCTCATTCAAGAAAAGTTTCATCAAACTCAAGTTTTGAGATTTAAAAAGAGATCGGTTAGGACTGCTCGTTAGAAATGGATATATTAGTTCGGATGATGAAATATTTTCAATTTTTTATTTAAAGAATAATAGAATATTATTTTCTCTCTTTGTCTCTCGATATGATATTAAAATAACTTAAACAATTATACAAGTAATTAACTAAATGGGCATACTCAAATAATAAGTTTACATTTATCATTCTACAAAAACTACTAGAGATCATATAAACATCTATATTTTTCCCTAAACTTCTTCACCAATGTTTCAATCCAAGAGAAGGTCTAAATAATCACACATTAATAATTCACGACGAATAGTGGGAATGGGAATGTTCAAGAGGTGGCGTTGCCCCTTTTCCAATGGTCAATCAATGACAGCTGGAATGAGGATGTGAGTGTGGATCACTTGCCGCACACCTATGCGCGTCGGTGATCCAGATATCTAGATCATTTTTTTGAATAAATAATTTCTTATTTTTAATAGATAATTACTTAATCTTATAATATACTTATGAACATCTAACTTTTTTATTTTGAGCACTATAATCGAAGAGGAAAGACTAAACCCTAGAAAAAAAATTTATTGGCTTAAACCTACTATAACTCAATTCCTAAATTTTAAAATTTTAAAAGCTAAATACATATGATATACCCCATGAGTATCTAAAATTTTTTATCTTAAATACTATAATCCAAAAGGAAAGACTGAACCCTAGAGGAAAAATTGTATTATCTTAAACCCATTATATCTAAATCCCTAAATCCTAAACTTTTAAACCCTAAATATTTATAATATATCTCCAAAAACATAAAACAAAAATAAAAAAAATTATTGTGCATTGGATTCAAATCCAAACGGCCCGAATCCACATCGACACATGGCAAACAATCCGCAACCTAATATATATATATATATACGAAAATGATTCACTATGCATCTTATCGCTCATCTCCCAATCAATTGGGGAATCGATTAGGTGAGAGATGAGAATTGGTGAATCAATTATGACCTCAATGGATTAAGATCATGTCTTAATCGATTAAGACATGCAACAATTATTAAGGTCATGGCTTAATCGATTAAGGTATGCAATTGTTGCATGTCTTAATCGATTAAGGTCATATCTTAATCGATTGAAATATATCGCTATGGTCTCTAATAGATTCAAGAATCGATTCAAGGCGTAGTATTGCGATCATTAGTGGTTGGATTTCAGCAGAAATTTAGTCTCATTCTCCCTAGGGTTCACCCTTTTCCCTTGCATTATAGTTTGGTTCAGATCAGGTAGGCAGAGGTTGTCGGCATTGGTGGTCGGGCGCGCACAGACGCCCTTGATCATGAGGCGTTTCCAATCGATTCACCAATTAATTGGCACCAACAATTGATTGGGGTTGGATGTCGCATATAATCGCGTACAAAAATATCACGTAGGAGATCAGTTTTATATATATATAAGGTTTCCGGACTCGTTGTGGAATTTGATTTTGGAGATTTAGGACAGAAGAACAATTGCATATTAAAAAATAAACCCACATCTAAAGCCTAAATAGGCTACCAACTCCCTACGCCCTTGATATTGACACATTAAATCTCAAACAATCCTACTATCGCACTGTTTCTAGTGCCCTTTCTTGCCTAATTTTCCTAAAATTAATAGTATGGATGCCATTGTTGGTCTGTCGGTAGGCCTCTCTTGAACACATAAGAGACCAATATATTTATGCATTTTGTGACATCTTCAGTAGAAATGGAGTGCTAATTGTCTCATCGATTGATTCCAAAATTTTATCATGTCTCCACAATCTCCATATCTGCAATCACTTACTACAATTATGATCACATCAACAATAAACCTTAAAACATTTAAATTTATGATACTTACATAATTAATAGATTTAGGTGTTGTGTGGAAGGGAAAACATCTGTGTTTCTTTTGTCACTTACGATTTCAAGTACCAATACTCCAAAACTAAAAGTATCGAATTTGATTGAAATGATTCCATTCTTGATGTATTCAGACAACATATATCCACTGCAACAAATAAAAATGATCAATGAAACATGCAATGTGATTTCCAATGATAGAATAGAATACCACTTACTATGTTCCAACAATTCTATTTGTTTTTTCAACTATTTCATCTCCCTCAACTATTCTTATCTTTATCGAGAAGAATGTTTCTTGTTTTCACATCTTTATGAATGATTCTAAATCTCGATTCATGACGAAGGTAAAGAAGACCCCGAGCAATACCAACAATGATATTATAACATAACGTTCTGTTGGATCTATAGCATGAAATACAAAAACAATAATAAACACTCACAGTGATCGATGAAGGAAGAAATTACAAAAGTTGTTGTCGGCAAGAAGGTTACGGCATGAACGCTTCTCGGCAATTCCACAAACCAAATCCCAAGGACAAACCTATCACGAACTTCTCTCCTCTTGCCCTCACGTTCAACAGATCATCTACCCTTTTTTCTTTTCATTGCCTTGGATGCACTTTTATAAGAGGAGAAGAAGAAGGTGAAAGGGTGTTGCCCTTTCTTTTTTCCATGAGTTAAGAACACCAAGGGTTGTTATTAACCCTCTCTTAACTCTAGCATCTCCCACTCATCCAACTCAATATATAAAGATCATTTAGTCACAAAGATCATGCAAGAAAGTCACATAGACCAAGGAAGAACATTCAATTCACACTTCAAGAAAAATGGTTCGTGCGATTGCAAGCACACTGGGCAATTACTGTTAAGAAAGTTGTTACACTTAACTTAGTTGCTCTATAGAACGAATCTGAGACATTAATAATTTGCCTTTACCCCAGATTATATATTTACATCAATATGAATATCTCTAATCCCTCAATTGACCACTATGTCAAGAGCATGTTCAACATCTCTAATCCATACAATTATTCACAATCACATTTTAAGTACTTAACAAAAAATGTACTGGTCGACCAGTGAATAAGTATTACAGATGTAAATCAATTTTAATCATTCCCTTTTAGCTAGAATCTATTCAGTCTCTTTCCTACTCATGCTCTATAGACCGAATCATCCATAGCCAATAGGATACACACTAATGCAGCAGTCACTGATTAAAATTTCAAGTAGACAGCTAAATTGTAACGCCCACTTTTTTTTTTTATAAAGCGGCATTACGCTAACATACTTAGGGCATGTGAGCATCGTAAGGCAGCGGAATAACTTAAACTTACTCATACATGCACCTAACTATCCTTGCTAACTTGGTGACATGGGAACTTAGCATTTTGACATCATACTTAACATCATATCATAAAGTCACATAGTCATCCATCAAGCACACAAGTAGCAAGTGTAAGTTGTTTAGACAACACCATCATAAAATTAGCATAAAACTTGTAATTATGTATTTCCTTGGCCAAGTCACTACCACACACACATTCTTGCCCCTCCTGCTGCTTCCTTATTGTCCTCTCGCTTGATCTGCGGTATGAGGAAATAAAACTATAAGCTCATAGGCTTAGTAAGACTCTTTCCTACTCACTAAATCATTCGTCATTTTAACATAAGCACATGAAACATTAACATGACTTAGTGCCTAACATAGAACATAAACATGTAACATCATTCAGCATGACATAGTTCTTAGCATAAAACATGAGCATAAATTATACTTAACTTGGCATGTCACATGGCATAAATGTAAACATAAAGTACACTTACTAGGCATAATTCATTGCATGAATTTTTTTAACATAAAACATGGGCATGTTCTTAACCTAACATAAGCATAACCTTTGCTATCATGGCTTAATTCTTAACATAAAACATAAGTATAATTCCTAACTTAAACATGGGCATACACTTAACATAAACATGAGCATACATTGCTATCATGGCATAATTCCTAACATAACACATGGGCATACTCTTAACATAAACATAAGCATAATATTCGCTGTCATGGCTTAATGCATAGCATGAATGAATGCATGAGTTGAATGAATATACATAAGGATGCTTAATTCAAAATCATACTTTCTTTTAAATACTTAAACATAATCATAACATCATTGGGGTCCCCGGCTTGTACCACATACATACATCATATGCACGCATCCCTAAGTAAATACGAGGTAGCTAGTCTTGACCTACTAGGGTAAGGACAGCTACGGTAGTCCTAGAACCAGGGCGTTCTTAAGGTGCCCATCCCTGTTGGACAGCTTCGTTAGTCCCAGAACCGTGGACAACATAGTCGGTAGTCCAGAACCGGGGCGTTCTTAAGGTGCCCATCCCTTGGACCCATACTTTGGTCCAGTACAAGCCCATTCATAAAGTAAAATACTTCACATACTTTATCATTGATAGGACATTCATAGCATATTCAAACATAACATAACCTTGTTACATGAAGCATGACATAAAGCATACTTGACCTTTCATTGTTCATACTTAATGCATAGCATCATGATGCCCTAAAGACATGAGCATTATCTTCATTCATAAAACATGGCATGCATCTTTATTCATAAAACAACGCATGCTTACATAAAACATCATTCTTGTTTATAGTGCTTACATTGACTTTATTCATAAACATGACATGCTTACATAAAACATCATTCTTGTTCATAGTGCTTGCATGATCATGGCATATAAGGTACGCATTGCATTATATTCATTAAACATGACATGTTTACATAGACCATTGTACTAATCCATAGAGTTTGCATGATCATGATACATAAGGTAAGCATTGCATTTCATACAGAAGCATGGTATCCATCACAAGCATGCATAGGTAGGACTTCTCTAAACATGCTACATACTATCTAAGTGCATGGCATAGAACATAAGACATTCATGAACAAACCCTATTAAGCATGGCATCTAACATAAACATATCAAACTTGAAACATGATACTTAAGGTTAGGGTTATAGGTAACATACTTTCTACCACATGCTTGAACCTATATATATACATCATAATAAGCCATAAACAATCATTCTTGAAACCCTAGCTCCACCTAAACCCCAATCAAGTGGCTTGGCTGAAACTTGTAAGGAAGGGGCTCCATCATTCAAGTGATATGTAAGGTAGCATAGGAAAAGGAAAAGACCATACATTACTCATAAGGCCATAGGAAGCTATTAGAGCTCATGTTTAGGGTTAACCCTAACTCCTAGCCCTCTTCATGGGGTTGGCTGAAACATACAAGGCCATGTGTACATGGAATAAATTCGTAAAATTCCCAACTAAACATTAAACACCAACCATACCATACCATAGGGGCCTTTGGAACCCACACTTGAAGTAAACCCTAACTTTTAGCCCCACTTCCCATCTTTGCCGAAACTTGCAAGGTTGCAAGGCCTTGTGAAAATTCACATAAATCACCTTCAACCTCCCCTTGTATCATGAGGATGCACAAGGTATATACTTGAAGGGTTAGGTCCAATCCTAACCATGGACTCATGGTGAAGGTCCCAAACCCTAAAGGGTCTTAGGGTACCCTACAAATTTCCCAAAATTATATTCTATTCTATATTCATCATGAGAACACATTAAAAAACATGAGAGATATTTTTAACATCATTTTTGAACCCAAAAACATGGTGGTCGAAAGTTCAAGGGCCAAGATCATGATTTTTTTTCCTCTACATAAAACCTAAACGAAACTTCATAATATGATAAACATCAAGGGATACTATCATACCATAGGTGAGGGAGTCTTACCTTGGGTTTTCTTGATTTTTCACCTTGAATATAGAGAACCAAAAGAACTTCTTAGACCTTAGGTCACCCCTAGCCCTTGTAGCCTTGTGAAACCTTAGATCTTGAAGATGAGGCCTTCTTGTGGAGCTTTTCCAAGGGAAAACCCCACTTGTGGGTTTTGGCTAGAGGGAGGAAGGAGGAGGAAGAAGAGTGGCTTGTGGATGAAGGAAGAAAAGTAACTCCCATGCCACCTCCCTCATTCCTTTATACTACATTAAGGAGGGTAAGTGAAGAGTCATGGTGTCTCTTCTCTTGATGATTCTTCATTTTCCTAAGCCTTAACTAAAATCCACTTCATTCCCTCATAGCACTCCCTTGCTAGGTGAATTGGTTAGCACATGCATGAAAATGGTAGACTAGGTCCAAGGTTCAATCCTTGGTGCATGCACTTTATTTTTATTTTCTTTTTATTTTATTTTTTCTTATTTTTAAAAATTCCCTAAAACTCACCCATAATTATGCTAATATTCCTAATTAAAATCATTTTAGATTTATATTAAATTCTACCTAATTAAAACCCATTTTTGGAGCCCATATAAGGCTCATTAGTACTTAACTTCTCAATTTAAATAGGAAAACCATGCTAAAACTAGGCTAAACTTCATACTAGTATCTCTAGGTTCCTCGAACACTATCTAGATATGATCAATATTTTAAAGGAAATATTGAGAAAATTTTCTGGGTCGTTACATAAATAGTCACTTAGGGTAAGTTTGAGATTAACTTATAATCTCAAGGGTCTCACATAGTAGAGAAGCAGGGATCCATTCTCTTACTACCCTTATTGTCGCTATAGCACATGTGGTATGAATCACATGCTACAATATTTTTCTCTTTACCAAAAAGAGTGCATATTTTTCACAAATATTTAACATCGTACATATTTCGATCTAAACATACCTAATGTCTAAT
Source organism: Boesenbergia rotunda (assembly GCA_024364735.1). Taxonomy (NCBI): domain Eukaryota; kingdom Viridiplantae; phylum Streptophyta; class Magnoliopsida; order Zingiberales; family Zingiberaceae; genus Boesenbergia; species Boesenbergia rotunda. Next base: position 549,113 of record JAGFNQ010000153.1, on the reverse strand, counting down.
CCGAATTCAACTTATGAATTCTAATCTGGCCTTTAAAGGGTTTAGTAAATGTTGGGTACATTTACTTCAATCACTACATAAATGATCTCATCTTGATACAAAAATCAAGGCGACATCAACTTATGAGTATGCCCCTATTTACAACTACATAAGCTGTGTCATAAGTAATGGTCTTACCTCTATTTATACTCAACAAATAGAGACGATTTTCTATGTGAGTGGATCAATCTCAGCCTGCCAACATGCTCATCGAGACTTTTAACCAAATGTAACAAATACATTTACACTAAATAGATCATGACATTTCATACATATAATAGTTTTTACAATGTGTTACATCTTGCATAGTCCCAAAGACTTCACATGTCCATGAAATGACTCTTTAGTCAATGGCTTAGTAAAAGGATCTTCAAGCATCGCTCGTATAGGGATATACTCAAGAATTATCTTTTTCTTGTCAACAATATCCCTTACAAAATTATATTTAATTTCTATGTGTTTGCCTCTTCTGTGATATTTAGGATTCTTGGAAAAAGCTATAGCAGCTTGATTATCACAATACACTGTAACAGGACTCCCACTGTCCTCAACAATCTTCAGATGCTTTAAGAACTTTCTCAACCAGACAACTTCTTGTATAGCCGCTGCACAAGCCATATACTAAGCCTCCATTGTCAATAACACTACACAAGCCTATTTGACAGGGCAACACAAGCCTATTTCGACAGGGTTACACAAGCTAATTTCTTGTTGTTCCATGAGATGGAGCCACCATTCAGCAAGAAGGCATAGCTAGATGTGGATTTTCTCTTATCAAGGTACCTTGCCCAATATGCATCTATAGAGCTCTTCTGGCTCAGCTTTGATCCTTTTCACTGCTTTCTAGTGTCTCGATCCTATGTTTAACTGGAAACAACTAACTAAGCCGACAACATAGCTTATATCGGGATGAGTACACAACATCGTATACATCAAACTACCAATGACACTAGCATATGATTTTTTCTTCATATCAGCTATCTCTTCAGGAGTCTTGGGAGACATACTTTTGCTTAGAATAACACCTTTCGATGTAGGTATTTGTTCAATGTTGCAATCCAACATATTGAAGTGTTGTAGCATCTTAGTGATATAAGCTTTTTGGAACAAACCCAAAAGTCTTTTTGATCGATCACAATTGATCTTCACTCCTAAGATGTACTCAGCTTCTCCCATATATATTATGTCAAATTGTGATGAAAGCTAAGATTTGACTTCAATCACAAACTTTATGTCACTTCCAGCTATTAGTATATCATCAACATATAATGATAAGATGATAAACTTTCCTTTATCCTTCCTTAGGTAAACACAATGATCCTCATTGATCATTTCGAAACCATAAGATAAAATGACTTTATTGAATCTTATGTTTCATTGCCTTGACGTCTGCTTTAGTCAATACATAGACTTCTTAAGTCTACATACTTTATTCTCTTGGCCCTCATCTATATAACCTTCTGGTTGTTCCTTATAGATTTCTTCATCAAGATTACCATTAAGGAGAGTCGTCTTTACATTCATTTGATGTAATTCAAAGTCAATTTGTGCTACAATAGCTAGGAGGACTCATATTGACACAAACTTTACAACTGGGGAGAATGTCTCTTCAAAATCAATACCCTCCATTTGGGTATATCCTTTTGCAATCAAACGAGCTTTGTATCGATTAATCGACCCATCCGCTTTCCTCTTAATTTTGAGAATCCACTTATTCCCAATAGCACTTCTAACTGGAGGAAGATCGACTAAATCCCAAACTTCATTCTTTCTCATGGACTCCATTTCCTCATCCATTGCAACTTTCTATTTCTCCTTAACTAAGCATTTCAATGCTTCCTCAACCGTTGAAGATTCTTCATCATCAATTTGGAGAATCATTAATGCCTCATTCTCAATGTCAAACTTTCTCTGAGGAATAATCTGACGATTACTTCTTCGCAGGTTAGACTATTGAGAAACTGACTCATTTATAGGTCATTTACTCCCTCTAGGTTGACTAGATTCAGGTATCCCCTGTGATTCCTGATTCGTTGATAGAGGAACAGTATTCTCCTCCTCTATTGCAAATAGAGGAGTTGATTTATCAACTTCACCTCTTTTGGGGAACTCAGTTTCAAGAAAAGTGGCATCTCTTGACACCATTTCAGAGATGGTTCCATCTTGTTGCTCACTAATAAAAACATAACCCTTAGAGGTATCAGAATATCTTACAAAGATACACTTTCTATCCTTGGGTCCTAATTTTCTATATTTGTGAGTCTTGTCATGAATATAAGCAGCTGACCCCCATTGTCTCAGATTACTTAAATTTGGTTTTCTGCTTGTCCAAAGTTCATATGGAGTAGATGGAGCAGATTTAGAAGGCACCCGGTTAAGTATATAGGTTGCTGCCAATAATGCATCTCCCCAATAGGAAATAGGCAAATTAGCTTGAGCTATCATCGACCTAACCATTTCAAGAAGAGTTCGATTTCTTCTTTCAGCAACTCCATTTTGCGGTGGAGTCCCAGGGATAGTTAACTGTCTAATAATCCCTTTCTCATTACATATTATCATGAACTGATTAGACAAATATTCACCTCCACGGTCAGTGTGAAAGGTTTTAACCTTACGTTCCAATTGATTCTCAACTCCTTTCAAATAATGATTAAAGCAATCTAATGCTCCAGATTTATGAGAAATCAAATACACATGACCAAAACGCGTGAAGTCATCAATAAATGTAATGAAATAAGAACTTTCATATCTAGCCTTCATGTTCATCGGACCACAAATATCCGAATGAATCAATTGCAATGGTGATTCAGCCCTAATAGACTTATCAAATGGTTTCCTAGTTGCTTTTCTAGCAAGACAATGCTCACATATAGACAAGTCAACTTTAGCACGAGTGCCGAGCAAACTCTCTCTTCCTAATCTATTCATTCTTTCTTGTCCTATATGTCCCAGTCTAGCATGCCAAACTTCATCATTAACCTCAGCATCGCTAGTAAGAGCAATATTTAAAAAACAACCATTATTCCCACAATTAACAACTAGTTCTACATCAAGAACCAAGAAACCGCTTGATACATAACCATATCCAATTAACACAGAGTTAATTTTAAGTTCCACACAACGACTATAAAAGTTCAAACAGTAACCCAATTCAAGAAGACAATTAACAGAAACTAAATTTCATCGAATCTCAGGAGCATACAGGACATCATGCAAAAACAAGGTGCACCCACCACGAAGGTTGAGTTGCAAGTGTCAATTCCTTTGACTTCAATTCTTGCATTGTTTCCTACATATATCCACTTAATGTAATCTAGTACCCGATGGTACTCCACTATGTAGCTCGATCATGAGCTACATGGTTCGTTGCTCCTGAATCATTTTCGGCTCAGTACATTCCCGAGCAAAGTGACCCTTCTTGCCATAGTTGTAGCAAGTCATCTTGCTTTTGGGTTTCTTTCCAAACGTCTTTCCTTTCTTCCTGATTTGGGTTTTGCACAGCAGTAGCACCAGCTTCTTTTCCCTTACCCATTTCTTTCTTGAACCATCTTTTCTTATTCTTGGATCTATAACCTTTGTAACGACCCGGAAAATTCTCTTAATATTTTCTTAAAATATTGAGCATGTCTAGATAATTTTCCGAGGGGCCCAGAAATAATTATGTAAAATTGGGCCTAGAAATCCATGTTTTCTCATTTAAATTGAGAAAAACTAGGTGCTAATGAGCTTTAAATGGGCTTCAAAAATAGGTATTAATTAGGTAAAATTAATATAAATTAGGTAAAATTAATATAAATATAAAAGAATTTTATTTAGGAATATTGGCATAATTATGGATGAATTTAGGGGAATTTTCGGAATTATAAAAATAATAAAATAAATGAAATAAAAATAAAAATAAAAATAAATGTGCATGAGCCAAGCATTGAACCTTGGACCTCTTGTACAACCATGTAAGCCTTAAACAACTCACCTAGCAAGGAATACTTATGAGTAATTGAAGTGGAGGATGGTTAAGAAGTAAAAGGAGGTGAAGGGTCATGGAGAGGCTCTTCATTTGCCTCCTTGATGGGTTATAATGAGAGGAGTTTTGGGAGTTACTTATTCTCTCAATCAATTGCATTTCCTCTCCACTTCATTCCTCATCTTGCCGAGCACCAAAGGGAGGAGTTCCTTGGAGAAAACTCCACAAGGGGTCTCATCTCTCAAGATCTAAAGTTCCTACAAGGTGACAAGGACTAGTTGTGGTCAAGAGATACCAAGTCCTCTTCCTTCTCCTCTTTCAAGGTTCGAAAAATCAAGAAATCTAAGGTAGGACTCCCTCACCTATGGTATAATAGTTACCTATGATTTCCATGATTTTTGGCATGATATATGAGTTGGTTTCGGATTTAATGTTGAAGGGAAACAAAATCAAGGTTCCTATGTTCAAAGGGTTTCGGCCAGAATATTTTAAAGGTCTAGAAATATGTTAAAAATCATGATAATATTATTTGATGTTCCCCTATGATTTTTGGAAGTTAAGTGTAATTTTTGGGGATTTTTTGAGTACTCTAGGACACCCTAGAGTTTCGGCCAACATGAAAGAAGTAAAACCCAGAACTTTAAGTTCAAGGGTTTCGGCCAGCATGTTTTAAAGGTCTAAAAATATGTTAAAAATTATGATAATGTTATTTAGTATTCCCTTATGATGTTTAGAAGTTAAGTAAATTTTTGGGAATTTTTAGAGTACTCTAGGACACCCTAGAGTTTCAGCCAACATGAAAGAAGTAAAACCCAGAACTTTAAGTTCAAGAGTTTCGGTCAGCATGTTTTAAAGGTCTAAAAATATGTTAAAAATTATGATAATGTTATTTAGTATTCCCTTATGATGTTTAGAAGTTAAGTAAAATTTTTGGGAATTTTTAGAGTACTCTAGGACACCCTAGAGTTTCGGCCAACATGAAAGAAGCAAAACCCAGAACCTTAAGTTCAAGGGTTTCGGCCAGCATGTTTTAAAGGTCTAAAAATATGCCAAAAATATTTAGAATGTTATTTAATGTTCCCTTATGATGTTTAGAAGTTAAGTGAAATTTTTGTGAATTGTTGGAGTACCCTAGGACACTCTAGGGTTTCGGCCAATATGAAAGGGACAAAACCAAGGTCCCTATGTTTATGGGTTTTGGCCACCATGATTTAAATGTCTATAAATATGTTAAAAATCATGATAATGTTATTTAATGTTTCCTTATGATGTTTAGAAGTTAAGTATAAATTTTGGGAATTTTTGGAACACCCTATAGGCCTCATATGGTTAGGCCAACCCCAAGGACCCAAGGGTTAGGGTTGAGTCTTTGACTTCAACTTATGTTTATGTGTTGCCATGATATAAGGATGATGGATGGTGATTGTGTGAATTTTCACATGGCCATGGGACTTCATAAGTTTCGGCCAATAAGGGTTAATAGGATAAGAGTTATGATTTGTTCCAAGTAAGGGTCCCAATGGCCCTATGGTAAGATGTGATTTATGTTTATGAATGATATGCTATGTTATGAATGATATGCCATGCTTACGAATGATATGCCATGTTTATGAATGATATGCCATGGTTATACATGATATGATGTGCTGATGAATGATATGCTATGTTATGAATGATATGCCATGCTTACGAATGATATGCCATGTTTATGAATGATATGCCATGGTTATACATGATATGCTATGCTTATGAATGATATGCCATGTTATGAATGATATGCCATGTTTACGAATGATATGCCATATTTATGAATGATATGCCATGGTTATGCATGATAAGAATGATGTTACGACAAGTATGTTATGATCATGTTCATGATAAGAATGATGTCATGATAAGTATGCTATGAATGTCTTATGAATGATGAAGCATGCAAAGTATTTTACTTTATGAATGGGCTTGTACCGGACCCAAGTATGGGTCCAAGGGATGGGCACCTTAAGAACGCCCCGGTTCTGGACTACCGGAGCTGTCCACGGTTCTGGCACTACCGGAGCTGTGCAACAGGGATGGGCTCCTTGAGAACGCCTCGGTTCGGGGACTACCGACTATGCTGTCCTTACCCTAGTAGGTCGGGGCTAGCTACCTCGGATTTACTAGGGATGCGCGCTATGATGTATGTATGTGGTACAAGCCGGGGACCCCAAATGTTATGATGATGATGTTTAAGCATTTTCAAAGTATGTTTTAAAAGTTAAGCATCCCTATGTATATGCATTCCACCCATGCATTCATACATGTTATGCATTATGTTATGATAATGACGTGTTATGCTTAGGCTCCATGTTAAAAGATATGTATGAGAATGAATGATCCATGTTATGATTATGGTAAGAAGATGCTCTTATGATATCCTAGAATGTATACCTATGCTTATGCCATATAGGTTGGTTTATATCTTATGTTTATGATTCATGCCATGAAAGATATCATGCTACTATGTTTATGATTTATGCCATGAAAGATGTCATGCTACTATGTTTATGATTTATGCCATGAAAGATGCCATGCTACTATGTTTATGATTTATGCCATGAAAGATGCCATACTACTATGTTTATGATTTATGCCATGAATTATGCCATGCTTAGAAGGTTTACCATGTTTATGTGCATGCCATGCTAAAGTGATTTAAGATGTTATGTTTTAAGTAGAGCACCAAGTATGTTAAAGTTCATGTGCTCATTATGAGATGATGAACGATGAATGTTTTAGTGAGTAGGAAAGAGTCTTACTAAGCCTGTGTGCTTATAGTCTTCTGTCCTTATACCGCAGATCATGCAAGGGGATAACGAGGAAGCAGCAGGAGGGCCTGAAATATGTGTGTGATGGTGACTTGGCCCATGAAATCGAATGTGTTAACCGTTTATGCTAAGAACTTTATTTTTGCTACCTATATGCTCGACTAGTGACTTATGGAACTTTATGATAAGATGTCAAGTATGATAGGATATGAACCTTATGGTATGATGTTAAGCATGTTATGATATAATGTTAAGTATGACGTTCATATGTTAAGTTCCATGTCATTGTATGAGGGATGGTAGTAGGGGCATGTATATGTAAGGTTTAAGTTATTCCGCTACAGTATGATGTTACATGCCTTATGTATGTCAGCGTAACACCGCTTTAGGAAAAAAAAAAGGCGGGCGTTACAGGTTGGTATCAGAGTCGTTACCATCTCACTACACACACATCAAGCCCTTTCCTACAGCTTCCAAGTAAGTACCTCTATGTATACCTTATGTTCTTTTATGATGTTCTTTTATGATTCAAGAATATGTAAGTGTGGATGATATTTTAGGATTCTAGAAAATGTAAGTATGGATGATACCCTATGATTTTAGAATATGCAAGTATGGATGATACCTTATGATTCAAGAATATGTAAGTTTGGATGATATTTTATGATTCTAGAATATGCAAGTATGAAGGATATATTTTAGGATATCAAGTACTTTTAGGATATGCAAGTATGAACGATGGTTAGGATGAAAAGTACTTGATATGTAACTATGAACAATACTTTACTTTAAATTTTTTTGTATGGAACCAAATACTTGTGAGATTGATATATGGGTAGGAATAGCAATCACTTATAGTAGCCTTACTTGGATTTTATATGTGAGTGATAGAGAGCGAGGGTGATCCGTAAAGATTTAACTTAAGTAGCTGCAGTCAGGTGGAATAAGTATAGTAAGTGATTGAGTGGTGGCAAAACGGAGTAAATCGGAAAAGGAGAGTAAGTAGATGTGAGAGGAGGAATGTGTAAAGTAATGAGAACATTATCTGTATGAGTGTTATGACTGTTTGGAATTATGAAAAGAGGTGGACCAAAGCAAGTTGGTACTACTGATAAAAGGTGTATGCTAATATTTAGTGATGAGCATAGAAGTGAAGAAAGGATGGTGTTTTATTAGGGGAGACTTATTAACTGTAGTATTAAGGGAGTAGAGTATTTGGTATAGGTATTCTAAGAGATTGTAGTGGATATGAAATGAGGACTTAGGGATGTATATCTATTAGGAATAGATTAATGTGTTAAGTTATTTAAATTTTCAAGCAGATATATGTATAGTAGTAGCCATAGGGTAATATTCTTGATACAGGAAAGAAAGAGAGTAAGAACTAGATATGCAAAAGAAGGCGTGATAGAGATCAGCGAATAAGACCTTAGCTATAACTCTATATGAAGGAACTAGAGGTTAGTGTTATCAGAGGCAAGAATGTAGTAAGAACTTCCTTTCAAGCAAACCTACTAGGTGAAACGATCTAATAAGGTATGGATTTTGGAGAAGATCGATATAGGGATATTTTATAAATTCTTGATAGAGAAGTAAAATACGGAGATCATAAGAATGTGATTTTTGCGATTAGAGTGGAGAAAGCATGGCTGATAAATGAGAAAAAGGTATTTGGATACGTAAAAGAAGACTATGGAAAGATATAACAGAAAGATAGAAGTTTAGTATAATATGTGGTTAAATTATGATAGTAACAGTTCATGAGAACAGTAAAGAATGGACAGTAAAGTAATTTGGATTGAGCGAAAACAATGAAATGAATACTCCAAATCATCTTTCTTACAAGTGTAAGTGGTATTTTCTTTTAGATTCTGATGGGTAGAGTTAGGCAATGAATATTTAATATAATTTATTAGTAAGTGAAATATAATCAGAATTCTTGTCGTGTCCTAATAAAAGAGAATCATATAATACTAATCGTAATTTTCGTTTAGTTTAATACAGATAAAAGATGTATGTGAGAAGCAGAGACTTGGAAATCAGTCCCAATTGAGAAGAGCTTCGGAGTAATATGTTGGGGCATAGATGATAAATTTGTGCATAGTAAGTGAAAGTTAGAGTCTTGTTTGAAGTAGCAAATTAACCTGGAATACGTTAAATTATACTCTTTCATGTATAACTTAAGAGTAGACAAAATTTTGACAATAAGTAATAGAAACAGTGATAAACAATTAGAGCTAGGAAAAAGATGTTTGAGAGTAAATCATAGTTATCTATTAGAAGCACCTAAGTGTAGAAATGTAGCATAATGAATAGAATGATATGATAGCACGAAGAGTAGAAGCAGTTATTATGGTACGTAGAAATCCTAAAGATGTAGCAATTTTGATCTAAGAGTTGCATAACTAATGGACAAAAGCTAAGGAACAAGGAGGTACCTTTAGTCAAGGTCCTATGGCAAAGTCAATGATTCGAGGAAGCTACCTGGGAACGTGAGGACGAGATGAGACGCAAGTACGCGGAATTATTCTAAGTTCGAGGACGAACTTTCAAGAGGTATGGGGGATTGTAACGATCCGGAAAATTNTCCACATAAATGTAGTCGCTGTTTGGTTTGGAGCTAGTAGTGTGAGCAAAGTAAGTTTGCCTACGTCCATGACTAGCTCCTACAAAAGCTCTACGACTCTACGATTTAGTGGGAGCATCATTTAATTAAAGGACTAATTAAATGATCTAGATATGATACTTATTTCTGCATGTTGTGTTGTTGTAGATCACCATGTCATCTAATACGTCGAACACACTCTCTCTGCGATCTGTCCTTGAGAAGGACAAACTCAACGGAGCTAATTTCCTGGACTGGTATAGGAACTTGAGGATAGTCCTCAAACAAGAACGTAAACTGTACGTTCTAGAGCAACCCATTCCAGAAGCACCCGTCGCTACCGCCACCCGTGCTGAAAAAGATGCTTACAAGAAGCATCAGGATGATGCATTGGATGTATCATGCCTAATGCTTGCCACCATGAACTCTAAGCTTCAGAAGCAACACGAGAACATGAATGCACATGATATGGTTGAGCATCTAAAACAACTATATCAAGGGCAAGCTAGGCATGAGCGCTTTGATGTGTCCAAAGCCCTATTTGCATGCAAGATGCAAGAGGGAACTCCTGTAGGAACTCACGTACTCAAGATAATTGGGTATGTGGAGAACCTTGAAAGACTAGGATTCCCACTAGGCCAAGAATTGGCAACAGACCTTATCCTGCAATCGTTGCCGGAGGGTTATAATCAATTTGTCATGAACTACAACATGAATGAAATTGATAAGCCTTTACCTGAGATGCTCAACATGTTGAGAACTGCTGAGCCCAATCTCAAGAAAGCCAAGACCAGTAATGTACTGATGGTTAACAAAGGCAAAGGAAAATGGAAGGCTAAAGGCAAGGGTAAGACCCAAGCCAAAGGCAAGGCCAATTCTACTACATCCAAAGCCAAAGGCAAAGTGCCTAAGGAAGGGACCTACTTCCATTGTGGTGAAACCGGACATTGGAAGAGGAATTGTAAACTCTACCTGGAGGAAGCAAAGAAGAAAAAAAATGAGACTTCTGCCTCAGGTATTTTTGTTATAGAAGTCAATCTATCTATCTCTTCTTCTTGGGTATTAGATACCGGATGTGCTTCTCACATTTGTACTAATGTGCAGGGCCTTCAAAGAGTTAGATCATTGATCAAGGGATAAGTGGACCTACGAGTAGGCAACGGAGCAAGAGTTGCTGCTATTGCTGTAGGAACATATTTCTTGTCTTTGCCCACTGGGCTTATCCTAGAACTAGAAGAGTGCTTTTATGTACCTGCATTAACTAAGAACATTATTTTAGTATCTTTTTTGGACAAGAAAGGGTTTTCATTTACCATAAAGAACAAATGTTGTTCTATAATACTAAATGATATGTTCTATTGTAATGCACCATTGATAAATGGACTCTATCTTCTAGATCTAGATAACCCAATCTATAACATAAATACCAAATAGTTCAAACCAAATGATTTGAACCAAGCATATCTATGGCATTGTCGCTTAGGACATATAAATGAGAGTCACATATCCCAGCTCCATAAGGATGGAATACTGGACTCATTTGATTTTGAATCATATGAAACATGTGAATCTTGTCTTTTAGGCAAGATGACCAAGACTCCATTTAGTGGACACGGCGAAAGAGCGACAGAGTTGTTAGGACTCATACATACTGATGTATGTGGCCCTTTCAATGTCGCAGCTAGAGGAGGCTATCAGTACTTCATCACTTTCACTGATGATATCAGTAGGTATGGCTATGTGTATCTCATGAAACACAAGTCAGAATCCTTTGAAATGTTCATAGAATTCAAGAGTGAAGTACAAAACCAACTTGGCAAAAGTATTAAGATGCTTCGATCAGATCGAGGTGGTGAATACCTTAGCCAAGAGTTTCGTGACCATCTAGCAGAGTGTGGGATCATATCCCAACTCACTCCACCTAGAACACCATAGTGGAATGGTGTGTCCGAGCGGAGAAATCGTACTCTATTAGATATGGTACGATCGATGATGAGTCAGACGGATCTTCCTACTTCCTTATGGGGTTTCGCTCTAGAGACAACTCTTTTCACACTTAACCGAGCTCCATCAAAGGCTGTTATAAAGACACCATATACGATATGGAGTGGGAAGAGTCCCACGATGTCTTTTATGAAGATTTGGGGTTGTGAGGCTTACGTTCGACGTCAAGTCTCAGATAAACTAGGACCCAAATCTGATAAGTGCTACTTTGTAGGATATCCCAAGGAAACAAAGGGATATTATTTTTACAATCCCACACAAGGCAAAGTGTTTGTCGCTAGAAATGGTGTTTTTCTAGAAAAGGAGTTTATTTCTAGAAGGACTAGTGGGAGTAAAATCTATCTTGAAGAAGCTCAAGATCCAGATAGTACTGAGGCCTTAATGGACATTGAACAGGAATCACAAGATGTTGTGGATCATGAGGTTGTTACACAAGAAGTTGTGGAACAACAGGCTGTTCAAGTAGACCAACCTCCTCGCAGATCTGATAGGATACGTCGTCAGCCTGAGAGATACTCTTTTCTCTTGTCTGACCATGATGACGTGACGTTCATTGAGTTGAATGAGCCTACATCCTATCAAGAAGCTATGATGAGCCCAGATTCTGAGAAATGGCTAGAAGCCATGAGGTCCGAAATGGAATCCATGTACACTAACCAGGTATGGACCTTGGTTGATCCACCTGAGGGGATTAAACCCATTGGGTGTAAGTGGGTCTTTAGAAGAACGACTGACATGGATGGACTCATGCATACCTATAAAGGGCGATTGGTAGCTAAAGGTTTCAAGCAGATTCATGGTATCGACTATGATGAAACCTTTTCCCCAGTTGTGATGCTTAAGTCTATTCAGATCCTGCTTGCTATTGCAGCTTACCATGATTACGAGATCTGGTAGATGGATGTCAAAACCGCATTCCTAAATGGGAATCTACTCGAGGATGTGTACATGACACAACCTGAGGGTTTTGTAGATCCAGAACATGCTGGAAAGGTATGTAAGTTGCAAAGGTCTATTTACGGGATAAAGCAAGCTTCTTGAAGCTGGAATCTTCGATTCGATGATGCAATCAAAGCGTTTGGTTTCATCAAGAATGAAGATGAACCCTGTGTCTACAAGAGGGTTAGTGGGAGCACAGTTAACTTCCTGATCTTGTATGTAGATAACATACTCCTCATTGGGAATGATATCCCTTCACTACAGTCTGTGAAGACGTGGCTCGGGAATTGTTTCTCAATGAAAGACTTAGGTGAAGCAGCCTACATCTTAGGCATTAAGATCTATAGAGATAGATCTAAGAGATTGCTTGGCTTAAGTCAGAGTGCATATGTTGACAAGGTGCTTAATCGTTTTGCCATGCAGAATTCCAAAAGGGGATTTCTGCCAATGCCACATGGTGTGAGTCTTTCGAAGACTCAATGTCCCTCTTCTAAGGAGGAGAGAGACCGTATGGATCAGATCCCTTATGCATCCGCTATAGGGTCTATCATGTACGCCATGCTATATACTCGTCCAGATGTTTCGTATGCTTTGAGCATGACGAGCAAGTACCTGTCAGTTCCAGTGAATGTCACTGGACAGCTGTCAAGAATATTCTTAAGTACTTACGAAGGACGAAAGAATATTTATTGATATTTGGAGGCGATGAGGAGCTAGCTGTAAAGGGTTACAGTGACGCAAGCTTCCAAACAGACAGTGAAGACTATAGATCACAGTCAGGGTATGTATTTTGCCTGAATGGTGGCGCTGTGAGCTGGAAGAGTTCGAAGCAGGACACAGTCGCAGATTCTACAACAGAGGCAGAGTATATTGCCACGTCAGAGGCGGCAAAAGAGGCTGTTTGGATACGGAAGTTCATTATAGAGCTTGGTGTGGTTCCTAGCATAGCAGACCCGATAGACCTCTATTGTGACAACAATGGGGCTATTGCGCAGGCTAAGGAACCTTGCTCCCATCAGCGGACCAAACACATACAACGGCGCTTCCATCTCATTCGAGAGATCATCGATAGAGGAGATGTGAGGATATGCAGAGGACACACTGATTCTAACATCGCAGATCCTTTGACCAAGGCTTTGGCACAAAAGAAGCATGATGGTCAAACCAGGTCACTCGGTATTAGATACAATAGTGATTGGCACTAGTGCTAGTGGGAGATTGTTAGTAGGAGCCCTAGAACCAATTATATGATGATTGACTAGGGACATTTTGTATCATATTCTATTATTAATAAAGGCATGTTTGGTTATTATACTTACTTTGTATTTGTGCCAAATAACTAAGTATAATAATGTCTTTGGGTAGTAGGTTCTTTTCTACATTATATCGATTGGTTGAATCGATAGTGAGATGATGTAGAGAACACTACTCTAAACCATTCCTAGTTAAGTATTAATATTCAAGGACAATATTAATACATAGAGACTAGCATGTAGGTCAACTGATGACTTGAGCTCACAAGTCATGTTATGTGATATCAAGTTGACACATGGGTATATATTGGAGAATGTGTATTGAATGACCCGCCATGAGAAAGTTTCATAGATTGTCATATGAGTGTCATAAACTTTCTCATGTGATTATTGGTATGAATAGTCCTTAGACCTGAAGTCACTCCGGTTCCCTACATAAGGAGTTATGTACTTTGGTATCGTCAAACGTCACCCGTAACAGGGTGGACTATAAAGGCGATCACTGGGTATGTAATGAATTATGCTAAGGGATGTGAGTGATGTAGATGTGATCTATCCCTCCCATATGACGGGAGTAATATCTGTGGGCCCCTTGATCGAGTAGGACTGCTAAAACGCATGACCATTCTCAATTGAGTCAATATGAGATATTGAGCTCAATTGTTTGAGTGAGTCTACTCGGGGATCAAGAAACACAAAGATTGATCGAGGATGACACGGTGTATGCCTCATTGGTCAATCTAGATATCGAGGATAGAAGGACAAGGTCATACATTGCCATAGTCACGGAGGTTAAGTCGGATCTCGACTTTCTTGTTACTTGGGTACCATTGATGCATTGCTAGATGCCGCTCATTGCTTTTGTGTATAAATTGGTTTAGACACATTGCCAATGTTACGAGAGCCTATTGGGTTACACACTAAGGGCACGATGCTTCGGAGATTAATTTATCTTGGTTTGGCTAAGATTTAATCGGAATTGGATTAATTGAGTTAGACTCAAGTGAATCCAATTGGATTATGGATTGAGATCAAATTTGAGTTAAACTCATTTAGATTAGACTCAACCACATTTGGATGAAATATTAATTCATTAAAATGTTTAATGAATTAATAAGAGAGGAAGATGGAGAGTTTCTCACCATTAGAGAGTTACATGAAAAGTTAGGGAGTTACATTAAAATGTTTAATGAAGGGAAGTTTAAAAGGCAAAAACTCCTCTTGATATGAGTATAAAAGAGTTTGTCCCTTGTCATTTGGATGACAACTTCTCATTTTCTTTCCCCTCTTCCTTCTCTTCTCTATCTTGGTCGAAACCCACATCTCGGGTTCTTGGTGTTTTGTGAACTACCTCAAGTTGCTAGCACAACTAAGGTAGTTCTTCTCCGAAGTAGAGATATCGTGTTCGTGTGGTTACGAATAGAGGCACGAACACTTGAACGTGCAAGAGATCCGGCGACGCTTGGACGAGCGGGATAAACATAAGGGCACGCTCCAAAGGTATACACTTTAGATAGATCTATTAGATAGATGATTTCGTACGAGTTTTTCTTTCGCATGGATCGCTCGAGGGATCTTGTTTCCGCTGCGTTTTTGTGTTTATGTCACCTGAAGATCCCAACACCTTTATATAGTGGCCTCTCAACCGCCAAGTCTCCATTTTCTTATGGAATAAATTTTCATAAGAAATTTATCATATAAATTTTCTATGATTTATTCCATCATGCCAAGTTTTATCATATTTTAATTTATGATAAAAATCAACCAAGTCTCTTTTTTCTTATGGAAAGAAATTTCTTATCATGGTAAATCAATCCATGATTGATTTTATAAAATAAAATAAACTAATCCATGGTTCATTTTAATTTCCATAAAAAATAAATTTCTGTATATAAATTTCTTTATCATGGTAAATCAATCCATGATTGATTTTATAAAATAAAATAAACCAATCCATGGTTCATTTTAATTTCCATGAAAAATAAATCAAACCTTAGTTTATTATATAAAAAATTTATATCATCCATAATTTTATAAAACAAACCACACTTGGTTTATTTTATAAATTGAACCGAAACTTGGTTCTCTCCCTTTGTTGTGGTCGGGCAAGCAATGAGGGCGGGGACCCTCTTTGGCCGGCCTATCCAAGCCACACCCCAATAAATTAAACTCATTTAATTCATCTATTAAGTCTTCAAAAGACTTAGCCATTTTACGCTTCCGATGCATCTCTGAAAAATTCAGATTCGACTTATCGTTTGGCTCAACCAAACCTAATCACTCTCTTGATTGGAAAATCCAATTTTCAGCTCATTTTAAATCCCTCGGATTACTCGTAGTGCATGTGACTAAATAGGTTTTCGATTTATGTTGGCCGTCTATAATTAACCAATTATAGAACGATCATGAGTGGCACCTAGTAGTACATCATGATCCCCAATTAATCGAAAGATCAACGGTTGACCTTAGAAACTATTCTGAAACCCTTCAGCAGCTATAATGAATCGTGCCCCATTCCCTTCACCATCTTATAACCACATGGTTCAGGACATGGTCTATGTGTGTCAGTCCCCACTAGGCTGACTACGTCACACCTAGCCCAAGTAACGTTTTCTCATCCTACGAATTCTAATTACTCTCATGTATCTAAGAGATTCATACTCCGAACATGTCATGCTCTGGCCAGAGGCTTCGAGTAACAATCCGACGATAGGCCTTGGGTATACATCTCCTCGCAAGGAGTGGTGAATCCTTTGTAGGCTGTTCAAACATCTTCGGGCACTTTGGCATATACCCAATCATCCTGGGTCCACACCTCCTTGGAGATGCTTGCTTAAGATGACAAAGTATAAGTCTCCATGACCAAGATGACTTGAACACCGCAAGTCAAAGGAACATCGCACTTAAGCTGCAGTAAGAACATCACTGACATGTCTATCTGTAGACTACCATATGAAGTTTTACAGCCAGTTACTCCAATGAACTAGTTCCCTTAACTAGCATTCATGTTTATCTCCGGACATCCCAATGTCACCAGCCAGTGAGAATCAGCTGTTTAGAGAATAACCCATGTTAGTCTCAACAGAATTGATAGTGTACGTATTTATCAATTCATCGACTAGGGACAATTTCAATACTTCACAATTACACATGTAGAGATAATCACTAGTTATGAATTCGTCACAAATTCTCTCATGCTGTGAATTGTATTGGGGGCATTCAGTAAATGAGTTTAAGATGTCAATCAAATACATAAACATGTATACGCAAATAGTGAATATTCATTTATTAAAATAAATTATTACAATCATAAGGCGATTGCCTTAGGACACTTTTCTCATATCACTAACATGATTTACCATGATAAAGAAATTTATTCCATAGGAGAGAAGAGACTTGATTGATTTTTATCATGAATTAAAATATGATTTTAACCATGATATAAAATCAAACTTGGCATGATGGAATAAGTTATTCCATATTTGAGAGGCTTGATGGTTGAGAGGCTATTATATATAAAGCACCCAAGGCAAGGCTTGAAATATAATGGAAGAGATGAATGCATAGACTCTCTCCCGCACTTTCTCTCCTTCTCTTCTCCTCTTCTTGCCATGCGCCAACTAGCCCCAAGAAGGAGTACCAGCCGGCTGCCCCTGCCCTTTCCCTGATGACCACCACCTGCTGCCGGAGAAGGAAGCTCCAGCCATCTCTTGGCCGGAAGAAGGTGCTACCGGAATTAGAGTTTGCTGCAAGGATCTTTTTGCCGCAAGCCTCTTCTTTTGCTTCGGCGGAATTTTGATTCCGGCCATCCTTTTGTGGTTAGTCTTTCGACTTCTCTCTTGGTTTTTCTTGTCGCATTCTCAGAGAATCTAGTAGTTCTCGAGAACACGAAACTCGTGGCTTTGCGAAGTCATCCCGAAGATACTCGCGCGTGGACGCGAATAGAGTCGGAGCTTCCAAGGGACGCTTACAGTTGGATCTCATCCCTTCCTTCGAGTTACGCGAGGTAATATGTAAATTAGTTTACGATTCTGCAAAATTTTAAATATATGATCATGTCTACACAAGATAAAATTGCATGCTTAGATGTGTGGTTAAATAATTTGAGAATTATTTATGCTAAACCTTCCGCTGCACGTAATTAATTTTAAAATTACGAACCCGCATCCATGTCAACATGCACCTGGTCCCAACAACTCCCGTGTTGTTCGTCAAGAAGAAAGATGGATCTATGCGAATGTCCATAGATTATCGAGCCCTGAATAAGGTGACCATCAAGGATAGATGATTTGTTTGATCAGTTGAAAGGGGCAACGGTGTTTTCGAAAATAGATCTGTGGTCAGGTTACCATCAACTCAAAGTCAAGGAGAGTGATGTGCCGAGAACTTCTTTTTGACGGTATGGGCACCACGAGTTTGTAGTTATGCCCTTTGGAGTAACAAACACCCCTGCAACATTCATGGATCTATTGAATCAAGTATTCAAGGAGATTCTTGATAAGTTCATCATAGTCTTCATTGATGACATCCTAGTTTATTCAAAGTCTCAGGAAGAACATGACGAACATCTGATGGTAGTGTTGAAGACCCTACAGCAGAAGAAATTATATGCCAAATTTTCAAAGTGTGAATTCTTGCATAACCAAGTGACTTTTCCAGGCCACATCATTTGCAAGGAAGGTATTATGGTAGACCTAGCAAAGATTGAAGCAGCTAGTAATTGGGGTCAACCAAAGAATGCCAATGAGATTAGAAGCTTTCTGGGTGCAGCAGGGTATTACAGAAGATTCGTGGAGGACTTTTGAAAGATAGCTTCCCCACTAACAACCCTTATCAGAAATTATAAGAAGTATGAGTGGACTAAAGATTGTGAGCGGAGTTTTATTGAGTTGAAGAAAAGATTGATAAGTGCTCCCATTCTTATAGTTCTAGAAAGTGATAGAACATTTGATATATACAGTGATGCATCAAAGTTGGGACTTGGAGTTGTACTCATGCAAGAAGGCAAAGTGATTGCTTATGCTTCTAGGCAACTCAAGGATTATGAAAAGAATTACCCTACTCAAGATCTTGAGTTAGCCGCAGTAGTCTTCGCTCTCAAAATGTGGAGACATTACCTGTATGGATGCCAGTGTAAGATTTACACTGATCACCAGAGTCTAAGATATTTCTTCACTCAGAAGGACCTCAATATGAGATAGCGAAGGTGGCTGGAGTTAGTCAAAGATTATGACTGTGAAATCCTCTACCACCCTGATAAAGCAAATAAAGTGGAAGATCCGCTAAGTGGAAAGACTTGCGCAACTTTAATGTCCCTGTCATCACTGTCACCACCATTGTAGAAAGAGATAGTGGATTATGGAGTCGAGATCATTTATGGGCAACTCTCAGTATTGACTCTAGAGTCAACTCTTCTTGAGGATATACAGAAAAAGCAAGATCAAGATTCTGATATTCAAAAGATCAAGCAAGGGATGCATAAAGGAGAAAGTAAAGAGTTTAGAGTATCTGATAGTGAGATACTTTATTATGGTGACCGTCTATGTGTCCCCAACAGTGAAGAGCTAAGAAAGAAAATTCTTGAAGAAGCCCATAAAACTCCCTATTCTATGCACCCTGGTTCTTCTAAGATGTACCAGGATTTGAAAAGAATATTTTGGTGGTCTGGAATGAAAAGAGATGTAGCTAAATATGTCAGTACCTGCCTGATATGTCAGAGAGTTAAAGCAGAAAACCAGAGGCTAGGAGTAGTCCTACAACCCATATAGGTTCCGGAGTGGAAATGGGAAGATATAGCCATGGACTTCATTGTTGGTCTACCAAAGACAACAAATGGCTATGATGCTATCTGGGTAATTGTAGACAGATTGACTAAGTCTGCACATTTCTTGGCAATCAAAGTGTCTTACTCAATAGAAAGACTAGCTCAGTTATATGTATAGGAAGTGATCCGACTGCATGGAGTTCCGAAGACCATTATCTCCGATAGAGAAGGTTGTTTTACTCCGATGGAGTTCCAAAGACATCAAACTGAAGTTCAACACAGCTTTCCATCCTCAGACAGATGGGTAGACAAAAAGAGGAAATCAAGTTTTAGAAGATATGCTCAGAGTTTGTGCATTAGATTTCAAGGGCAGTTGGTGCAAGTATTTATGTTTAACTAAGTTCACATACAATAACAGTTACCAAGCTACTATTGGTATGACGCCTTATGAAGCTCTTTATGGTAGAAAGTGTAGATCTCCTATCTGTTGGTATGAAAGTAGTGAGAAGAATGAAATGGGGTATCAGAATGACCTTATTAATGATACCACAGAAGCTATAAAGAACATCGGCCAAAGAATAGAAACTGCTCAGAGTAGGCAAAAGAGTTATGCCGATGTACGTCGTAGACTGCCGGAGTTCGAAATTGGGGATACAGTTTTCCTCAAAGTAGCTCCCATGTAAGGAGTAATGAGATTCGGCAAGAAAGGCAAGCTAAGTCCTCATTACATAGGACCCTACCTAGTAACGAAAAGAGTTGGCAAAGTAGGTTACGAGTTAGAGCTACCTCCAGAGATGTTAGCTATCCATAATGTGTTTCATGTCTCAATGCTGAAGAATCATATCTCTGATGCCAACCAAGTGATTGAGACATAGACCGTACATGTTCAAGAAGATCTCAGTTATGAAAGTCGACCTATTAAGATAATAGATCGTGCAATCAAGAAACTGAGGAATAAAGAGGTACCCTTAGTGAAGGTTCTATGACTAAACTAGAAGTATAAAGAGGCAACTTGGGAAACTGAAGATAGCATGAGGCAAAAGTATCCGGAGCTATTCTATGTTCAAGGGCGAACTTTTTATAAGGTTGTAACGCCCGAAAACTTTCCAGCATTTTTCAAAATTTTTCCAAAATAAAAAAATAAAAAAATTTCTTTAAAGGGGTCGAAGCCGAGGCTTAACCCCAAGACCCCTCGTTTAACATTAGTTTAAGTTTCCATTAGGTGGTGGTAAAAGATCACACTGGGATATGGAAATAATATAAGATAAGTGGAAATAAGGGCCTTTTTATGGAAGTTGTTTCAACTTCCACTTAGTATATAAAGGATAGAAAGAAGAGGAAACCAAAGGTTTTCTCATTCTCCTTCTCTCTCTCACCGAAAATAAGAAAAGAGAAACTAGGGTTTTCTCTCCAAGAGAAACTAGGGTTTCTCTCCTAGTGCCAAAGGGTGGGCGGATCGTGCGAAGGAAGTAGACGAGGAGTACCACGCTAGATCGCACGTCGGTATAGTAAGATTAGAAGCATAAAGATGTAAGCAGATCACTCACCTACAGTAAAAGTAGTTCTCGTATAATTTCTAATTGTCATAGAACTTGATTTTAAGTCTTTTGGTGTGTGTGATCTTAGTAGAGCAAGACCAAGGTCTTGATTTACCCCAAAATAAGTTTTGGGATTAGGGCATGCAAGGTGCACGATAAAAGTCCAGAGTAAGACCGAGGTCTTACTAAGCCCTAGAATGAGTTCTGGGACTAAGAAATGAGATTAGTACAAGACCAAGGTCTTGTTGTGTCCTAAAATGAGTTTTGGGAACATTTCTTTCTATGTACAAGATATGTATAAAGTTAAGCATTTTAAGTACAAGCATGAGTACAAATTTAAGTATATTACTTTTTAAAGTGACATGTGTTAGTAGGAGCCCTAGAGCCAATTATGTGATGATTGACTAGGGACATTTTGTATCATATTCTATCATTAATAAAGGTATGGTTATTATACTTACTTTGTATTTGTGCCAAATAACTAAGTATAATAATGTCCTTGGGTAGTAGGTTCTTATCTGCTTTATATCGATTGGCTGAATCGATAATGAGATGATGTAGAGAACACTACTCTAAACCATTCCTAGTCAAGTATTAATATTCAAGGACAATATTGATGCATGGAGACTAGCATGTAGGTCAACTGATGACTTGATCTCACAAGTCATGGATATGTGATATAAAGTTGACACATGGGTATACATTGGAGAATGTATACTGAATTGACTCGCCATGAGAAAGTTTCATAGATTGTCATATGAGTGTCATAAACTTTCTCACATGACTATTAGTATGAATAGTCCTTAGACCTGAAATCACTATGGTTCCCTACATAAGGAGTTATGTACTTTGGTATCGTCAAACATCACCCGTAACAGGGTGGACTATAAAGGCGATCACTGGGTATGTAATGAATTATGCGGAGGGATGTGAGTGATGTAGATGGGATCTATCCCTCCCATATGATAGGAGTGATATTTTATGGGCCCTTTGATCGAGTAGGACTACTAAAACGCATGATCATGCTCAAATGAGTCAATATGAGATATTGAGCTCATTTGTTTGAGTGAGTCTACTCGGGGATCAACAAACACAAGATTGATTGAGGATGACACGGTCTATGCCTCATTGGTCAATCTAGATATCAAGGATAGAAGGACAAGGTCATACATTATCATAGTCACGGAGGTTTAGTCGGGTCTCGACATTTCTTGTTACTTGGGTAGCAATGATGCATTGCTAGATGCGGCTCATTGCTTATGTGTCTAAGGTGTTTAGGCGCATTGCCAATGTCACGAGAACCTATTGGGTCACACACTAAGGACATGATGCTTCGGGAAATATGAGTGGGAGCTCGAGTTGGGAACTCAGGAAGTCTGATCGGGAGCCCGAGTTGGGAACTTGGGAGATCCGATCAGGAGATCTGCTCGGGAGCTTGGGACAGGATCTCGGGAGACTCGGGTTGCCAAACTGGGTTAGGTGCTCAGGGACATGGTCGGGAGCTCGAGTTGGGAACTTGGGAGACTAGGTCGGGAGCCGGAGTCGGCGCTCGGCGGATTGGGTCGGCGCTCGGCAGACTAGGTCGGGGGCTCGACGCTCGGCAGACTTGGTCGGGAGCTCGACACTCGGCAGACTGAGCTAGGAGCTCGGTAGACTGAGTCGGGAGCTCGACATTCGGCAGACTGGGCTGGGAGCTCGCAAACTGGGTCGAAGCTCGGCAGACTAGGTCGGGAGCTCGGCACTCGGGAGACTTGGTCAGGAGACCTAGTATAACGACCCGTTTTCTCAATATTTTCTTTAAAAATATTGACCAGGCCTAGATAGATTCTCGAGGAACATAGGGACACTAGTATAAACCTTAGCACATAGGGACACTAGTATAAACCTTAGCATGATGATCCATGATTTTCGATATAGAATAAGAAGCTAAGTGCTAATGGGTCTTACATGGGTTTTTCTAGTAGCATGGTTATTAGTGGATTTTAGGTAGAATTTAATATAAATAGAAATGGGTTTAAATTAGGAATATTAGCATGGCTATTGGTAGGCCTTAGGGGGCATTGCCGAAATTAAAAGAAAAAAAATGAAATGAAATAAAAATAAAAAAATAAAGTGCATGCACCAAGGATTGAACCTTGGACCTAGTGTAACACCATACATGTACTAACCAATTCACCTAGCAAGGGAGTGCTAGTAGAGAATGAAGAGGATTTTGGTTAAGTCTTAGGGAAGTGAAGAGTCATCAAGAGAAGAGGCACCATGACCCTTCACTTGCCCCCCTTTCATGTAGTATAAAAGAGTAGATGAGAGGGGAAGAGACATAGGAGTTACTCTTTTTCTTCTCTTCTCCCACCAAAGTCATTCCTCTCCTTCTTCTTTCTTCTTCTAGCCGAAACCCACAAGGGTTTCTTTTCCTTAGAAAAGCTTCACAAAGGACTCCATCTTGAAGATCCAAGGCTTTCTACAAGGCTACAAGAGCTAAGGAGAAGTTTAGGGTCAAGAAGGTTTCTATTTATTTCTATTCAAGGATTATATCCAAGATAAGGAAAGGTAAGACTCCTGTGGTATAATGGTTTTCCTTTGATGATTATCATGATTTAAGTATTTGTTTCAAGGTCTAAGTTGAGAAATCCATGAAGGTGGGCATCTAGGGTTTCGGCCACCACCATGATCCCATGGCTAGGATTAGTTCTAACTCCCTAATGATGTTTCTTATGTCTTCTCATGATGCAAGGGATGTTAATGGTAGTTTATGTGAATTTTTACATGTTTATGCTCCTTGTAAGTTTCAGTCAAGATGGGTTATATGGCAAGAAGTTAGGGTTAACTCCAAGCAAGGGTTCTAATTGTTTCCTATGGGATTATATGTAAGGTATTAGATGTAAATTAGGAATCTTATGAAATTTTTCATGTGTTGGTGATCCTTTAGCATTTCAGCCAAGACCCTAATCTAGGGTTTGGATTGGGTTAAGGTCTCAAGGATACTTGGTTATAGATTACTATGATGTAAGTATATGGTTAAGCATGATGTAAGGATCTTTATGTTACCAGAACCCTAGCTTTATGTGTTATGTATCATAACTTTGTATGTTTAGGTTATATGTTATGTTTTACTCATGAATATTTAGACCACATACCATGAGCATATGTGATTGATGTAGAGGGATGTTAAATAGAATAATGCATGTAGGATGTTAAATGCCTATGATAGATAATTGTGTATGAAGGTCTATGCATGTTCTATGATGAATGTCATGAACCTAAGTACTGTAGAATGCCATGAACGTAAGTAGTATGTATCATGTTCATATGTATCTTACCCGTGCATGCTCTTTGATGGATACTAGGATTAGGTATGTTAGATGAGACGTACCATGTATGAAATGCATGTTTATCTTATGAACCATAACCGTGCAAGCTTTATGAACCAAGATAATGTTTATGCCTGGAGGCATGATTATGTATGTATGTCATGTTTTATGAATAAAGAAAATGAATGAGGATAATGTTTATGCCTTAAGAACGAATGATAAGTATGAATGATGAAGGCATAATGATATTATGAATTAAGTATGAATGATGAAATGACAAGCATGTTTATGTCATGCTTCATGTAACAAGATTATGTTTATGCTATGTATGTCTATGAATGATGAAGCATGCAAAGATATTTTACTTTATGAATGGGCTTATACCGGACCGAAGTAAGGGTCCAAGGGATGGACACCTTAAGAACGCCTCGGTTCTGGATTACCGTAGCTGTCCACGGTTCTGGGACTACCGTAGCTGTCCAACAGGGATGGGCACCTTAAGAACACCTCGATTTTTGGAACTACCGTAGCTGTTCCTGTTAGTGATATGAGAGAAGTGTCCTAAGGCAATCGCCTTATGATTGTAAACATTTATTTTAAATAAATGATAATTCACTATTTGAGTATACATGTTAGTGTATTTGATTGGGATCTTAAACTCATCTACTGAATGTCCGCAATACAATTCACAGCATAAGAGAATTTGTGATGGGATCACAACTAGTGATTATCTCTACATGTGCAATTGTGAAGTATTGAAAATATCCCTAGTCGATGAATTGATAAAAACGGACACTATCAATTCTGTTGTGACTAGCATGGGTTATTCTCTAATCAGCTGATTCTCACTGGCTTGTGACATTGGGATGCCCGAAGATAAACATGGATGCTAGTTAAGGGAACTAGTTCATTGGAGTGACTAGCTGTAAAACTTCATATGGTAATCTATATAGATATGTCAATGAAGTTCTTACTGCAGCTTAAGTGCGATGTTCCTTTGACTTGCGGTGTTCAAGTCATCTTGGTCATGGAGACTTATACTTTAACATCTTAAGCAAGCATCTCCAAGGAGGTGTGGACCCAGGATGATTGGGTATAAGCCGAAGTGTCCGAAGATGTTTGAACAGCCTACAAAGGATTCACCACTCCTTGCGAGGAGATGTATACCCAGGCCTATCATCGGATTGTTACTCAAAGCCTCTGGCCAGTGCATGTCATGTTTAGAGTATGAGTCTCTTAAATACAAGAGAGTAATTAGAAATCCAAAGGACGAGAAAGACACTACTTGGGCAAGGTGTGACGTAGTCAGCCTAGTGGGGACTGACACATACAGACCATGTCCTGAACCAAGAGGGTATAAGATGGTGAAGGGAATGGGGCACAATTCATTAGAGCTGCTGAAGGGTTTCAGAATTATTTCTGACGTCAACCGTTGATCTTTCGATTAATTGGGGGTCATGATGTACTACTAGGTGCCACTCATGATCATTCTATAATTGGTTAATTATAGACGGCCAACATAAATCGAAAGCCTATTTAGTCACACGCACTACGAGTAATGCGAGGGATTTAAAACGAGTTGAAAATTGGATTTTACAATCAAGAGAAATAAGTCGAACCTGAATTAATCAGAGGCGCAATGGAAACTTAAAATGGCTAAGTCTTTTGAAGGCTTATCGGGCGAATTAAATGAGTTTAATTCGCGATGGGTTCGGCTCGGTTTGGCCGGCCAAAGAGGGTGCCAAACCCCTTTGGTTTGGCCGGCCACAACAATGGGGAGAAACCAATTTATTTGGTTTAATTAATAAAATAAATCTAGTGCGATTTGTTTTATAAATTATAGATAAATAAATTTGTATAAAGAAATTTATATAAATAAATTCATAGAAATTTATTCTTTTTATGGAAATTAAAATGATCCATGAAATGGTTTATTTTAATTTTATAAAATCAATTATGAATTGATTTTTCCATAATAAAGAAACTTTATAAATTTCTTGTAAAATTTATTCCATAATAAAAGGAGAGAAATATTTGTTTTATTATAAAATTAATTATAATAAAACTTGGTTTAAACGGAATAATTCATACGAAAATTTATAGTATAACTTTCTTATGAAAAATTCCGTTAAAAGAGAGACTTGGCAAGGGAGAGGCTAGTATATAAAGGAACCAAAGGCAAGCCTTGAATTCCCAATTAAGTTGTCAAGAGATCTAGTAGTTCTCTCCCTCTCTCTCTTATTCTCTCCCTCTCTTCCCCTTAGGGCCGGCCACCCCATCCCCTCCCTAGGGCCGGCGCACAACCACCCTAGGGCCGGCGCACCATCCTCACACTACCTAGGGTTGGCGTGAGCAACATCCACCAAGGAGGTGCCAAAGAAGAAGAAGAAGAAGCGGATCGCATCTCTTTCCTTCTCGGAATTTAGATTCCGTTTCTTGGTGGTTAGTTTCCTTTCTTCTCTCTTGATCTTCTAGTTGTGCCTTTAGAGAATCTAGTAGTTCTCGTTGGCACAAAACTCGTGACTTTGCGAAGTCATCCCGAAGAAAACTCGGCGTGGACGCGAATAGAGGCGGAGCTTCCAAGGGACGCTACGGTTGGATCTCGTCCCTTACTTCGAGTTGCAAGAGGTACAAAGTAAATTAGTTTACTTTTCCGCAAAATTTTTATTTATGATCATGTTCACACATCATAAGGTTGCATGCTAGATACGTGGTTAAAATAATTTGAAAAATTATTTTATGCTAATTCTTCCGCTGCACGTAAAAATTTAAAATTTTACGAACACGTATCCTTGTCAACATGCACCCGGTCCCAACAGTGGTATCAGAGCCGATTAGTGTTCGACATAATCATATAATTGTTTTGTGGAAAACTTTGTCATAATATCAATTTTGGAAAAAAATTTCAATTATGGAAACTTTCCAATTATAATAAATTTTAGATTTAGGAATTTCAAAGTTTGGAAATTCTCATGAAATTTCGCAAACATTTGAAATATCCTAGTTTCTGAAATTTTATGATAATTGTGAAAACTTTCCATCTTTGGAAACTTTCCAATTTTGGATATTTTTCTATTTTAGAAATTTTCCAATTTTGGAAATATGTAAGTTTTCTTTGTACCAGAAACTTACAATTACTCTGAAAACCTATTATGAAATCTCGCTATTTTGGGCACTTTCTTTCAAGAAAGTCTAGACAAATTTATGGACAATTAATTGACAATTAAATTTGAATTGGTTTTTAAATTGTCAACAAAATTCTTTATTTTGTTTGAGCCTCGGGGAGCCGTCCAATTTAAAGTTAGTTGTTGTAATTTAATTTCCCAATTTTAAATGAAATTGTCATATTTAATTTGGTTATGCTTCCAAAGCGGACCAAATTGAATTTACGACAAATTTCTTTTCTTTGGGTATCTGAGCCTCGGGGAGCCACCCTTAGAAAATAATTTGTTGTAATTAATTAAATCCATGAATAAAATATGATTTAAGAGGTGATGCTCTTACATATTGTTGTCTCCAAAATTAATTAGGAAAATAGTTTCCTATAGAGTTTTCTTAAATGAGATTTTCATGAAAATAATATGTAGTTGAATTAAGGGAATCTCTCTCTTAATTTAATAAGATTTGATTTAGAGAAATCAAAGTCTTAAAACATATTATTTCTGAAATTGATTATGACAATTTAGGAAATTATTTCCCAAAACAATTCCTTGAATAAAGTATGAAATTAGAATTAGGAAATCCGATTCCTAATTCAATTAATGAGACTTGATAAATTAAGTCACATACATACTTTATTAAGGAAATCGTTAGTCATGACATATTTATATGTCATGAATGTGCTTTAAAAGAAAGGATGAGACCCAAAACCCCTTACAAAATATTAAGGCCAACACCTTCCATTAATATGGTTAGAACCGGAGTTTTGTTTCTCGTTTGGGTTGATGGACACATCCATGCCCGGCTTGAACCTCAACATGTTCAAACTATGGAATTAGTTTATGATTAATATAGTTGGAGTCAGAGGTCAATCCTTAGTTTTGGTTGTTGGACACATCCAAGCCTGACTAAACGGTTGAATGAGCTCCAACCATATTAAAACTATTTCTTGATTAATGGGTCAGCCTTAAGCTTGGAGCATCGATTTGTTGTGCCACAGCCAAGGTCGATGTAAAGAGAGGTGCAGTTGGGTGCTATGTATATTGTTACATACTTGTTAATTAGTTAATAACCCAATGATTTATGCAAACATTCAATTAGTTGATAGCATAAAGTGATAGTTACATATATGTGATGTGTAATCGGTATAATTACCTACCTTCATAGCTAAGAAAAACTTGATGGCCACAGCCATGGTTGTTTTTATCTATGGTTGGATATCAACCTATTTGGAGATGCTCCTACAATCTCCCGAATTTATAAAAAGGGTTATTCAATTTAAAAAATAAATAGGATTTTTAATTAATGTATATTGATACATTCTTTATCATTCTTCTCACATAAGCTCAATTTGTATTTCTAGGTTAATCACTCGATCATGTCTTCTCTAAACTTGCGTTCCATTTTGGACACCAATAAATTGACTGGGCCGAACTTCATGGACTGGCTTCGAAACCTGAGGATAGTCCTCAAGGCAGAGAAGCTTGCTTATGTCATTGAAGATCAACTTCCCAACCGTCCACCAGAGGGTGCAACTCCAGAACAGTTAGTGGCCTATCAGAAACATGTGACTGATTCTGAACTTGCGAGTTGCATTATGCTAGCCTCTATGGTACCTGAGTTGCAAAAGCAGCATGAGCATATGGATGCTTATACCATCATCTTCCATCTTCATGAGTTGTTCGAAGAGCAGGCGAGATCCGAAAGGTTCGATGTCTCTAGACTCCTCTTCACCTCTAAGATGCAGGAAGGCACTTCTGCCTCACAATTTGTGTTAAAGATGTTGGGGTACATTTAGCGACTAAACACACTCGGTTATGCAATAGATCATGAACTAAGTATTGACTTATTCTGCATTGTTTGCCCAAGAGTTATTCACAATTTGTGATGAACTATCGGATGAACAAGCAGGAAACTATCATTCCTGAGTTGCTCAACCTGCTGAAGACTGTAGAGCCTTCTGTAAAGCAGGATCAAAAGACGGTTCTGTTAGTTGGTTCCTCGAAGAAAGGTTCTAAGAGGAAGGCCAAAGAACAGAATAAAGAAAAGAAGAAAAAGGCCAAAAAGACTGAAAAGAAACCAAAAGGAACTTGCCATCATTGTGGCAAGGAGGGTCACTGGCGAAGAAACTGCAAGGTTTATCTTGAGTTCTTGAAGAATAAGACATCCGATGCCCCATCCTCTTCAGGTATCTTCGTTATTGAATGTCACTCTATTTCCTCTAATACCTGGGTACTTGATACTGGGTGTAGCTCACATATATGTAATGACATACAGGGGCTAAGGAATAGAAGAAGACTCGTCAAAGGAGAGGCAAATTTGCGAGTTGAAAATGGAGCAAAGATTGCTGCTGTTCCCATCGGAACATATTTGCTAAAGCTCCCCACTGGACGTGTCTTATAATGGGATAATTGTTATTTTGTTCCTTCGTTAATAAAGAACATTGTATCTATTTCATGTTTGAATGAAAAGGGTTATCATTTAACTTTTAGTAACAATTGTTGTTACATAACTTTAAATGGCGTTCTTTATGGGAATGGAACTTTGTGCAATGGTATCTACACGTTAGATTTATCCAGTGATGTTTTCAATATCGAAGTTAGCAACAAACGTGCTCGAATAGATAATCGAATAGACTCCTACACTTGGCATTGCCGTCTTGGCCATGTAAGTAAGAAACGCATGACCGAATTACACCGATGTGGAATTTTAGAATCATTTGAACCCGGTTCATTTGATACATGCGAATCATGCTTAAAAGGCAAGATGACCAAATTACCCTTTTCCGGAAAAGGTAATTCAGTGGGAGAGTTGCTTGGTCTAATACATACTGATGTATGTGGACCAATGTCAACTCTTGCACAAGGAGGCTATAGCTACTTCAACACCTTTATCGATGATCACTCACGATTCGGGTATGTGTTCTTGATGAAACACAAATCTGAAGCCTTTGAGAAATTCAAAGAGTTTAAAAATGAAGTAGAGAAACCGCTTGGCAAAAGTATTAAGATACTTCGATCCGATCTGGGTGGTGAATACTTGAGTCAAGAGTTTCAAGATTATCTTAGGGACAATGGGATATTGTCCCAATGGACTCCGCCATATACACCACAGCATAATGGTGTATCTGAGAGGCGCGACCGAACCTTGATGGACATGGTTAGGTCTATGATGAATCATGCAACTCTTCCAAAATCCTTTTGGGGCTATGCACTTAAGACAGCTGTTTACTTGCTAAATAGAGTCCCGACCAAGGTAGTCTTCACTACTCCATATGAGACATGGAATAGTAAGAAACCCCACTTAACTCACCTTAAGATATGGGGTTGTCCGGCTTATGTGAAGCAGACTGTATCAGACAAATTGGATGCTAAGTCTGATAAATGTCTATTTATTGGATACCCGAAGGAAACGAAGGGTTACCAATTCTATCATCCCTTGGAACAAAAGGTGTTTGTTTCAAGGCATGCTGTATTTCTGGAAAGAGAATTTCTTTTACAAGAAAACAGTGGGAGTGGCATTGAACTTGATGAAGTTCAAGAAACTCCAATAGACATTACAGAGACACCTAGTCTAGACCCACAACCAATACCTCATAATGATGAGCTATCAGTTGAACCTAAAACACCACCACCTCTTCGTAGGTCTGATAGGACACGCAATATTCCAGAGAGATATGTATTTCTCATAAGTGAATCGAACGACGTGTTACTCATAAGCGATGACGAACCTATCAGTTATGAAGATGTTCTGAAAAGTTCAGAAAGAGACAAATGGCTTGAAACCATGAAGTCGGAAATGGATTCCATGTACGAAAATCAAGTATAGGACTTGGTTAACCCACCTGAAGGGATTAAGCCCATAGGGTGCAAGTGGGTTTTCAAGAAGAAAACCGACATGTAAGGTAATGTTGTTACCTTTAAAGCTAGATTAGTGGCAAAAGGATATCGTCAAAAACAAGGAATTGATTATGACGAAACATATTCGCCAGTAGCTATGCTTAAATCCATTCGGATGCTCCTAGCCATAGCGGCTCATTATGATTATGAGATATGGCAAATGGATGTGAAAACAGCTTTCCTTAATGGAAACCTACTTGAGGATGTTACATGATACAACCTGAAGGTTTCACATCGGTTGATAAAACCAAAGTATGCAAGCTTCGACGATCCATATATGGACTGAAGCAAGCATCTAGGAGCTGAACATCCGTTTTGATGAGACAATCAAAGAGTTTGATTTCTCACAAAATCCTGACGAACTTGTGTGTACAAGAAGGTTAGTGGGAGTGCAGTCGTATTCCTAGTATTATATGTCGATGACATATTACTTATAGGAAACGATATATCATCTTACAAATAGTTAAAATTTGGTTGTCCAAAACTTTCTCCTTGAAAGACCTGGGAGAAGCAACCTATATCCTTGGGATTAGAATATATAGAGATAGATCAAAATGGTTGCTTGGTCTTTCGCAGTCTACATATATAGACCGAGTGCTAAAAAGGTTTAGCATGTCGAATCCAAGAAAGGTTACCTTCCCATCAGGCATGGGATCAACCTTTCAAAGTCTATGTGTCCGCGCACAGAAGACGAGAGGATTTGCATGAATAAGATTCCTTATGCATCCGCGATAGGATCTATCATGTATGCTTGTTGTGTACTAGGCCCGATGTATCGTATGCTCTGAGCGTCACAAGCAGATACCAGTCGGATCCAGGAATGGATCATTGGGCGGCTGTCAAGACAATCCTTAAGTACTTAAGAAGAACTAAGGATGTGTTCCTAATATATGGAGAGGAGATATGGTAATACGTGGGTATACAGATGCCAGTTTCCAGACAGATAAGGATGACTCCAAATCTCAGTCTGGATACGTATTTACTTTGAATGGAGGCGCAATAAGTTGGAAGAGTTCCAAACAAGAT
Source organism: Boesenbergia rotunda (assembly GCA_024364735.1). Classification (NCBI taxonomy): domain Eukaryota; kingdom Viridiplantae; phylum Streptophyta; class Magnoliopsida; order Zingiberales; family Zingiberaceae; genus Boesenbergia; species Boesenbergia rotunda. The sequence goes on along the minus strand of JAGFNQ010000153.1, from coordinate 516,808 downwards.
ACCGTAGCGGATTCTACCACGGAAGCGGAATATATCGCAGCTTCGGAAGCAGCAAAGGAAGCAGTTGGATCAAGAAGTTTGTCTCCGAACTTGGTGTGGTTCCAACCATTGATAAAGCAGTGCCGGTTTACTGCGACAACAATGGAGCTATTGCACAAGCAAAGGAACCAGGTCTCATTAGCGATCCAAACACGTGCTTCGCCGCTATCATCTGATCAGAGAGATTATAAGTAGGAATGATATACAAATTGAGAAAATTCCACTGAAAGGAATTTAGCGGATCTTTTAACTAAGGCCTTGCCTCAGAACAAGTTTGAGGGTCATGTTAGAGCCTGTGGTATTGGATACCGTAGCGATTGGCATTAGGCCAAGTGGGAGTTTGTTAGTGATATGAGAGAAGTGTCCTAAGGCAATCGCCTTATGATTGTAAACATTTATTTTAAATAAATGATAATTCACTATTTGAGTATACATGTTAGTGTATTTGATTGGGATCTTAAACTCATCTACTGAATGTCCGCAATACAATTCACAGCATAAGAGAATTTGTGATGGGATCACAACTATTGATTATCTCTACATGTGCAATTGTGAAGTATTGAAAATTTCCTAGTCGATGAATTGATAAAAGACGGACACTATCATTCTGTTGAGACTAGCATGGGTTATTCTCTAATCAGCTGATTCTCACTGGCTGGTGACATTGGGATGTCCGGAGATAAACATGGATGCTAGTTAAGGAAACTAGTTCATTGGAGTGACTAGCTGTAAAACTTCATATGGTAATCTATATAGATATGTCAATGAAGTTCTTACTGTAGCTTAAGTGCGATGTTCCTTTGACTTGCAGTGTTCAAGTCATCTTGGTCATGGAGACTTATACTTTAACATCTTAAGCAAGCATCTCCAAGGAGTGTGGACCCAGGATGATTGGGTATAAGACGAAGTGCCCGAAGATGTTTGAACAGCCTACAAAGGATTCACCACTCCTTGCGAGGAGTTGTATACCCAGGCCTATCGTCGGATTGTACTCAAAGCCTCTGGCCAGAGCATGTCATGTTTAGAGTATGAGTCTCTTAAATACATGAGAGTAATTAGAAATCCAAAGGACGAGAAAGACAGTACATGGGCTAGATGTGACGTAGTCAGTGGGGACTGACACACACAGACCATGTCCTGAACCAAGAGGGTATAAGATGTTGAAGGGAATGAGGCACGATTCATTAGAGCTGCTGAAGGGTTTCAGAATTATTTCTGAGGTCAACCGTTGATCTTTCGATTAATTGGGGGTCATGATGTACTACTAGGTGCCACTCATGATCGTTCTATAATTGGTTAATTATAGACGACCAACATAAATCGAAAGCCTATTTAGTCACATGCACTACGAGTAATCCGAGGGATTTAAAACGAGTTGAAAATTGGATTTTCAATCAAGAGAAATAAGTCGAACCTGAATTAATCAGAGGCGCAATGGAAACTAAAATGGCTAAGTCTTTTGAAGGCTTATCGGGCGAATTAAATGAGTTTAATTCGCGATGGGTTCGGCTCGGTTTGGCCGGCCAAAGAGGGTGCCAACCCCTTTGGTTTGGCCGGCCACAACAATGGGGAGAAACCAATTTATTTGGTTTAATTAATAAAATAAATCTAGTGCAATTTGTTTTATAAATTATGGATAAATAAATTTGTATAAAGAAATTTATATAAATAAATTTAGAGAAATTTATTCTTTTTATGGAAATTAAAATGATCCATGAAATGGTTTATTTTAATTTTATAAAATCAATTATGAATTGATTTTTCCATAATAAAGAAACTTTATAAATTTCTTATAAAATTTATTCCATAATAAAAGGAGAGAATATTTTTTTATTATAAAGTTAGTTATAATAAAACTTGGCTTAAACGGAATAATTCATAAGAAAATTTATAGGATAAATTCTTATGAAAATTCCGTTAAAGGGAGACTTGGCAAGGGAGAGGCTACTATATAAAGGAACCAAAGGCAAGCCTTGAATTCCCAATTAGTTGCAAGAGATCTAGTAGTTCTCTCCCTCTCTCTCTTATTCTCTCCCTCTCTTCCCCTTAGGGCCGGCGCACCCCATCCCCTCCTAGGCCGGCGCACAACCACCCTAGGGCCGGCGCACCATCCTCACACTACCTAGGGTTGGCGTGAGCAACATCCACCAAGGAGGTGCCAAAGAAGAAGAAGAAGAAGCGGATCGCATCTCTTTCCTTCTCGGAATTTAGATTCCGTTTCTTGGTGGTTAGTTTCCTTTCTTCTCTCTTGATCTTCTAGTTGTGCCTTTAGAGAATCTAGTAGTTCTCGTCGGCAACAAACTCGTGACTTTGCGAAGTCATCCCGAAGAGAACTCGGCGTGGACGCGAATAGAGGCGGAGCTTCCAAGGACGCTACGGTTGGATCTCGTCCCTTACTTCGAGTTACGAGAGGTACAAAGTAAATTAGTTTACTTTTCCAAAGTTTTAATTTATGATCATGTCCACACATCATAAGGTTGCATGCTAGATACGTGGTTAAAATAATTTGAGAAATTATTTTATGCTAATTCTTCCGCTGCACGTAAAAATTTAAAATTTTACGAACCCGTATCCTTGTCAACATGCACCCGGTCCCAACA
>JAGFNQ010000153.1:435556-499893 GCA_024364735.1 Boesenbergia rotunda | reverse complement strand
ATGAAACACATTTCGGGTATGTGTTCTTGATGAAACACAAATCTGAAGCCTTTGAGAAATTCAAAGAGTTCAGAAATGAAGTAGAGAAACAGCTTGGCAAAAGTATTAAGATACTTCGATCCGATCGGGTGGTGAATACTTAAGACAAGAGTTTCAAGATTATCTTAGGGACAATGGGATATTGTCCCAATGGACTCCGCCATATACACCACAGCATAATGGTGTATCTGAGAGGCGCAACCGAACCTTGATGGACATGGTTAGGTCGATGATGAATCATGCAACTCTTCCAAAATCCTTTTGGGGCTATGCACTTAAGACAGCTGTTTACTTGCTAAACAGAGTCCCGACCAAGGTAGTCTCTACTACTCCATATGAGACATGGAATAGTAAGAAACCCCACTTAACTCACCTTAAGATATGGGGTTGTCCTGCTTATGTGAAGCGGACTGTATCAGACAAATTGGATGCTAAGTCTGATAAATGTCTATTTATTGGATACCCTAAGGAAACGAAGGGTTACCAATTCTATCATCCCTTGGAACAAAAGGTGTTTGTTTCAAGGCATGCTGTATTTCTGGAAAAAGAATTTCTTTTACAAGAAAACAGTGGGAGTGGCATTGAACTTGATGAAGTTCAAGAAACTCCAATAGACATTACAGAGACACCTAGTCTAGACCCACAACCAATAACTCATAATGATGAGCTATCAGTTGAACCTAAAACAACACCACCTCTTCGTAGGTCTGATAGGACACGCAATATTCCAGAGAGATACGGATTTCTCATAAGTGAATCGAACGACGTGTTACTCATAAGCGATGACGAACCTATCAGTTATGAAGATGTTCTGAAAAGTTCAGAAAGAGACAAATGGCTTGAAACCATGAAGTCGGAAATGGATTCCATGTACGAAAATCAAGTATAGGACTTGGTTAACCCACCTGAAGGGATTAAGCCCATAGGGTGCAAGTGGGTTTTCAAGAAGAAAACCGACATGTAAGGTAATGTTGTTACCTTTAAAGCTAGATTAGTGGCAAAAGGATATCGTCAAAAACAAGGAATTGATTATGACGAAACATATTCGCCAGTAGCTATGCTTAAATCCATTCGAATGCTCCTAGCCATAGCGGCTCATTATGATTATGAGATATGGCAAATGGATATGAAAACAGCTTTCCTTAATGGAAACCTACTTGAGGATGTGTACATGATACAACCTGAAGGTTTCACATCGGTTGATAAAACCAAAGTATGCAAGCTTCGACGATCCATATATGGACTGAAGCAAGCATCTAGGAGCTAGAACATCCGTTTTGATGAGACAATCAAAGAGTTTGATTTCTCACAAAATCCTGACGAACATTGTGTGTACAAGAAGGTTAGTGGGAGTGCAGTCGTATTCCTAGTATTATATGTCGATGACATATTACTTATAGGAAACGATATATCAATCTTACAAATAGTTAAAATTTGGTTGTCCAAAACTTTCTCCTTGAAAGACCTGGGAGAAGCAACCTATATCCTTGGGATTAGAATATATAGAGATAGATCAAAATGGTTGCTTGGTCTTTCGCAGTCTACATATATAGACCGAGTGCTAAAAAGGTTTAGCATGTCAGAATCCAAGAAAGGTTACCTTCCCATCAGGCATGGGATCAACCTTTCAAAGTCTATGTGTCCGCGCACAGAAGACGAGAGGATTTGCATGAATAAGATTCCTTATGCATCCGCGATAGGATCTATCATGTATGCTTTGTTGTGTACTAGGCCCGATGTATCGTATGCTCTGAGCGTCACAAGCAGATACCAGTCGGATCCAGGAATGGATCATTGGGCGGCTGTCAAGACAATCCTTAAGTACTTAAGAAGAACTAAGGATGTGTTCCTAATATATGGAGATGGAGATATGGTAATACGTGGGTATACAGATGCCAGTTTCCAGACAGATAAGGATGACTCCAAATCTCAGTCTGGATACGTATTTACTTTGAATGGAGGCGCAATAAGTTGGAAGAGTTCCAAACAAGATACCGTAGCGGATTCTACCACGGAAGCGGAATATATCGCAGCTTCGGAAGCAGCAAAGGAAGCAGTTTGGATCAAGAAGTTTGTCTCCGAACATGGTGTGGTTCCAACCATTGATAAAGCAGTGCCGGTTTACTGCGACAACAATGGAGCTATTGAACAAGTAAAGGAACCATGGTCTCATTAGTGATCCAAACACGTGCTTCGCCGCTATCATCTGATCAGAGAGATTATAAGTAGGAATGATATACAAATTGAGAAAATTCCTACTGAAAGGAATTTAGCGGATCTTTTAACTAAGGCCTTGCCTCAGAACAAGTTTGAGGGTCATGTTAGAGCCTGTGGTATTGGATACCGTAGCGATTGGCATTAGGCCAAGTGGGAGTTTGTTAGTGATATGAGAGAAGTGTCCTAAGGCAATCGCCTTATGATTGTAAACATTTATTTTAAATAAATGATAATTCACTATTTGAGTATACATGTTAGTGTATTTGATTGGGATCTTAAACTCATCTACTGAATGTCCGCAATACAATTCACAGCATAAGAGAATTTGTGATGGGATCGCAACTATTGATTATCTCTACATGTGCAATTGTGAAGTATTGAAAATTTCCCTAGTCGATGAATTGATAAAGACAGACACTATCATTTCTGTTGAGACTAGCATGGGTTATTCTCTAATCAGCTGATTCTCACTGGCTGGTGACATTGGGATGTCCGGAGATAAACATGGATGCTAGTTAAGGAAACTAGTTCATTGGAGTGACTAGCTGTAAAACTTCATATGGTAATCTATATAGATATGTCAATGAAGTTCTTACTGTAGCTTAAGTGCGATGTTCCTTTGACTTGCAGTGTTCAAGTCATCTTGGTCATGGAGACTTATACTTTAACATCTTAAGCAAGCATCTCCAAGGAAGTGTGGACCCAGGATGATTGGGTATAAGACGAAGTGCCCGAAGATGTTTGAACAGCCTACAAAGGATTCACCACTCCTTGCGAGGAGTTGTATACCCAGGCCTATCGTCGGATTATTACTCAAAGCCTCTGGCCAGAGCATGTCATGTTTAGAGTATGAGTCTCTTAAATACATGAGAGTAATTAGAAATCCAAAGGACGAGAAAGACACTACTTGGGCTAGGTGTGACGTAGTCAGCCTAGTGGGGACTGACACATGCAGACCATGTCCTGAACCAAGAGGGTATAAGATGGTGAAGGGAATGAGGCACGATTCATTAGAGCTGCTGAAGGGTTTCAGAATTATTTCTGAGGTCAACCGTTGATCTTTCGATTAATTGGGGGTCATGATGTACTACTAGGTGCCACTCATGATCGTTCTATAATTGGTTAATTATAGACGACCAACATAAATCGAAAGCCTATTTAGTCACATGCACTACGAGTAATCCGAGGGATTTAAAACGAGTTGAAAATTGGATTTTTCAATCAAGAGAAATAAGTCGAACCTGAATTAATCAGAGGCGCAATGGAAACATAAAATGGCTAAGTCTTTTGAAGGCTTATCGGGCGAATTAAATGAGTTTAATTCGCGATGGGTTCGGCTCGGTTTGGCCGGCCAAAGAGGGTGCCAAACCCCTTTGGTTTGGCCGGCCACAACAATGGGGAGAAACCAATTTATTTGGTTTAATTAATAAAATAAATCTAGTGCAATTTGTTTTATAAATTATGGATAAATAAATTTGTATAAAGAAATTTATATAAATAAATTTAGAGAAATTTATTCTTTTTATGGAAATTAAAATGATCCATGAAATGGTTTATTTTAATTTTATAAAATCAATTATGAATTGATTTTTCCATAATAAAGAAACTTTATAAATTTCTTATAAAATTTATTCCATAATAAAAGGAGAGAAATATTTATTTTATTATAAAGTTAGTTATAATAAAACTTGGTTTAAACGGAATAATTCATAAGAAAATTTATAGGATAAATTCCTTATGAAAAATTCCGTTAAAAGAGAGACTTGGCAAGGGAGAGGCTACTATATAAAGGAACCAAAGGCAAGCCTTGAATTCCCAATTAAGTTGCCAAGAGATCTAGTAGTTCTCTCCCTCTCTCTCTTATTCTCTCCCTCTCTTCCCCTTAGGGCCGGCGCACCCCATCCCCTCCCTAGGGCCGGCGCACAACCACCCTAGGGCCGGCGCACCATCCTCACACTACCTAGGGTTGGCGTGAGCAACATCCACCAAGGAGGTACCAAAGAAGAAGAAGAAGATGCGGATCGCATCTCTTTCCTTCTCGGAATTTAGATTCCGTTTCTTGGTGGTTAGTTTCCTTTCTTCTCTCTTGATCTTCTAGTTGTGCCTTTAGAGAATCTAGTAGTTCTCGTCGGCACAAAACTCGTGACTTTGCGAAGTCATCCCGAAGAGAACTCGGCGTGGACGCGAATAGAGGCGGAGCTTCCAAAGGACGCTACGGTTGGATCTCGTCCCTTACTTCGAGTTATGAGAGGTACAAAGTAAATTAGTTTACATTTCTGCAATGTTTCAATTTATGATCATGTCCACACATCATAAGGTTGTATGCTAGATACGTGGTTAAAATAATTTGAGAAATTATTTTATGCTAATTCTTCCGCTGCACGTAAAAATTTAAAATTTTACGAACCCGTATCCTTGTCAACATGCACCCGGTCCCAACAGTTCCTACCCTAGTAGGTCGAGGCTAGCTACCTCGTATTTACTTAAGGATGCGCGCTTATGATGTATGTATGTAGTACAAGCCGGGGACCCCAATGATGTTATGTTTATGTTTAAGTATCTAATAGTATGATTTTAAATTAAACATCCTTATGTATATGCATTGACTCATACATGCATTCATGTTATGCATTATGTCATGATAAGTATGTTTTATGTTCATGTTCATGTTAAGAATTATGACATGTTAAGTATATGTTATGTTTATGTTCATGTTCATGTTAAGAATTATGATATGTTAAGTAGATGTTTATGTTTATGTTCATGTTAAGAATTATGACATGTTAAGTATATGTTATGTTTATGTTCATGTTAAGAATTATGACATGTTAAGTATATGTTATGTTTATGTTCATGTTAAGAATTATGACATGTTAAGTATATGTTATGTTTATGTTCATGTTAAGAATTATGACATGTTAAGTAGATGTTTATGTTTATGTTCATGTTAAGAATTATGACATGTTAAGTATATGTTATGTTTATGTTCATGTTAAGAATTATGACATGTTAAGTATATGTTATGTTTATGTTCAAGTTAAGAATTATGACATGTTAAGTAGATGTTTATGTTTATGTTCATGTTAAGAATTATGACATGTTAAGTATATGTTATGTTTATGTTCATGTTAAGAATTATGACATGTTAAGTATATGTTATGTTTATGTTCATGTTTAGAATTATGACTTGTTAAGTATATGTTATGTTTATGTTCATGTTAAGAATTATGACATGTTAAGTAGATGTTTATGTTTATGTTCATGTTAAGAATTATGACATGTTAAGTATATGTTATGTTTATGTTCATGTTAAGAATTATGACATGTTAAGTATATGCTATGTTTATGTTCATGTTAAGAATTATGACATCTTAAGTAGATGTTTATGTTTATGTTCATGTTAAGAATTATGACATGTTAAGTATATGTTATGCTTATGTTCATGTTAAGAATTATGCCATGACAAGTATGTATATGCTTTATGATATGTCAAGAACTATACTATGTGTTAAGGATATGTTAAGAACGTGATATGTTTATGTTATGCGATGTATGTTTTAGTGAGTAGGAAAGAGTCTTACTAAGCCTATGTGCTTATAGTCTTATTTCTTATACCGCAGATCAAGCAAGAGGATACTAAGGGAAGCAGCAGGAAGGGCACGAGTGTGTGTGTGTGGCAGTGACATGGCAAAAGAAAAAGAGAAAGATTCTAATATTTATGCTTTGTCACATGTTCTACATTCTGCATATTCCTAATAAGTCGCATGCTATACTTATGATGGTTTGTCTAGGAAAAAAAATTACACCTGCTACTTATGTTACGTATGGATGACTTATGGGATGTTTATATCATGATGCTACCTATGATGTTTATATGATAAGTTACCATGTCAGGAATGATAGTTAAGATATGTATGTATGATTTAAGTGCTAGTTGCATGCATGAATTAAGTAAGTTAAGTTTTATTTCTTCCGCTACAATACGATGTTTATTAGGTATGTTAGCGTAACGCCGCCTCCCGCCACACCGAAAGGTGTGAGGAAAAAGGCGGGCGTTACACCTAGTCGGAAGCCCGAGAGGCCCGGTCGGGATTACAAAGGAAATTCATGTGTTTAATGAAGGGAAAAGAAAAGATTCTTTTCTTGCATGGGAAAAGATAAAGAGCCACACGAAAAGATATGCTCTTTATTGGTATTAATGAAGGAAGCCAAAGAGACACAAACCTCTACAAATTCATGGGATTAGTATAAAGAGGGCTTTGTGACTTTGGATGGGATCTTCTTCCCTTTCTTCTTCCCTCCCTCATCTTCCTCTTTTGGTCGAAACCCTATTGTAGGGTTCTTGGTGTTCTACGAGATACCTCAAGTTGCTAGCACAACTAAGGTAGTTCTTCCGAAGTTGAGAGATTGTGTCCGTGTGGATACGAATAGAGGCACGAACACTTGAACGTGCAAGAGATCCGGTGCACCTTGGACGAGCGGGATAAGCAAAGGGCACGCTCCAAAGGTATACACTGTAGATAGATCTATTAGATAGATGAACATTGTACGAGTTTTCTTTCGCATGGATCACTCGAGGGTTCTTGTTTCCGCTTCGTTTTTATGTTTTGGTGCCAGGAGAACCCAACAGCATGTACCGGGTTGAGGCCCATAGAGATCTAGGCGAGCCTACTAGAGACGCTCTAGTAAGGTTCGGTGGCTAGCTACCCCGAAACCTATTAGGGATGCGCGCATTGGTACTATGCCGGGCACAAAGGAGGATGTTTATTATTTTGAAGTATAAGAATATAAAAGTTTCAAGTTTTCAAAAGCAAGCTTTTATTTCAAGCGTGTTAAGCATAAGCATTTTTCAGTTCAAGGAAGGTTTTCAAATGCAAGCATTTGTTACAAGTGTATTCATGAGCATATTCATGTTAAGCATGACATTTTTAGTACATATGTTTAAAAGCAAACATTCTTTTGACCAAGAGCATGATTTATATCAATTGCATATTTTGTTAGAGTAGGTATCTACTTACTAAGCAATTTGCTTATAGTTTGCAATCTTTTACTGCAAATAAAGGTAAAGAAGGGATGTAAGCCAAGGAGGCTAAAGCAAGGATGATTTGTGTCAGTGGCGGCGGAACCATGTAGTGAGATCCTTTGGGATGAGACTTGCTAGTGCTTTAAGTTCTATGTAGTAGAACTTTATCATCATTACTAAGTTGCATGATAGTAGTTGTTAATTCCGCAAAGTGCATGATAGTAGGTGTTAATTCCGCAAAGATTATAAGATTGAGTTGTTTTATGACTTACTACTGATGTAACGACCTGGAAAATTTTCTTAATATTTTCTTTAAAATATTAAGCATGTCTAGATAATTTTTCGAAGGACCTAGAAATATTATTATGAACATTAGCCTAGGAACCCATGTTTTTCTCATTTAAATTGAGAAAACTAAGTATTAATGGGCTTTATATGGGTTTTCTAGTACCATGATTATTGGTGGATTTTAGGTAGAATTAATATAAAAATAAATGAATTTTAATGAGAAATATTAACATAATTATGGGGAAATTTTTAAAGAAATTTCAAAATAATAGGAAATAAAATAAAAATAAAATAGGAAATTAGTGCATGCACCAAGGATTGAACCTTGGACCTCTTGTACAACCAAGAATGCACTAACCAATTCACCTAGTAAGGGAGTGCTATGAGGGAATGAAGTGGATCTTTGTTAAGGCTTGGGAAAAATGAAGAGTCATCAAGAGAAGAGACACCATGACTCTTCACTTGCCCCTTTTAAAGTGGTATAAAGATGGCAAGGGAGTTACAGCTTCCCTTCTCCTCTTCATTTCTTCTTCCTCCTTGCTCTAGCCGAAAACTCAAGGTACTCTCCCCCTTAGGAAAAGTTCCACCAAGGGCTCTATTTTGGAAGATCTAGGTTCTCTTCCAAGGCTACAAGGGCAAGGAAGGTTCAAGTGTCAAAGGGATTTCCATTTTCCTTCTCTTTTAAGGTCTAAAAACCGAAGACAACCCAAGGTAAGACCCCCTCACCTGTGGTACGATAGCTTTCAAGTTATTTGGCATGATCTAAGTTTTATTGGCATGATATGTTGGAAAAAATCTCATGGTTAGGGCTTATGGAGGTTTCGGCCAAGCCGTGTTTGGGGCTAGAAATCATCTTAAAGACTTTCTTTATATTTGCAAATGTTTACCCATGATAGGTGAAGTATAAAAGCATGATTTTTGAAGTTTTGTGGCACCCTAACAACCCTCTAGGGTTTCGGCCACATCAAGGTCAAGGGGCTAGGGGAAACTCCAACCTTTCCAAGCATGATTAATATGTTTCTTATGATACCTTATGGGTAATAATAGTGTTATATGAATTTCCCTATGGGCTTGTTACCCTTCTAGGGTTTCGGCCAACCCAAGCATAGGCCTAGGACTTGGGGTGAAGTCCAATCAAGGGTTAAAATGATTTTTCTATGACATGATATGTAAGGTAAGGGATGTTAATCATGATCTAGGCAAATTTTCTATGGACCCATGGTCCTTTAGGGCATTCGGCCAAGACCCAAACCTAGGGTTTGGTTTGGGTTAAGGACTCAAGAATGCATGTTTATAAGTTACCATGATGCTAGTACATAGTTAAGCATGATGTAAAGATCTTATGTTACTAAAATTTTAGTTTGTGTTATATAACATGACCTTGTGTGTTAGATTTTATGCTATGCTTTACTCATGAATATTTAGATCATATACCATGAACATATATAATTGATGTAGGAGTAGGCCATGATAAATAAAAATGATGCATGTAAGTTGATAAATGCTTAAAATAGATTTATGGTTTATGAAGGTATATGCATGTTTCAGGATGAATGCCATGAACCCTAGTAGTATGTGATAGGTTTATATGTAGCTTACCATCGATGTTTTATGATGAATACTAGGATTATGTATGCTAGATGTGTAACGACCCGGCCCCTCGGCCCCTTGGGCGGCCAAATCTCTCATTTGGCGGCCCCTCTAGGCGACCCTCGGCCCCTTTGGCAGCCAAATCTCATTTGGCGGCCCCTTTGGCGACCCTTGGCCGTGCCGTTACTCACTAGGACTTCCCACCCCTGGCCAGTCGATTTTTGCCTTCCTCAGGATTCGAACTCTAGACCTCCAGGCTAAGTACTAGAGTTTATGAATCCTGATACCAATTGAGCTGTAGCTCAATTGGTATCAGGATTCATAAACTCTAGTACTTAGCCTGGAGGTCTAGAGTTCGAATCCTGAGGAAGGCAAAAATCGACTGGCCAGGGGTGGGAAGTCCTAGTGAGTAACGGCACGGCCAAGGGTCGCCAAAGGGGCCGCCAAATGAGATTTGGCTGCCAAAGGGGCCGAGGGTCGCCTAGAGGGGCCGCCAAATGAGAGATTTGGCCGCCCAAGGGGCCGAGGGGCCGGGTCGTTACAATAAAAAGGCGCCTTTTTATTGTAACGACACGATCCCTCAACCTATTGGCGACCAAATCAACATTTGGTGGCCCAACAACTTGGCCCGTAGGCCCAACAACCTGGCGGCCAAATCAACATTTGGCGGCCCAACTATGTCGTCGACCAACAACCGATGTCGACGACTAACAACCGTGTCGTTACTCACTAGGTCTTTCCACCCTTGGCTAGTGGATTTTTGCCTTTCTCAGGATTCGAACTCTAGACCTCCAGGATAAGTACTAGAGTTTATGAATCCTGATACCAATTGAGCTATAGCTCAATTGGTACCAGGATTCAGGAACTTTAGTACTTAGCCTGGAGGTCTAGAGTTCGAATCCTGGGGAAGGCAAAAACCCACCGCCAGGAGTGGAAAGACCCGTAGGGTCTCGGGCCTAGAGGGTTGCCTGCGGGGACCAAAGAGGCCGAGATTGCTACAAAAAAGGCGCCTTTTTATTGTAACGACACGGTCCCTCAACCCATTGGCGACCAAATCAACATTTGGTAGCCCAACAACTTGGCCCGTAGGCCCAACAACCTGGCGGCCAAATCAACATTTGGCGGCCCAACTATGTCGTCGACCAACAACCGATGTCGACGACTAACAACCGTGTCGTTACTCACTAGGTCTTTCCACCCCTGGCTAGTGGATTTTTGCCTTTCTCAGGATTCGAACTCTAGACCTCCAGGATAAGTACTAGAGTTTATGAATCCTGATACCAATTGAGCTATAGCTCAATTGGTATCAGGATTCATAAACTCTAGTACTTATCCTGGAGGTCTAGAGTTCGAATCCTGAGAAAGGCAAAAATCCACTAGCCAGGGGTGGAAAGACCTAGTGAGTAACGACACGGTTGTTAGTCGTCGACATCGGTTGTTGGTCGACGACATAGTTGGGCCGCCAAATGTTGATTTGGCCGCCAGGTTGTTGGGCCTACGGGCCAAGTTGTTGGGCCACCAAATGTTGATTTGGTCGCCAATGGGTTGAGGGACCGTGTCGTTACAAGATGAAATGTATCATGTCTGAAGTGCATGTTTATTTATGTATCAAGATCATGCAAGCTTTATGAACCAAGGTAATGTTTATGACTAAAAACATGATTATGCATGTATGTCCTATTTTATGAAGAAAGAATGATAAGTATGAATGAAGATGATGGTTATGCCTTAAGTATGAATGATAAGTATGAATAATAAGTATGAATGATGAAGGCATAACGATGATATGAAATAAGTATGAATGATAAATATGAATGACAAGTATGAGTGATGAAGCATGCATGGTTATTTTATTTTATGAATGGGGCTTGTACCGGACCGAAGTAAGGGTCCAAGGGATGGGCACCTTAAGAACGCCCCGGTTCTGGACTACCGAAGCTGTCCACGGTTCTGGCACTACCTAAGCTGTGCAACAGGGATGGGCACCTTAAGAACGCCCCGGTTCTAGGACTACCGACTATGCTGTCCTTACCCTAGTAGGTTGAGGCTAGCTACCTCGTATTTACTTAGGGATGCGCGCTTATGATGTATGTATGTGGTACAAGCCGGGGACCCCAATGATGTTATGTTTATGCTAAGCATTTAAAAGTATGATTTCAAAACTAAGCATCTTTATGTAGTAAATGCATTCTTCTTCTCATGCATTCATTCATGTCATGCATCACGCCAGGGTAAGTATATTGGATGCTATGTTTCATGCTCATGTATGTTAAGAAATATGTCATGGTATGTTCCATGCTCATGTATGTTAAGAATTATGTCATGCTATGCTCCATGCTCATGTATGTTAAGAATTATGTCATGCTATGTTCCATGCTCATGTATGTTAAGAATTATGTCATGCTATGCTCCATGCTTATGTATATTAAGAATTATGTCATGCTATGTTCCATGCTCATGTATGTTAAGAATGATGTCATGCTAAGTAAGTTTAGGTTTATGTTTATGTTATGAATCATGCTATATTAGTTGTTCATACGCTTATGACTTACGCCAAGACCATGCTTATGTTCCATGTTCAGAATTATGCTATGTCAGATACTTGATATGTTTTACGTCTAAGTAATGTATGGTTTTAGTGAGTAGGAAAGGGTCTTACTAAGCCTATGTGCTTATAATTTTATTTTCCTCGTACCGCAGATCAAACAAGAAGTTACTAAGGGAAGCAGCAGGAGAGGCAAGAGCATGTGTGTGTGTGGCGGTGATTTGGCAAAGGATCCTTTTTGGTTACGCATATTGCATGTCTTGGGTCTTGGGAATTCCTCCTTAGATTCTATGCTATGGTTATAATGGTTATGCCTAATGAATGACTTAAGACTTATGATGCTATGTTTACGGATAAGTTACTTGCTACTTATGATGATTATGAATAAGCTACGGATTGGTTAGGTTATGATATGATGTCATGCATGTTGTTAATATGCTAAGTCCAATGACACTAGGTTCATGAATGACAAGTTTAAGCATGTGTAGAAGAAAAAAAAGTATTCCGCTGCATTAAGATGTTTTATGCTCATGTATGTTTTGCGTAACGACGTCTATCTCGCCACACCACAAGGTGTGGGAAAAAGGCGGACATTACAGGTTGGTATCAGAGCAGTTGTCATCTCACTACATACACATCAAGCCTCCTTCCTGCCGCTTCCATGTAAGTACCTTTCAGTATAATTTATGATAGTAAGCACTTTATAGGATATTTTATACTTCTAGGATATATAAGTATGAATGACACCTTATGGTAGATAATGGAAAGTAATTGCATATTTTATCTACGAAGATAGGTACACGTGTACATAAGAATGATATTTTATTATTTAGAAATTTAAGGGTAGGAGAAGTGGTTATATATTTTAATCACTAGGGTAGAAAAAATCAAATTGCGTGTGTTTTTCTCTGTATATATTTGTGAATTGAAAAAAAAAAGAAAAAAAATGGTTTTGTACTGGCTTGGTCGGTTGAGTACTAACCTATGTTTTTTTTCTTCTTCTTCTTTTCCAATTCCAGATGTTGCATGAGAACTACACTGAGAGGTGCCGCGAGCTGATGGAGCGGATAGAGGAAGTTGAGTACAGTCCGACCCGTGGAATTCAAGGCAACATGGGGTTTTTGGACCGGCTATTCTGGAAACTAGAGCAGGAAGGGTTTCCAATCGTGGACGACTATTGAATTGGAGCACTGTTACGTTCACTACCCAATCGTGCAAGAGAGGTCACTTGTCAGATCTGGGGGCAGCATGGATGCCAGATCTCATATACAGAGTTATGTACGCAGCTTCTCCGCCATGAGTTTCTGGAGGACCTGGGGGACTCGGAGGAAGACCCCGAGATGTACGAGGAGGAGCTCGAGATGTATGAGGAGGACCCTGAGATGTACGAGGAAGATCCCGGGATGATAGAGGAAGACCCTGAGATACCCGAGGAAGAGATGTTTGAGGAAGACCCCGAGATGCCTGAGGAAGAGATGTTTGAGGAAGACCCCGAGATACCCGAGGGAGAAATGTTTGAGGAAGACCCCGGGATTCTTGAGGAAGATCTTGGAGTAGCTGAGGAGGTTCCCGAGATAGAAGAAGAGGATTCGATGGAAACAGTAGAAAATCCTGAGGCAGGCCAAGGGGGGATGAACGAAGGGGTGATAGTCACCGCTATGGTATTTTTCATTATGGGCACGATGGCCGCCCATTTAGCTCACTGATTTCGGATAGTTTTGCATATAGACTTATAAGATGTGATAAATAAATTTTGGGTAATATAATAAGATCTCACCTATCCTATAAATATAGACTGATATAATTCGTAACTCGAATTGAGAATTAATATTTCGAAAGCATAATATTATTGCGTTTATCCATAATCACAATAAGCATATAATTATGATATATGCATGTGATGATATCATAAAGTTAATTAGGACATATGGGATAAACAAGATGGTGGTCCTAGCCTTCAGAGAATCAAACAAGAGATCCTAGAAGGAAAGGACGATGGTTTTCGTATCGCCAACGGGAGAGTACTCTATCTTAGGGATCATCTATGTATTCCTAATGATACGGAGCTACGGAGAGCGATATTAGTCGAAGCTCATGAAACCCCTTATTCAATGCATCCAGGATCCACCAACATGTATCAAGATGATATCTCTATGGATTTTATTTCGGGACTTCCCAGGACTACAAATGGATATGATGCGGTATGGGTAATTGTGGACAGGTTGACGAAGTCTGCTCACTTCTTAGCTATCAAGATAACTTATTCGATTGAGCAACTGGCTCAATTATATGCTAAGGAGATAATCAGACTTCATGGAGTTCCCAAGACCATCATCTCGGATAGGGATGGTCGCTTCACTTCACATTTCTGGGAGTGTGTCCAGAAGTCCCTCGGCACCCAATTACGATTCAGTACAGCTTTTCATCCTCAGACTGACGGGCATATCGAACGGGTGAATCAAGTGCTGGAAGACATGCTACGGACTTGTGCTCTGGATTTCAAAGGGAGTTGGTGCCGATATTTATGTTTAGCGGAATTCGCCTACAATAATAGCTACAAAGCTACTATCGGCATGGCACCTTATGAAGCTTTGTATGGGAGGAGATGTAGGTCTCCAATCTGTTGGTACGGAAGTGGTGAAAAGAAGGCGATGGGGCTTACGACGGATCTCATCGACGACACCACCCAAGCTATACAGACCATTCGACGACGGATAGAAGCTGCACAGTGTCGATAGAAGAGTTATGCAGATGTCCGGCGTAGACCACTGGAATTCAATATTAGGGATCTGGTATTCCTTAAAGTGGCTCCGATGAAAGGGATAACGAGATTTGGGAAGAAAGGGAAATTGAGTCCGCGATATGTGGGACCGTACTTGGTACTGAAAAGAGTTGGCAAAGTGGCGTATGAACTGGAGCTGCCTCAGGAAATGTCAGCTATTCATAATGTGTTCCATGTGTCAATGCTTAAGAAGTGTATTCCAAACATGGACCAAGTGATTGAGCCACAGTCGGTACCAGTTCAGGAGGACCTAAGTTATGAAAGCCGACCTATCCAGATCTTGGATCGGGAAGTCAAGAAGCTAAGGAACAAGGAAGTGCCCTTAGTCAAGGTCCTATGGCAAAGTCAACGGTTCGAGGAAGCTACTTGGGAACGCGAGGACGAGATGAGACACAAGTACCCGGAGCTATTCTAAGTTCGAGGACGAACTTTCAAGAGGTATGGGGGATTGTAACGACCCGGATTTTTTTTTTAATATTTTCTTTAAAATATTAAGCATGTCTAGATAATTTTCCGAAGGACCTAGAAATATTATTATGAACATTAGCCTAGGAACCCATGTTTTTCTCATTTAAATTGAGAAAACTAAGTATTAATGGGCTTTATATGGGTTTTCTAGTACCATGATTATTGGTGGATTTTAGATAGAATTAATATAAAAATAAATGGATTTTAATGAGAAATATTAACATAATTATGGGGGAATTTTTAAAGAAATTTCAAAATAATAGGAAATAAAATAAAAATAAAATAGGAAATTAGTGCATGCACCAAGGATTGAACCTTGGACCTCTTGTACAACCAAGCATGCACTAACCAATTCACCTAGCAAAGGAGTGCTATGAGGGAATGAAGTGGATCTTAGTTAAGGCTTGGGAAAAATGAAGAGTGATCAAGAGAAGAGACACCATGACTCTTCACTTGCCCCTTTTAAAGTGGTATAAAGATGGCAAGGGAGTTACAACTTCCCTTCTCCTCTTCATTTCTTCTTCCTCCTTGCTCTAGCCGAAAACTCAAGGTGCTCTCCCCCTTAGTAAAAGTTCCACCAAGGGCTCTATTTTGGAAGATCTAGGTTCTCTTCCATGGCTACAAGGGCAAGGAAGGTTCAAGTGTCAAAGGGATTTCTATTTTCCTTCTCTTTTAAGGTCGAAAAACTGAAGACAACCCAAGGTAAGACCCCCTCACCTGTGGTATGATAGCTTTCAAGTTATTTGGCATGATCTAAGTTTTATTGGCATGATATGTTGGAAAAAAATCCATGGTTAGGGCTTATGGAGGTTTCGGCCAAGCCTTGTTTGGGGATAGAAATCATCTTAAAGACTTTCTTTATATTTGCAAATGTTTACCCATGATAGGTGAAATATAAAAGCATGATTTTTGAAGTTTTATGGCACCCTAACAACCCTCTAGGGTTTCGGCCGCATCAAGGTCAAGGGGCTAGGGGAAACTCCAACCTTTCCAAGCATGATTAATATGTTTCTTAAGATACCTTATGGGTAATAATGGTGTTATATGAATTTTCCTATGGGCTTGTTGTTGAGGCAATCAGCCCTTTAAATGATTGGAAGATCATGGTTTTGATGTGTGGGCGAATAGGTTTAAAGTTAGAGTGTTATGATGTATTTGATTTGTGTGATTGAGTTTGCAGGACTTGGAAAATCACACTTGGAAGACCTATCCGAGGGATGAGAGCCGAGGGAGGAGAGCTCCAAGGGCAAGCCGGGAAGTGGACTTCAAAAGGCACACGTGAAGGGTGGCATGGTGGCAAGCCAAGGGAAGGCTTGTTGCTCATCCGAGGGACGATAGCCAGAGGAAGAGGACATCAAGGGGCGAGCCAAGGGAGCAGACCTGAAGGCACACGCGAAGGAGAAGGTTTGAAGTGGCTGGAGTTGAGCTGGGAGGCAGGGCAGTCGACTGGCCTGGAGGCAGTCGACTGCCAAAACCCACAGTGAGTTCGTAGCCTCAGACCAGTCGACTGGCCGTGGGGCAGTCGACTGGTATACCCCAAAACTAGCCGTTGGCTAGCTGTTCACTAGCCGTTGGCCAGCATTTATTGCTGGGCCAGTCGACTGGTGGGCGTCTGGACAGACTGAGAATCTGTCCTTTTCACCAATAAAAGGAGACCTCGTTACACGTGTCTGTACAGTTCCGTACAGTAACGAAGTGCTGCCAAATTGTAGAGTGATTCTTGCTTCCTCCATCATCTTTCTACACCTGTAAAGAGGAAGCTTTTGCTGTAAAGGTTTCTCCATCTCAAGGAAACTTTTCGATAGTGAAAAGTGGTGCTCGCGGCGTGGATCCTTGGATTAGTCACCCATCTGGGTGGATACCAAGTAAAAGAATTTTTGTTAGCATTGTTTTTCTCTTTGCATATTATTTCCGCTGCGCTAACATCTGTGTAGAGATTAAACGATCCACGAAAGTGCATTCACCCCCCTCTGCACGCCTACATCAATCTATCAGTTGGTATCAGAGCCTGTGCGTTTTGGAAGATCTAACAATCAACCAGAACATCTGTAATGGCGTTTCAAGAGGGATACTCCACCGCGCGACCACCATTCATCGACGGCAACGACTTCGCGTACTGGAAAGGTAGAATGCAGTACTATCTTATGAATGACATAGAAACTTGGATAAGTGTTGCAGATGGCTTCGAGGCGCCCGTCGATGAAAGAGGAGATCCTACCCCTGTGAGAGCATGGTCTAAAGAAGTGATGAAAAGGGCGCAGTCAAATGCCAAGGCCACCACTACACTGCAGTGCGGGCTCTCGAAGGAGCAACTGAACAAGGTGGGGCCATTCAAGAGCGCCAAAGAGCTATGGGACAAGTTGGTGGAACTGAACGAGGGGTCAAACGAGTCCAGAAGAGCCAAGAAGGACTTGTTGGTGGCCCAACTGCAATCCCTCTCCATGAAGAGCAATGAGACCGTCAGTCAACAGCATGGAAGGGTAAAGGAAGTGATCAACGAGCTCCATGTAATTGGAGAGAAAATCGAAAACTGGGATATCGTCAGGTATGTCTTACAAGCCTTCCCGAGAACTACCCTGTGGGCATCCATGATTGATGCTTACATGGTATCGAGGGACTTATCTTTAGTTAAATTAGACGATCTATTTTGTGAATTTGAACTGCACGAGCAAGCTAACATTTCGGCAAAAGAGAAAGGTATTGCTTTTGTTGCAGAAAAGGAGAAGAAGAGAAGAAAGGAGAAGAAGAAGGTGATCTACTCATCATCCTCGGACTCAGAGGAGTCAAGTGCCTCTATGGACAGTGACCAAGAGGCCTTTATGGTAAGAAGATTTTGTAAAACATTTAAAAGTTTTTCTAACAAATCATATGCTAGGAAACGGGCCAAAGGTAAGGGTAAGGCCAAGGAGATAATCTGCTACAACTGTCATCAAGAGGGACATATGAAAACTGAGTGTCCCCAGTTGAGGAAGAGGGAGGACAAGAAGGAAGAGAAGAAGAAGAATGACAAGAAGAAGTCAAAGGGAAAGGAGAAGAGTGCCACGAAGCTTAAGGCGACTTGGGACGATCCCTCATCCTCAGAGGAAGAAGAAGAGCAAGTCTCACACTTCGCTCTTATGGCACAAGATGATTCAGACTCTTCAGATGATGAACGAAGCTCAAGCCGTGAAGATGAGAGCTCCTCCACCTCATCATCATCAGAGTCAGAAGCTTCGGTAAGTGAGGTATACCACTTACCCTCTTCTACCTTAGTGAAAATTATTTCTAGCACGAACATGGATTTAGCTAAGGCTAAAAGTAGAATTAAGGACCTTAAGGAAGAAATTGCCATGCTTAGAGTAGAAGCTATTAAACATAAAGATTTGCATGCTAGCTCTACCTCTTCACATGTTTCACATCTTGAAAATGAAAACAAGGAGTTAAGGCAACAAGTAGATAACCTCACAAAGGCCCTAAGGAAATTCCAAGTAGGATCTAGTAACCTAGACATGATCATAAACAATCAAAGGGCTGTATATAACAAGGCTGGACTGGGTTATAGGCCTATGATCAAGGAAGTAGCTTTTGTTTCACTTACTGGTAGGATTGGTGCATCTAGGAGACTAGGGGCTAGGGGAACCACAAAGAAAGCATGGGTGCCTAAGAAATTTTTAAATGATTCTTCTGGATCAAAAATATGGGTACCAAAAGAGTGTGTTTTTCGTGTTTAGGTAAAGGTGAAGGAGGCCCCAACCTTGTGGATAGTAGATAGTGGATGCTCAAGACACATGACCGGAGATGTGAGCAAGTTCACCACTATTAGCTACTTAAGAGAAGGGACGGTCTCCTTTGGGAACAGTGGAAAGTTAAGGATCATTGGTAGGGGCACAATTGAGGTATCTCCCACTATTTCAATTCATAAGGTACTTTTAATTAAGGACATGAAGTTTAATTTATTAAGTGTAAGTCAATTATGTGATGCCGATTTTAGAGTAGAATTTCATGCTAAGAAATGTGTAATAAGACAAAGTGACTCAAACACTATCATATTAGAAGGGTTTAGAGAGGCAAACTTGTATTATCTTGATCTATCTTATGCTACTAACTATGTTGTTAAGTGTCTCATGTCCAAAGAAGAGGAAGGGTGGCTAAGGTGTAACACCCCGAAATTTCACCATGAATAATATTATGAATTCCTTATAAAATATTATATGGATAATATTGTGAATTCATGATGAAATATTATTATGGAAGAATACGAAATATTATCATGAAATGTTATGAAATATTATGAATTCATGAATATGAGATGTGATAGACTTCATGAAATATTATCATGAAATATTATGAATTCATGAATATGAGATGTGATGGAATTCATGAAATATTATCATGAAATATTATGAAATGTTAAGGAAATTCATGATATTATTATTGTTATGAAATTTCATGATGGGTTTGGCTTAAGGGGTTGGATATGGATTAGTGCAAAATAAAATAAAAAGAAGAGGTGGAAAGGAGGAAGCAAGGATTTGAACCTTGAACCTCCTAGTTGCACTCTCCATGCCTTAACCACTACACCAAGCATTGTTTCTTGTTGAGAGAATAAGAAACATGCTTGTTAAGTGTGTAAGAGTGAAGAGACATGTCTTTTCATGAGAAAAGTATAAATAGGTGGAAGTTGGAGCAACTTCCTTCTCTCCTTTTCTTCTTCCTCTTCATCTTCCAAAACCGAGACCCCCCTTTCTCCCTTCCCCTTCCATTTTCGAAAACAAGATCTAGGGTTCTAGCCCTAGAAAAGTTGGAAGGAAGAAAACTCTCCAAAGACCTTGTCACTACTAAGTTCAAGAAGGCTTAGAGGAAGATTCCAAGAGAAGGATTCTCACTCACCCTCCAAGTGTAGGGTACCTTACAATTTAAAGAGAAGAGTAAATTCAAGCGCAAGGATGTAAGTATCCTCTCGCCTGTGGCATAATTGTTGTTGAACGTTTGTTGTGTGCATTCCTTTGCAAAAGATCACAAGACTTCCCTTAGGAAGTTTCGGCCACCCCTTGTAAGGGGTCCAAGTGAAGTTTTCTTTGCAAATCTTGATACATGCTAGTGCCCTAGGGATTTTAGACCCATAGGTGTTGTTTCCAAATTTTTGGGAGAACAAAACACTAGGGTTTCCCCTTGGGAGACTTTCGGCCACCCCCTTGGAGGGAGGCCTTGGTCCCTTTGGTTATAGGAATACATTCCTTAAAACTTAATGTAAATGTGTATGGGTTTTCTTAATGGTGTTATGTACAAAATTCTAGGGTTACCCCTTGTGTAAGTTTCGGCCAAGACCTAGAGAAGGGATTAGTGAGGTGGAATTATCCAAAAGTTTATCCATGTTTAATGTATGGTATGATATTGTATACAAGATGTTTGTATAATTGGTTGTGTGAGAATTTGGTGCCAAAAACCAAGCCTACCCTATCCTACAACTTTCGGCCCAAGAGGATTGAATTAGGGTTTTGGGTTGTTTGTTATCCTAGGATGAGTAAATGGTTAGTAGTGTAGGTAAGGTGCTTGGATAAATATTTGTGTGAAGTTTGGATGTCAAAAACCTAGCCTACCCTACCCTTACAATATTCGGCCACTTAGGAAGATGAGGGTTTAGGGATGATTGATTTACCTATGATGAACATTAGGGTTTAGGAAGGTGGAATTATTTTATGTGATGTGTATGTGAAATGATATGAGATGTATATGCATGAGATGATTAAATGAGATGTGTGATTGAAATATGATGCATGTACGAATTATGAGGCATGTATGAAATATGATGAACATGTGAACATGTATGACATATGATGTATGTATGAACATGTATAAAATATGATGAATATATGAACATGTATGAAAACATGATGCATGTATGGATGACATGTGATGTATGAACATGGATGACATATGATGTATGAACATGATGTGGTTGATAATATGCCTAAAAAGGAGATACTCTATTGAAACTGGGATCAAGAGCACCCGAATGCGTGGTGTGTCCCTAGGGGATCAAGAGAACCCGAATGTGTGGTGTGTCCCTTTGAGAAGTGATTAAGAGTACCTTTAGGCATATACATATATGAGTAATTGCATGATAAATTACTTTACTTTGAAAAGTTGTGTACCCGACTCGGAAGGGGGTCGTTAAACAAATCCAATGAGCATGTTAAGGTCATGGCATTGGTAGGACGGAAGGGTCCTGCTCTAATTAGATTGGTGGCTCGCTACCCCAATTTATTAGGGAACGCGCATGATGTGGTACTACAACTGGGCCCTGGATGATGATATGATATTTTAAAGTACTTACCATTATGGAATCTTTTTGAAAAACATTTCTCATCATATAATATTGTTCCGTAAAGTACTTAGAGATAAATTGATGTGATGTTTATGATGCTTGATGAGATGCTTATGATGCTTAATCTTGTTCTATCTTGATTACTGAGTACATGATATGATGTATCGATATGGATTTTGCGAGTAGGCCCGGATTCTTACTAAGCATGTTTTGCTTACTAGTTCATGTTGTTTTCTTATGCTGCAGATAGCGGTAAGAAATACTTGAATTAAAGGAAGAGGCAGAGGGAAGGCTAGAGGATGTGTGTGGTGATGGCTCGGGAAAGGATGAAAGATTCTATCTACCTTAGTTTGTCTAGAATCTAACTGCTTCCGATAAAAGATTGAAATTGTATTGTTATACTCTGAATATATGATGATTGTGACTACTCTACTGTTTTTTGTTGGATATACATGTTTAACATGATTGGATGATATGAATGTATGGACCCGTAACCCCGCCTTTAGGGTAGATATAAGGTCGGGCGTTACAAGTTGGTATCAGAGCAGGTTTCCCCTCCATCACACACACATCAAGCTTCCTTCTGCCGCTTCCAAGTAAGAAATCCTAAACTCGCTTTATTTATGTCATGTACAGTACAACTATATGGGATGATTTATGCTTGCATAAAATGGAGATGATAATACTTGCATAACAAGTGAAGATAGAATTAATGTTTATGTAGTCATTTAGCACCTGTATGATAGGCAATGACTAGAAATTGTAAGATATGTGAATATATGCATTCATAATAACCTAGAATTTGGGGTCAGAGGGTGATTACATATAGTAATCACTAGGGTAAACCACACCGATTAGGTGTGTGTTTTCCTCTGTGTATATTTGCGAATTGAGAAAGGAATGGTTTTGTACTAACCATGTCTTTTTTTTCCAATTCCAGATGTTGCATGAGGACTACCCTGAGAGATGCCGCGAGCTGCTGGAGCAGATAGAGACGGTTAGGGATTGGCCGACTCTGGGGATTCAGGGCACCATAGGATTCCTGGACCGGCTCTTCTGGAAACTGGAGCGGGAAGGGTTTCCAGCCACGGACGATCATAGGATCGGAGCTTTACTTCGTTCCCTGCCCAACCGGGCAAGAGAGGTGGCGCATCAGATCTGGGGACAGCACAGATGCCGTATCCCCTATACGGAGTTGCGCAGGCAGCTCCTCCGCCATGAGTTCCCAGCGGACCTGGGAGACTCGGAGGAGGACCCTGAGCCGTCCGAGGAGGACCCTGAGGAGGACCCTGGGCCCTATGAGGAGGATCCCGAGCCGGTTGAGGAGGATCCTGAGCCCTTCGAGGAGGATCCCGAGCCCTTCGAGGAGGACCCCGAGCCGTTCGAGGAGGACCCCGAGCCCTTCGGGGAAGACCCCGAACTCTTCGAGGAGGATCCAGCGCTGCTGGAGATGTTCGAGGAAGACCTCGAAGCAGACGAGGAGATTCTCGAGATTGAAGACGAGGACCCGATGGGGACAGTTGAGGATCCTGAGGCGGCCCAGAGGGTGATGAGCGAGGAGATAGTAGGCGTCGCTATGTTATTCTTTATGTTGGGCATCACGGCAGCCCGTCTCGCTCACTGAGTGGACTAGTTTATATGTAGACTTATAAGAATGAATAAAATAAATTTCAGTTGGTACAATAAATAAAATCTCATTTATCCAATATTGATCATGCGACACATAAGGACAGCTACAAGAGCTACTCGACAAGGGACTTATCCGCCCTAGTCATTCCCCCTGGGGAGCTCCCGTACTGTTCGTCAAGAAGAAGGACGGGTCGATGCGTATGCGTATCGACTATCGGGCATTAAACAATGTGACCATAAAGAACAAGTACCCTCTACCCAGGATAGATGATCTGTTCGATCAGTTAAAGGGAGCTACGGTTTTCTCTAAGATCGATCTGAGGTCTGGTTATCATCAAGTCCGGGTGAAAAATGAGGACATACCCAAAACTGCTTTCCGGACGAGATACGGACATTATGAGTTCGTAGTGATGCCGTTTGGAGTTACTAATGCTCCGGCAATATTCATGGACCTTATGAATCGGATTTTCTCGGCATTTCTCGACAGATTTGTGATCGTCTTCATCGACGACATCCTTATTTATTCGAGGACTTCCGAAGAGCATGCAGAGCACCTGAGTATAGTATTACAGATTCTGCAGAAAGAACAACTGTATGCTAAATTTTCGAAATGTGAGTTCTGGCTGAATCAAGTGTCATTCTTGGGACATATTATCTCCAAGGACGGAGTGATGGTCGACCCAATTAAAATTGAGGCCGTAAGTAACTGGTCCAGACCCAAGAATGCCAGTGAGGTCAGAAGTTTTCTGGGGCTAGCGGGCTATTACAGAAAATTCGTAGAGAACTTCTCTCGGATTGCAGCTCCTATGACAGCTCTGACAAAGAAAGATAAGAAATATACCTGGACCGAGGAATGTGAGAAGAGTTTCTCTGAACTGAAAAGGAGACTGACTAGCGCTCCTATATTGACTCTTCCGGAAAATGATACGGGTTTCGATATGTACAGCGACGCATCCAAACTTGGACTCGGAGCTGTACTTATGCAAAATGGGAAGGTAATTGCCTATGCCTCTAGGCAACTGAAGGAACATGAAAAGAATTATCCTACCCATGATTTGGAATTAGCAGCGGTGGTCTTTGCGCTGAAAACATGGAGGCATTATTTATATGGCACTCAGTGCAAGGTCTTTACTGATCACCAGAGTCTGCGGTATTTCTTCACCCAGAAAGACCTGAATATGCGACAACGCCGATGGCTCGAGTTGGTCAAGGACTACGACTGTGAGATCTTGTACCATCCGGGAAAAGCCAACAAGGTAGCAGATGCTCTCAGTAGAAAATCTTGTGCTGCATTGTTGTCTTTATCAGCTGTGTCACGACCCTTAGTGGAAGAGATTATGGATTTCGGAATCGAGATAATATCGGGACGGCTTTCTACTCTACAGATTGCGCCGACATTGTTTGATGGTATTCTGGAGAAGCAGAATCTTGATCCGAGTCTTCGAAGAATCCGGCAGGAAATTCTCGAAGGCAAGGACGAGGGATTCCGGATTTCCGAGAACGGAGTTGTATATTTCCGGGATCGATTATGCGTTCCCGACGACTCCGACTTACGGACAAGGATACTCGAGGAAGCTCACGGCACACCTTACGCGATGCATCCTGGGTCTACCAAGATGTATCAAGATCTGAAAGGTAAATTTTGGTGGTCCGGCATGAAGAAAGATGTAGCCCATTATATTAGTATGTGTTTGACCTGCCAGAGGGTCAAAGCAGAACACCAGAGACCTGGGGGAGTTCTGCAGCCTCTACCTATTCCCGAGTGGAAATGGGAGGACATATCTATGGATTTCATATCAGGGCTACCTCGGACTACGAATGGATATGATAGTATATGGGTTATTGTGGACCGGCTGACAAAGTCCGCGCATTTTCTGGCTATCAGGATGACTTATTCAGTGGAGCAGTTGGCTCAACTATACGTCAAGGAGATTGTCCGACTACACGGGGTTCCCAAGACCATCGTCTCTGACCGAGATGGTCGATTTACTTCTTATTTTTGGGGACACGTGCAGAAGGCCCTTGGCACGAAGCTGAAGTTCAGTACAGCCTTTCACCCCCAGACTGACGGGCAGACTGAACGAGTTAACCAGATACTGGAAGATATGTTACGAGCTTGCACCTTGGACTTCAAGGGAAGCTGGTGTCGATACCTGAGCCTGGCAGAATTTGCTTATAACAACAGTTATCAGGCTACTATCGGGATGGCACCGTACGAAGCACTATACGGAAGGAAATGCAGATCTCCGTTATGCTGGCACGAGAGTGGTGAAACGAGGGAGATGGGACTCCAGACCGATATTATTGATGAGACCACTCAGGCTATAAAGAATATCCGCCAGAGGATAGAGACTGCTCAGAGTCGGCAGAAGAGCTACGCTGATAAGCGACGTCGACCACTCGAGTTCGAGGTTGGGGAGTCGGTATTCCTGAAGGTAGCCACTATGAAAGGGGTGATGAGATTCGGAAAGAAGGGGAAACTGAGTCCGCGATACGTGGGACCCTATCAGATTTTGAGAAGAGTAGGCAAGGTGGCCTACGAGCTGGAGCTACCGCCAGAGATGGCGGCTATCCACAACGTATTCCATGTATCGATGCTCAAGAAGTGTACCCTGATGCGAGTCAAATGATGGAACCCCCACCAGTGCAAGAACCGGAGAGTCTTAGTTCCGAACGCCGACCTATACAGATTTTAGATCGGGAGGTCAAAAGGCTAAGAAACAAGGAAGTACCCTTAGTAAAGGTTCTATGGCGGAATGAGCAATTTGAAGAAGCCACCTGGGAACAGGAAGATACGATGCGATTAAAGTATCCGGATCTGTTCTAAAGTTCGGGACGAACTTTTTATAAGGTGTGTAGGATTGTAACACCCCGAAATTTCACAATGAATAATATTATGAATTCCTTATAAAATATTATGTGGATAATATTGTGAATTCATGATGAAATATTATTATGGAAGAATACGAAATATTATCATGAAATGTTATGAAATATTATGAATTCATGAATATGAGATGTGATAGACTTCATGAAATATTATCATGAAATATTATGAAATATTATGAATTCATGAATATGAGATGTGATGGAATTCATGAAATATTATCATGAAATATTATGAAATGTTAAGGAAATTCATGATATTATTATTGTTATGAAATTTCATGATGGGTTTGGCTTAAGGGGTTGGATATGGATTAGTGCAAAATAAAATAAAAAGAAGAGGTGGAAAGGAGGAAGCAAGGATTTGAACCTTGAACCTCCTAGTTGCACTCTCCATGCCTTAACCACTACACCAAGCATTGTTTCTTGTTGAGAGTTGCACTCTCCATGCCTTAACCACTACACCAAGCATTGTTTCTTGTTGAGAGAATAAGAAACATGCTTGTTAAGTGTGTAAGAGTGAAGAGACATGTCTTTTCATGAGAAAAGTATAAATAGGTGGAAGTTGGAGCAACTTCCTTCTCTCCTTTTCTTCTTCCTCTTCATCTTCCAAAACCGAGACCCCCCTTTCTCCCTTCCCCTTCCATTTTCGAAAACAAGATCTAGGGTTCTAGCCCTAGAAAAGTTGGAAGGAAGAAAACTCTCCAAAGACCTTGTCACTACTAAGTTCAAGAAGGCTTAGAGGAAGATTCCAAGAGAAGGATTCTCACTCACCCTCCAAGTGTAGGGTACCTTACAATTTAAAGAGAAGAGTAAATTCAAGCGCAAGGATGTAAGTATCCACTCGCCTGTGGCATAATTGTTGTTGAACGCTTGTTGTGTGCATTCCTTTGCAAAAGATCACAAGACTTCCCTTAGGAAGTTTCGGCCACCCCTTGTAAGGGGTCCAAGTGAAGTTTTCTTTGGCAAATCTTGATACATGCTAGTGCCCTAGGGATTTTAGACCCATAGGTGTTGTTTCCAAATTTTTGGGAGAACAAAACACTAGGGTTTCCCCTTGGGAGACTTTCGGCCACCCCCTTGGAGGGAGGCCTTGGTCCCTTTGGTTATAGGAATACATTCCTTAAAA
This sequence comes from Boesenbergia rotunda, assembly GCA_024364735.1. Taxonomy (NCBI): domain Eukaryota; kingdom Viridiplantae; phylum Streptophyta; class Magnoliopsida; order Zingiberales; family Zingiberaceae; genus Boesenbergia; species Boesenbergia rotunda. The sequence continues at coordinate 472,990 of JAGFNQ010000153.1, read as the reverse complement.
CTTAATGTAAATGTGTATGGGTTTTCTTAATGGTGTTATGTACAAAATTCTAGGGTTACCCCTTGTGTAAGTTTCGGCCAAGACCTAGAGAAGGGATTAGTGAGGGTGGAATTATCCAAAAGTTTATCCATGTTTAATGTATGGTATGATATTGTATACAAGATGTTTGTATAATTGGTTGTGTGAGAATTTGGTGCCAAAAACCAAGCCTACCCTATCCTACAACTTTCGGCCCAAGAGGATTGAATTAGGGTTTTGGGTTGTTTGTTATCCTAGGATGAGTAAATGGTTAGTAGTGTAGGTAAGGTGCTTGGATAAATATTTGTGTGAAGTTTGGATGTCAAAAACCTAGCCTACCCTACCCTTACAATATTCGGCCAACTTAGGAAGATGAGGGTTTAGGGATGATTGATTTACCTATGATGAACATTAGGGTTTAGGAAGGTGGAATTATTTTATGTGATGTGTATGTGAAATGATATGAGATGTATATGCATGAGATGATTAAATGAGATGTGTGATTGAAATATGATGCATGTACGAATTATGAGGCATGTATGAAATATGATGAACATGTGAACATGTATGACATATGATGTATGTATGAACATGTATAAAATATGATGAATATATGAACATGTATGAAAACATGATGCATGTATGGATGACATGTGATGTATGAACATGGATGACATATGATGTATGAACATGATGTGGTTGATAATATGCCTAAAAAGGAGATACTCTATTGAAACTGGGATCAAGAGCACCCGAATGCGTGGTGTGTCCCTAGGGGATCAAGAGCAGCCGAATGTGTGGTGTGTCCCTTTGAGAAGTGATTAAGAGTACCTTTAGGCATATACATATATGAGTAATTGCATGATAAATTACTTTACTTTGAAAAGTTGTGTACCCGACTCGGAAGGGGGTCGTTAAACAAATCCAATGAGCATGTTAAGGTCATGGCATTGGTAGGACGGAAGGGTCCTGCTCTAATTAGATTGGTGGCTCGCTACCCCAATTTATTAGGGAACGCGCATGATGTGGTACTACAACTGGGCCCTGGATGATGATATGATATTTTAAAGTACTTACCATTATGGAACCTTTTTGAAAAACATTTCTCATCATATAATATTGTTCCGTAAAGTACTTAGAGATAAATTGATGTGATGTTTATGATGCTTGATGAGATGCTTATGATGCTTAATCTTGTTCTATCTTGATTACTGAGTACATGATATGATGTATCGATATGGATTTTGCGAGTAGGCCCGGATTCTTACTAAGCATGTTTTGCTTACTAGTTCATGTTGTTTTCTTATGCTGCAGATAGCGGTAAGAAATACTTGAATTAAAGGAAGAGGCAGAGGGAAGGCTAGAGGATGTGTGTGGTGATGGCTCGGGAAAGGATGAAAGATTCTATCTACCTTAGTTTGTCTAGAATCTAACTGCTTCCGATAAAAGATTGAAATTGTATTGTTATACTCTGAATATATGATGATTGTGACTACTCTACTGTTTTTTGTTGGATATACATGTTTAACATGATTGGATGATATGAATGTATGGACCCGTAACCCCGCCTTTAGGGTAGATATAAGGTCGGGCGTTACATAAGGCACCGAAGACTTGGACACGTCAACATGAGGAACATTGCAAGAGTGGCCAAGGAAGAATTGGTGAAGGGGCTCCCAATGATCAAGTACGAAAAGAACAAGATGTGTGATGCATGTCAAGAGGGTAAGCAATCCAAAGCATCACACAAAGGTAAAACCTTAATTACCACTTCCTTGCCTCTAAAACTTTTACATATAAACTTGTTTGATTGCCATAGTACTCCATCACTTATAGGAAGTAAGTATTGCCTAGTGGTAGTAGATGACTTTTCTAGGTTTACTTGGGTCTATTTCTTGAAACATAAGGATGACACCCTAGATGTATTTATAGGATTTAGTAAAAGGGTAGAAAATGAAAAGAACATCAAAATAAACCGAATTAGGAGTGACCATGGTGGGGAGTTCCAAAACGCTAGTTTCACATAATTTTGTGTTGAAAATGGGTACAATCTAGTAGTTCCTGGAGTTGCTCTTGTAATTCCTTCAACTCTGCTGGAGACATACGATATGGGGCCTTCGAGACCGGACCGGTACCGGGCACTAGCTCGATCTCGAATTCCACTTCTCTGTTGGGAGGTAGTCCAGGCAATTCTTCTGGGAACACTTCTGGATATTCGCAGACTACCCGTACATCCTCCTGCTTGAGTTCTTTCTTTGCTTCTGAGTCCACTATGTGTGCAAGAAAACCAGCACACCCTTGTTCTAGCATCTGGTGGGCTGCCAAGGCTGAGAGAAATTTCTGAGTCTTCCTCCTTGGGGCTCCCTGAAACTCGAATGGTGGTTCCCCTTCTGGGCTGAAGACCACCTTCCTTCTACGGCAGTCCACTGAAGCGCTGTACTTGCTGAGGAAATCCATGCCCAGTATGATGTCGAAGTCCTGCATCGCAAGGACTATCAGATCGACATATAGCTCTCGGTCTGAAATCTTGATTGGCACAGCCCGGAGCCTCTGGGTGGACTCCATGATTTCCCCTGAAGGGAGAGTTGTTAGGAATCTGGACTCCCAACTCTCTGCAGGCACCTGTAACTTACTAGCAAAAGGTACTGATACGAAAGAATGGGTCGCCCCAGTGTCAAACAGTGTAGTAGCTAAATGCTGAAAAATAACTATTCGACCTGTTACGACCGTGGAGGCGCTGGCAGCTTCTTCCTTCGTGAGGGAAAAGACTCTGGCATTGGTTGGAACTGGTGCTGCTTCCAACCCTCCCTGACTGATCTGAGGTCCCTCCAGTATAGTAGGCATGTAATGTAACTGAGGCTGGCCTCCATACTGTACGGACTGCTGAGGAAGTACCTTGAACTTGTTTGGGCAGTCTCTGGATCTGTGTCCCTCTTGTCCACATGAATAGCATCCTGTTACTCCCAAAAGGCATGTTCCTGAATGGTTCCTCCCACACTTAGGACAAGGTGGATACCTAGCTTGCTTATTCTCTGGTTTTCCTTTCTGGCTGCCAGGCCACTGCTTCCTTTTGTGGTTCTTGTTCTTCCAGTTCTGGTTATTTGGCTGAGGCCTCTGGCCTCCAGTTGTCTTGTTCTCAATTAGGACTGACTTCTGCTGTGCTTGCTGTGCCTTGATGCTATTCAGGTAGTGCTCTGAGATTAGAGCACTACTGACCAACTCCTCGCTGGTCTGGGGTCGGTGCATCCCGCTGTTCACGTTGAGTGCTATCTCAGGGTTCAGCATGCGGAGCATCAGTCTGACTCGATCCTTCTCTGTGCTGACTAGCTCTGGGCAGAGGCGAGCTAGTCTGTTGAACTTTGCGACTACTTCTCCCACTGGTAGGCTACCCTGTCTGAACTCCATGAAGTCCTCGAAGTGCTTGTTGGTAACCTTCATGTGGAAAAATTCCTCATAGAACTCGTGCTCAAAATCTGCCCAGCTCATCTGGTTGACTATCTTCTTACTCTTGACTCGCTCCCACCACATACGAGCATCTCCAGTTAGGCAGAAGGAGGCACATTTGACCTTCTCAACCTCTGGCCAGTCAAGAAGCTCCATTGTGCTCTCTAAAGTCTTGAACCAAGCCTGGGCATCCCAGGGCTCAGTCGTGCCTGAGAAGCTTTCGGGTTTCAGCCTCTGCCACTGGACGAGGTATGCTTCTTGTCTTCGGTTCACGGCAGGGGTCTCCTGTGGGACTGGTGGAACTTCAGCCACCACTGGAGTTCCCACTCCTGCTGTGGGTGGTGTAGGGGGCACTGGGTGCTGATTCGCCATCAGTGTGGCGATGGTCTTCTGTTGTTCTGTAATCTGAGCTTGCATTTGAGCAATGACTGCCATCAGGTTTGACTGTTCTGTGCCAGGCTCACTGTTATCTTGAACTGGAGTTCTGTTATTAGCATTAGGAGCTCGGCCTCTTCTTGCCATCTAATAATGCATAAAGGAACAAGAAATCACTACTACATCTCTAGGTATAAACTTGTCTTCTTACTTAGAAATCTGATATCCATTCTAGGGATTAAACATGATTCCGTGATACTAAGGGATTAAACATGCTTCCTTGTTCTATGCACATGTGAGTAGTACTTAAGCATTTCTCTGTACTGCAATTAAATAAAGGAGCAATAGAATAAAAACTGAAACTTAAAGCTTTCTTACTTGAAGACGGCAAGGTTGATGCTGATGTGTGTGTGATGCTGGAGAATGGGAACTGCTCTGATACCAACTGTAGCGACCCGCCTTCTCTACCTTCAGACGGATCGTTACTTCTCTCTACTTCTCGACTCTAATACATGACTAAAAATGCGGAAATCTTTTTTTTTAAACTTTTAAATTCATCTAACAATCATATTCTAACTTAAGCAATCATGCATATTAACATATCACTCTTACTATCTCGAAAACTCGTAAAATGGTACTTTTTGAAACCGGCCTCACCCAACTCAGTTTTTGGGTATCAGTCGACTGATACTCTATCTGTCGACTGATAGCCTGAAATCTGAATTTTCAGGTTTCGGCACTTGCTTCAAAGGTCCACCAATCATGTATTTTCGAGCCATATAAAACTATGATGCCATTTCTATACTCTATGACAGTTTTCTAATGAGTTTAGCCAATCAAAACGAATCCATAAACTTGAAATTTGGACTTTTGCGGAAGAAAATAAACTATACAAGTTATATGAACTTTAACACTAAAGTTTGTACCAATCTTGACTTCTATACATTCATAACACCAAATACATGTTCTATGACCTTGCTAAAGCATTATGAAATGTAAATGCAACTTTTCTAAACATTTATAAGCAATAAAACTTAATTCAAAGAGAATTTGATACTATCTTGGCACATGTGTCTATTTTCCTAACAAAGTATCAATATCTTCATCTACTCATATTTCCACTCATCCAATGCAAGCATAAGAATATATAAGCTAAATGAAATGACATGAAATCTTTACTCTAAGAAATTGAGCATGTAAAACTGTCCAAAACTCAAATGTTCGCTAAACTTTATAAAGCAAGAACTTGAAATTCAAATGATCTATAACATTGTGAATTAATAGCTAAATTGTCTTGCGCCAAAGATCTCTCCATAATCAGCCACCACACACACTCTACTCAGCACCGCCTCGTCGTCTTCCTTCAGAATTGCTTGCCTTTACCTTTATCTGCAATAAGAGGAAATGCAACTAGTAAGCAAAAAGCTTAGTAAGTACTATCTAGCTCACAAAAACTCGAAATATGCAAACATGCTTCTAGATCAAACTGAACATCATATGAGATACTAATATGCTTGAAAGAAAAACTAAGGACATGTATAGCTCAAAACATGCATACTCAAGCAATAATAAATCTCATTTTACTTTTCTTGGCTCAACTTGGAAACTTTAGCTATTCTTTAACTTTTTGAAAACTCTTTAAATTTTCGAAACTTTGCTAAAGCATATACTTGAAAATAATAATCACTTGGATCCACTGAAGACGTAAGTACCATCTCATATGCGCGTTCCCTAAAAGGTTGGGGTAGCAAGCCACCAATCCTAATAGAGCAGACCTTGGTCTACCAGGGCCAAGACCTTGGAATTGGACACCTGGATTTCTTTAACGACGCCCTTGAACGCCGGGTACTGGCCTTATAAAATAAAATAGCTTTCCTTTCTTTTCTTTCTTATCTGTAAATGCCTTGGCATTTTCTGGAGCACCTTGCGTGCTAAAATCCCTAAGTCTTGACTTTTGGGAATTTCTTAAGGCCTTGGCCTTTTCTTTTCTTATCTTTATCTTCTCTTTCTTTTCTCATAGCTTTTCTTGGTCCCTAATCTCATATAGGGCACTCAATAAAATATATAAGCATATAATGAACTAAGATCACATGCAAAAACTAAAAACTAAAAGAACTATCTCTTTTAAAAACTTTTAAAGGAAATTCTCGCGGAAAAACCGCCTCTTACTGCAGGTGAGCAGTACTTACATTGATATCTTGGACTTACAACCAAGATTGACGTCTAGAGCTCGGGAGAAACTTGAGATCTCGGAGAATTCTTCGCACCTACGCGTTCCTCTCGTCGCGGGGATTCCAAATATTAGAAGATCTCTTGGAGAAGAGCCTTGACCGGCCCCCTAGAGCTTGGTGTAGTTTCGCCCTGAATAGGAGGGGTCGGCGTGAGGGTTTGGAGAGGAGAGAAAATAAAACTTCTCTCTTTAATTACCTATTTATACTTATGGGGCGGATTAACCTAACTACATCTTAAATAAAGGTCTCTCCATCCTTTGCTGTGCTTGATACCTAGCCCAGCTGGTTTGCGCGCGTTTCTGGTTACTCGCTGGTCGCGGGTTCGATCTCCGGCTGCCCCTTAGTGGTTTTTCCTTTTTTTTGCTTTCTTTCCTTTTTTTTTTTCCAAAAATACCAAACGGACTCGGAAAATTCCATAAAAATACTCTAAAAATTCCTAAAAATATCTAGAACATTTCTAAACCATTTCAAAAAAATTTAAGGACTTTAAGAACTAAAAATGAAAATTTTGGGGCGTTACAAAATCACACTTGGAAGACTTATCCGAGGGACGAGAGCCGAGGGAGGAGAGCTCCAAGGGCAAGCCGGGAAGTGGACTTCAAAAGGCACACGTGAAGGGTGGCATGGAGGCAAGCCAAGGGAAGGCTTGTGTGCACATCCGAGGGACGATAGCCAGAGGAAGAGGACATCAAGGGGCAAGCCAAGGGAGCAGACCTGAAGGCACACGCGAAGGAGAAGGTTTGAAGTGGCTGGAGCTGAGCTGGGAGGCAAGGCAGTCGACTGGCCTAGAGGCAGTTGACTGCCAAAACCCACAGAGAGTTCGCAGCCTCGGACCAGTCGACTGGCCGTGGGGCATTCGACTGGCATACCCCAAAACTAGCCGTTGGCCAGCATTTATTACTGGGCCAGTTGACTGCCCTAGGGGCAGTCGACTTGTGGGCGTCTGGACAGACTGCGAATCTGTCCTTTTCACCTATTATAGGAGGCCTCATTACACGTGTCTGTACAGTTCCGTACAGTAACGAAGTGCTGCCAAATTGTAGAGTGATTTCTTGCTTCCTCCATCAACTTTCTACACCTGTAAAGAGGAAGCTTTTGCTGTAAAGGTTTCTCCACCTCAAGGAGACTTTTCGATAGTGAAAAGTGGTGCTCGCGGCGTGGATCCTTGGATTAGTCACCCATCTGGGTGGATACCAAGTAAAAGAATTTTTGTTAGCATTGTTTTTCTCTTTGCATATTATTTCCGCTGCGCTAACATCTGTGTAGAGATTAAACGATCCGCGAAAGTGCATTCACCCCCTCTGCACGCCTACATCGATCTTTCACTTGTTACCCTTCTAGGGTTTCGGCCAACCCATGCTTAGGCCTAGGACTTGGGGTGAAGTCCAATCAAGGGTTCAAATGATTTTTCTATGGCATGATATGTAAGGTAAGGGATGTTAATCATGATCTAGGCAAATTTTCTATGGACCCATGGTCCTTTAGGGCTTTCGGCCAAGACCCAAACCTAGGGATTGGTTTGGGTTAAGGACTCAAGAATGCATGTTTATAAGTTACGATGATGCTAGTACATAGTTAAGCATGATGTAATGATCTTATGTTACTAAAATTTTAGTTTATGTGTTATATAACATGACCTTGTGTGTTAGATTTTATGCTATGCTTTACTCATGAATATTTAGATCATATACCATGAACATATGTAATTGATGTAGGAGTAGGTCATGATAAATAAAAATGATGCATGTAAGTTGATAAATGCTTAAAATAGATTTATGGTTTATGAAGGTATATGCATGTTTCAGGACGAATGCCATGAACCCTAGTAGTATGTGTTAGGTTTATATATAGCTTACCATCCATGTTTTATGATGAATACTAGGATTATGTATGCTAGATGAAATGTATCATGTCTGAAGTGCATGTTTATTTATGTATCAAGATCATGCAAGCTTTATGAACCAAGGTAATGTTTATGACTAGAAACATGATTATGCATGTATGTCCTATTTTATGAAGAAAGAATAATAAGTATGAATGAAGATGATGGTTATGCCTTAAGTATGAATGATAAGTATGAATGATGAAGGCATAACGATGATATGAAATAAGTATGAATGACAAGTATGAATGATGAAGCATGCATGGTTATTTTATTTTATGAATGGGGCTTGTACCGGACCGAAGTAAGGGTCCAAGGGATGGGCACCTTAAGAACGCCCCGGTTCTGGACTACCGAAGCTGTCCACGGTTCTGGCACTACCGAAGCTGTGCAACAGGGATGGGCACCTTAAGAATGCCCCGGTTCTAGGACTACCGACTATGTTGTCCTTACCCTAGTAGGTTGAGGCTAGCTACCTCGTATTTACTTAGGGATGCACGCTTATGATGTATGTATGTGGTACAAGCCGAGGACCCCAATGATGTTATGTTTATGCTAAGCATTTAAAAGTATGATTTCAAAACTAAGCATCCGTATGTAGTAAATGCATTCTTCTTCTCATGCATTCATTCATGTCATGCATCACACCAGGGTAAGTATATTGGATGCTATGTTTCATGTTCATGTATGTTAAGAACTATGTCATGCTATGTTCCATGCTCATGTATGTTAAGAATTATGTCATGCTATGCTCCATGCTCATGTATGTTAAGAATTATGTCATGCTATGTTCAATGCTCATGTATGTTAAGAATTATGTCATGCTATGTTCCATGCTCATGTATGTTAAGAATGATGTCATGCTAAGTAAGTTTAGGTTTATGTTTATGTTAAGAATCATGCTATATTAGTTGTTCATACGCTTATGACTTACGCCAAGACCATGCTTATGTTCCCTGTTCAGAATTATGCTATGTCAGATACTTGATATGTTTTACGTCTAAGTGATGTATGGTTTTAGTGAGTAGGAAAGGGTCTTACTAAGCCTATGTGCTTATAGTTTTATTTTCCTCGTACCGCAGATCAAACAAGAAGTTACTAAGGGAAGCAGCAGGAGAGGCAAGAGCATGTGTGTGTGTGGCCGTGATTTGGCAAAGGATCCTTTTTGGTTACGCATATTGCATGTCTTGGGTCTTGGGAATGCCTCCTTAGATTCTATGCTATAGTTATAATGGTTATGCCTAATGAATGACTTAAGACTTATGATGCTATGTTTACGGATAAGTTACTTGCTACTTATGATGATTATGAATAAGCTACGGAATGGTTAAGTTATGATATGATGCCATGCATGTTGTTAATATGCTAAGTCCAATGACACTAGGTTCATGAATGACAAGTTTAAGCATGTGTAGAAGAAAAAAAAGTATTCCGCTGCATTAAGATGTTTTATGCACATATATGTTTAGCGTAACGACGCCTATCTCGCCACACCACAAGGTGTGGGAAAAAGGAGGGCGTTACAGGTTGGTATCAGAGCAGTTGCCATCTCACTACACATACATCAAGCATCCTTCCTGCCACTTCGAAGTAAGTACCTTTCGGTATAATTTATGATAGTAAGCACTTTATAGGATATTTTATGCTTCTAGGATATGTAATTATGAATGACACATTATGGTAGATAATGGAAAGTAATTGCATATTTTATCTACGAAGATAGGTACACGTGTACATAAGAATGATATTTTATTATTTAGAAATTTAAGGGTAGGAGAAGTGGTTATATATTTTAATCACTAGGGTAGAAGAAACCAAATTGCGTGTGTTTTTCTCTGTATATATTTGCGAATTGAAAAAAAAAGAAAAAAAATGGTTTTGTACTGGCTTGGTCGGTTTGACTACTAACCTATGCTTTTTTTTCTTCTTCTTCTTTTCCAATTCCAGATGTTGCATGAGAACTACACTGAGAGGTGCCGCGAGTTGATGGAGCGGATAGAGGATGTTGAGTACAGTCCGACCCGTGGAATTCAAGGCAACATGGGGTTTTTGGATCGGCTATTCTGGAAACTGGAGCAGGAAGGGTTTCCAATCGTGGACGACTATAGAAATGGAGCACTATTACGTTCGCTACCCAATCGTGCGAGAGAGGTCGCTTGTCAGATCTGGGGGCAGCATGGATGCCTGATCTCATATACAGAGTTATGTACGCAGCTTCTCCGCCATGAGTTTCTGGAGGACCTGGGGGACTCGGAGGAAGACCCCAAGATGTACGAGGAGGAGCTCGAGATTTATGAGGAGGACCCCGAGATGTACGAGGAAGATCCCGGGATGATGGAGGAAGACCCTGAGATGCCCGAGGAAGAGATGTTTGAGGAAGACCCCGAGATGTATCTCAAGTTACAAGGCTTGAACATCAAGTTTGGCCAAGTTGTATCTCAAATCAATTAGTACGGCGACGAGACAATCGTTTGGGAGATAGGTTTCCATTCAGATTAAATTTTTTAATCCGTGGACATGGAGAGGTTTCCCATGGATAACCCGGTATTCGCTTATGAAATCCGCCAAGTTATCCAACACCTCCAACACCAACAACTCATACCATTAGAAGAAGTTAAACTTTGTCATGTATCCCCGAGATGGATTAGGATATGACATATAAGTATCTCCATCTTTCTGATTGGGAGGATTCGAGCAATGGAAGAAAAGATTGGAAATATTCTTCCAAATGAATATAGAAGAATGGTTTGCTTTAATAGAAGGATCTGAAACTCCAAAAGACAAAAAAGGAAAACCTCTTCGAAAGAACAAATGGACTAAGGAGGATGTTCAAAGATCCAATGCTCATGATAAGGTAACCAAAAATTCACAACATCTTGAGAAAATGAAGATAAAGCATGTGCCACCTCTACGAGCATAGAGAGCCCAACTCAAGAGGTATAACAATTTTGAGTGTTAAAAGTAAATATCACATTATTTGTTTCGTGTAAGGAGAAAGGGCATTATAAGAGCAAATGCCCAAAATTAATAAAGGAGAAGGGGTTTCAAGGTTGCAAATATAGTCCCACATCGAAACACATGGGAAAGATCATAGGCTTATAAGGAAAAAAGATATCTCTATTGGCATGAGGCCTTTTGGGAAAGCCCAAGAGCAAAATCATGAGGGCTTAGGCCCAAAGTGGACAATATCATACCATTATGGAGATATCTAAATTCCTTTCAGTCCTAACAATCGGTATCAGAGTCAGGTCACTTTTCACAGGACTAACCGTCGGAAGAAGTACGAGCTAGAGCCATGATCCAGAACTAACCATATGGGTTAACCTTGAATAAAGGATGTGTGGGCTTCCATGTCTTGATCAGGAGGACCAGACACTAGGCAGAGAAGTCCTAGTTGCGGCATGGTGATGAAGTCCTAGTAGGTAGAGTGGACTGAGGGGCAGAAAGTCCTGGTGGGTTGAGGATCGAACTTCAAACGGAAAGGGTTTCCGCTTGAGGGGCGCTTGTGGTCCTTTGTTTGAGGGGGGATTGTTGGGGTTGCAAGGTTGCGAACATAGTCCCACATCGAAAACACATGGGAAAGATCATAGGCTTATAAGGAAAAAAGATATCTCCATTGGCATGAGGCCTTTTGGGAGAGCCCAAGAGCAAAACCATGAGAGATTAGGCCCAAAGTGGACAATATCATACCATTGTGGAGATATCTAAATTCCTTTCGGTCCTAATACAAATGGCACCATTGGGAAAGGACAAGCCAAAGGAGGCCAAAACCTTTATACGGACAATGGCAAGGAGCACATTGTGACTTCTCATGCAATCAAAATGCACACTATCAAAATGAATATCCAAAGATGGAGAATCATTTAACAAAAAGAGAGAAAGCTCAAATCTAGGGAGAGCTTCTATGGTATCATTTAATAAAGCAATCTTTTTGGCTCCGCGGGCATGGTGCGATTGGTAATGGCTCACTTGGGTGATCCCTCATTTCCTGGGTTCGATTCCTCCCTGGTAGAGCGCACAGTATGCTTACGGAAGAAATCGTCATAGGCTGCTGCATGGTCTGGCCATCGGGTACCGATATCATCAGTGGTGAAGTCGCCACGTGCCTCCGTCCCACGATTTACCCTTGTTGATTGATGGGGACTCTCATTGAAGGCTGTGGGGCAGGGCCGGTCAGCCAAGCGGATTAGTCGGGCGCAAGCCTAGATACCCCTTGTAAATCGAAAAAAATAAAGCAATCTTTTCATATCATGATCAAAAAAAAAGTTAGACCTAAATTTGATGATTTTAATTCTTATTATCATGAAAATATGAAGCATGATAGCTCTAAGGATATGCTCATATCATATCATACTAGAACTACCTCACCTAAGTACAAGAAAGTAGAAACTGTAGGATCATTTAGTACCGAGAAGGGGAGAGAATCTCGTTTGTTTGAAAAACTATTTTCTTTTCAAAGTATTACAACGAAAATTAATGTAAGATAGACACTTTTCTTTTACTTGGTTCGGAGCCTTCGTCGACTCCTACTCACTACAAAAAAACTCATATATGAATGGGTTTTTTGACTTTCAAGTGTGGTTTTAACTACTCCTACACTTTTATCATGAAACTAATCTTACATAATGTACATATAACAACGATTTCAAATTGCTACTATAGCTATAAATTGTAGAGCGGTTCAAACCACTTTGAAATCATTTAGGTGTAAGAACAGTTTTAAACCGCTTCTATACGTCAAGAATATAAGAGCGATTTTAAAATACCTAAAGTTTAGTATGGTAGACCCACCCTGGGCTGGGTCCGAACCAGACCCAACCATGGGCTCGTAATAGTGTCGAGTACTTGTTTACCTAGTTCTGACCCAAATTAACTGACCATTGGAGTCAAGTTTTTTTTATAGATGTATAGGTAGTAAAAAATCTTTTATTACTACTGAGATTCAAACCTAGGTATCTTAAATTAAAATCTAATATTCTAACCAACTAGACTACAACTATTAAAGTATTTATGTGTTACTTAATTATTTAATAACTAATCAATAATTTCTTATATTATATTATTATTCTTAATAATTAAGAGAAAGTAAGAGAGATATTTATTTATTTATTAATTTATAATTATTTGCCCAAGCCTACAACGAAGGCGTAAATGTTGTGTGGAAAGCCTGGAATGAAAGTTATGGGTTTAGGGAAAAGCATTAATTGTGTTGGTGCCGGAAGTACCAGATCGAACCTTGTTTTGATAAGTGGCTAAGGGTTCAAGTTAAGCATTGCGAGTAAAGTCCTAGGTAAGCTATTGTGGAGATTGTAGGAAAGCCCTAGGTAAGCTAGGCAAGAAGTCTTGAACTACAGGGTTCATCACAAAGTCCTGGTCGGGGATCAGACAACGAATGTTGGTGCCAGAAGCACCACATTGAACCTATTTTTGATAATGGAAAAGGGTTCAAAGTTAAGTTTGTATTGTTCTCTAGTGAATTTACCAAGTATGCAGGAAAGTCCTAGTTCACCTAGGCACGACGTCTTGACCTTCAGGGTTAAGCAAGAAGTCTTGGTCAAGGATTGGGCAAGAAAACCTGGTCGAGGGTTGGGAAAGAAGTCCTGGTCGTGGATTGGGCAATGAAGTCCTAATCCGGAAGATTGGGCAGGAGTCTTAGCCGAGCAAGGATTGGGGACAGAAGTAGAGGTGGGTCGAGATACGGGCGTCTCAAGATCTGGCAGTCTCGGAGGCCGAGCAAAAGTCCAACCGGAAGAGCCGATTGGCAAAAGGTAACTTCTCCTGAGAGGAGTAGGTGAGGATGCGTTCCCTAGAAGAAGGAACAGTAGGCGTCGGTTCGACCTAGGGTTTCATTTTGAAATCCGAAGTTAGAACCAAGACAGCTCTGACTGTGATTCATATGCTTATTATTTATTTTGTACTATTCTTGGACTAACCCTGGTTGCAGGAGTGAAGGGTGATTACTTCTGCATCCCAAGTGCCTGAGATGACTCAGGCGCCCGAGAAGCCAGGCGCCTGATAGGTATTAGGCGCCCAGATGGCATTTCTCAGCGGGGGAGAGGCTGAGCTAGCAGGGTTACTACTAACCGTTTTTTGTCGTGTTACGGTTTCAAATACAATTTAAGTACCGAATTCCTCTAAACTAATGTAGCATAGAGTAACTCGAGTCGTCTCCCAACGAATGTAGTTGGTGCAAGATAAATCTCAGGATCGTATCTTATTGTTTTTGAGTTTTTGGATATGAAACTGGGTTTTGGATTTGAGAGCTATGACTACGAAAAGAAATAGCAGAGCAAGTATTAAATCTACTCTAATTAAGGAAAGACAGTGTAGGTAATGAAATCTAATTTAACCTGACTACAATTGCAGTAAAGAAAAGGACAACTAGAAATTAAGTATCAATGAAACTAAACATGGAACAAAAACCTACAGCATTAAAGAAATCTAATTTCCTAAATTAATTGCATGTAATGAAGACATAAAACTCAAGCAATTGGAAAAGCAATACAAAATAGAAGTTAAGCAACTAAGAAACATCACAATTGAAAGTACTGTTCTAAGAGGCATTTGATCAAACACAGGATAGACATACTAAAAATTACTTCCAGTACGTGCCAATTGATATGGGAAAAATCTATCCAATTCAACATTCATCAATTAAGTCATACATTCAATAATTAACACAAAACAACTCAAAGAACAACACAATTAAACCCCCAAATCTGATGAAGAAGTTGCTGGAAGTATTCTATGAAGGAAATGCTGTGAAGTATCACACGAAACTGCTGGGAAGGATCTCTGCTAGCTACTGGTGTAAGAATCTGCTGTGAAGTAGATAAACATTCCACAATTGACACAAACTGTCATCACTTAACAAACAACACTGTCATCACATAACAAAAAAAATATCAAGAGTAAACATTGAGCTGCAATCAGATTGGGAGTGATGGCTGTAAAAGAATGGATCGGCTGTGAAGGGATGTATCTGCTGTGAAGGAGTGAAACTGCTGCCGAATCTTGCTGAAGGAAGAGTTGCTGTAAAGGAGAACTACTGCTGCAAATTGACGCTGTGAAGAAATCGAATTCAAAAAATTAAGCGGCTGTGATGAAACAAATTGCTGTGAAGAACTATTGAAAAGGTGATCACAATTGCAGAAATCGCAAGACAGTCAAATCTAATTGAATCCAAACGAAACAGGAAATTGCTGTGAAGAACTGGGATTAAATTGCTGAAAATGAAGCTACTGAGACTTCCCTCAACCCGAGAGGAAGCTGGCGAAGGAGATCAACTAGGATTCAGACCCGAAACCCTAGCTGAGTGATGGCGTGCGATGGATGGATCGTCGCTCCCGAGCAACCGCATACAAGAGTGAGATGGCGAAGTTGAAGTCCGGCCGGCGGTGGTGTCGATCGTCAACTAGGGTTGGAACCCCTAACCCTAGCTGTGATATGGTGGCGATGATGAACTCCGGCCGTGGAGTGGATGAAATGAAGAATGCCAGCTAGGGTTCGGAACCCCTGAAACCTAGCTGTGGTCGGTGGCGCTAGGGTGGAGTGGATGAGTGAGTCGGAGTTGATCAGATCGAAATGGGAACCCCTCAAACTCGATCGGTCGATGCTCCGGCCGACTAGGGTTGGAACCCCTAACCCTAGTTGCGGCGACGATGAAGATGGAGGAGGAGAATCGCCGCGAGCAACCTGCGTGTGGAGTCCGATGAAAACCTAGGTCGCGCTTCCCTCTCCCTTTTGTTCTCTTGGCTTCCGCGTGTGGATCTGGCTCAGCCAACTTCAACTCTGGTCCAGCTCATCCAAGCCAGCACTCGAGTTCAGCCCTCTGATTCAGCTCAGTCAGTTGAGTTCAGCTCAGCCTTAGCCCAGCTGTTGGTTTAGTTGTGTTTGGACTCAGAATTGATTCGATTCAGCAATTGGTTCAGCTCAATTCAATCCTTGGATTCATCTCAGTTAAGTGGTCCGGTCAGCAGCTGGTTTCAAATCACTTCAGCCCTGGTCCAGCTTGAGTTCAGTCTTGATTCAGCCTGGGTTTAATCTCAGCCTAGCTCATCAGTTGGTTCAACCAACCCAGCTAGCAGTTGGGTCAGCTAACTCAGCCTGATCTCACAGCTCCAATCTTTAATTCATTAGCAACGGACGGCTGAGATCGATTTGGCTTCATCCAACGGTCGGATCTCTTCATATCTGAGCCAAACTCCACAGATCCTAATCAATGGTCCTGATCTACCTGTCCACAGCTCGGATTGACCAGATCAGTGGAGGATGGTCCAGATCTTCCCTTTTCTTGAATGGATGGTCTAGAAAATCTTGAACTTGATCCAACGATCAGATCTCTTCCGATCTGGCTGAAATTTTTAGATCTTGATCTATGGCCATGATTGATTCTATCTTGGATTCGGATCGACCAGAAGTTGACCGATGGCTCAGATCTAGCAATTCTCTGGAATGCACGACTCGTATTAATCCGATGCTTGATCCTTTTGATCTGGATCCAATCTTGACTCAAGTCTGACATAATTTGATCTAGGTCCATGATCAATTGAAGCCTACAAAATGATATTTAAATTTAGTACCAAAAATATCCCAAATATACAAAGATTAGAATTAAATGCCAAAATAAAGGGAATACATGAAACCTAATAAAATTGCAAACTTAAGCATATAAAATGTGGATCAAACATGGATTTAAGAGCCGAAAATAATCAACAAAATGATGGTTATCAACTCCCCCCCCACTTATTCTCTTGCACGTCTCGGGCAAGTAAACAAAATTAAAAGAAAACAACATTTCTCCCAAACATTACATCCCCTATCAATACTTTAAGAAATAATAAAAGAAAGTTACTTAGGATCATCAAGTCTCAAGCATCCATGTATTTATGGTTCCAAATCTCACATAAGTCAAAAACATGGTAATTTCATCAACTTGAATGAACTAAGCATGACAAAAACCTCACAAGATGGATATATACACTGATGCTCACAAAAATAATAGATCTAGAAGTGGAGTTCTCTCAAAGCATTCATGACATTGCACTACCATATGCTTGCTTATCTTCTACTTCTCCACTACTATAACATAAGTACATAAATCAAGAGGGCTTTTCAATGAATAATAATGAAACCAAGTGTTAAAAGAAAACAAGAATGGTAAATAACAAAGAAGATAATAGAGAGCATGAAAGAGGATCAAAGAGAAGATGAGAGCATTGAGGTAATTAACATGATGTATACAATCAAACAATAGTCCAAAGTAAATAACTCAATCAAACCTTCAACACTCAAAATTCTCCTTCCACATTCTCAATGCACTACACATTTACCATTTACAACATCTCTCAAAGTGCATGTAGGGATCAACAACTTCACTCTTGAGATTCTCTAATAAAGATATCAAATGAGTACACATCAAGAAAATATTCCTTTTTGTTCATCACTAACAAAATCTCGAATGCTTGAGGAATTTTTTTTTTTCACATAGAGAGATTTTTTTTCATTCTTTTCTCTCTTTTTTTTCACTTTTTTTTTGCATCTTTATTTTTTTTTCTATCTCTCTTTATTTTTTTTTTTCACATAGAGAGATTTTCTTTCCTTTTTTTTCAAAGAGTGATTTTTTTTTTCACACAAGCATTCATCCATATACACTTGTCTCCCCCCCCCCCCCCCCCCCCACACTTAAAACTTGCCCGTCTCGGGCAATGTAGCAAAGCATGATAATCACCTAAAACTCACAATAATAGAGGCTGATAATAGAGAAATAATAATGTAACTCATCATGCAATCACCCCATGCTCTCATCGCATGCTCCAGGGAAGAATAAGCTAACAAAGATATGACAGTGAGAATATAGCGACAATGAGAGGATCTGAAAGACAATGAGACAGGAAAGTAATAGGTGAAACGCTCTCTAGTAACAATAGCAAGGTAGAGGGAAAATTAAGAGTTCAACAAGAAAGGTTGCCTCTATCATATTCATGTAAGCTTATGTTAATGTAATTTCAAAAAGAATCAAAGCAAGTTCTAGAGTGTCAAGTATCACAAATGCTATCACATATAAGAGGATTAAGGATAGGCATGGCAATATCCTCACTAGGTGATCAATAAAATGTCATGCTTAATCCAACAAGATAGAGTCTATCACCACAACAAATGACTAAATGCAATTAATATCCCCAAGCATACCAAGGAAACCAAAACTCGATAATCAGACTTAACTATCTTTTATGATTCTCAAAGCATAATAAAGGAACATGTAAGGAGATACAACTCGAAATCAAACAAGATTTATTCAAAGCCAAACAAAATGCAGAATGAGGAAACAAAGTATAAATGCAAAGTATAAAAGTAAACAAACATGCGAGTATAAACATAAAGAAAAACAAGAAAAGGAAAGTAAAGGAACAAACTCCCCTTTATTCCTGGCGGCCGGAGTCTATCAAGAAGTAGCCTCCATCGTGGTAGTGGAGGAGTCTGGGTGGATGAGAGAATTAAGACTCCCCCACACTTGAACTTTACAAAAATCTACTCCGGTGGCCGCAGGCGATTTAGGTACAAGATCCATTAAAGGAATGGAGTGCTATGAATTAAAGTAAGATCTTCTCCTCCCTCTTTATGCCTTTTGAAAGTTCTTCCAGGAGGTTGGAGTCTGTTCAGATGGAGCACCCACTCCATAAGTCTTCTAGATTCGGCAAAACAATGTAATACCCCTCTCAAGCGTGCAGGGCAAGACAGAAATGAAATAATATCAGTCTCTGCATGAAATGTATCCAAAAATGCATCAGATCCAATAAAATCAGTTTCTGGTATCTCAATGAATTTTTCACAATAAAAATCCACCAAGGGTAATTCAAGAAACATATCACCACCAATGAAATCTATTTTGGATAGCTCAATGGAATTTTCATAATTATTTTCCAACAAGAATGTATCAAGCAATGCATTACAACCACTGAAATCAATTTGAGGTACCTCCATAAGTTTTTCACACTCAACTTCAGCATAAGATATAGCAAGAGATTCATCACAATAAACAATTTCAAGTTCAGGCTCTTCTAAAAATTTTTCACACTCCATATCTAGATGTATCAAAAGATTCATCATAGCAAACAACATCAATTTGGGGCACTTCTAAAAAGATTTTACAATCCATATCCACAGTTTGAAGCACCTCTATGCAATCTTCAAAAGAAATAGGAGGAATACTTACCTGATCTTGCTGAAGAATACCTGGAGGTTCTATATGAGTAGATGAAATTATTAGTTCCTCCTGGTAATGAGCAATCTCCTCTTCAGGTTCAGGTTCTGGTGATTCTTGGGTTCTTGCTTTCACTATGCAAGTCCCTACACTTCCTGGTTTGTCCTCTGAATCTTCTAATGTATCCATCACTGTTGGTGGTCCCTAGGGCTTAGTGCAATTCCCTACACCTGTAGAATCATCTCCTATGGATGCTTCTTCAGTAATTTCTGCAGCAACAATATTAGAAAGATTAGGACCATCAATAACACTATCATTACAAAATAAAAGATGAGAAGGGTCCTGTAGTGCTTCAGAATCCTCTTCTTGAGCTGAAACATTTGGAATTGAATTTTGAACAAGAACTTCAGGAGGAATGTATGTTGTAGGATTCCTAATTTTGATGACTTCTTCTTCTTCTTCTATCAACTTCCAAATTAGTTTATGATCATACCCCTTAAAATCCTGAGTAGCCTGAGGAGACAATTGTCCTTCTTCTTCTGTTTGATTCATTTGATCAACCAATTTTTCAAGGCATCTTCCATGGTTTTGAAGCTTGGTATAGAACTCATGTTGGTCTTGAAATGTAGCAAAAGGTTGCTGAAGACCATGAGTAGTCTGTGAATTCTGAAATTGGAACTGTTGGGGATGCTCAAATGGTTGAATGGGCTGATTAAACTGCTGAAATGGCTGATAATTAGGATGTTGTTGCTGGAAATTATTGTTCTGAAAATTCTGAAATTAGGGCAGGCATTGTTGATTGAATTGTTGAAATACTTGAGGTTGAAAATTCTGAGTATCTTGCTGAAAATTCTGACCTTGAAACTGGAAATCTTGCTGACATGGTTGAAATTGTGGCTGAGAAAACTGATTTGTTTGTTGAAAATTTGAATAAGGCTGTTGAAAATTTGGATTGAACCCTTGCTGAAAATTTTGAAATTGTGGTTGAAACTGCTGTGGTGACTGATTAAATGTTTGGTACTGCTGCAAATCTGAATAGGGCTGTTGAAATTGTTGAAAAGGCTGACATTGTGGCTGCCCTTGCTGAAATTGATAACTTGGTTGTTGAAAATTTGATTGGGATTGCTGAAAATATTGGTTCTGCTGTTGAAATTGTTGACACGGCTGTTGATAAGTAGATGAAAACATTCTGAACTGGCAGTCCTGTCACAAAACAAACAAAATGGCAGCAACCGTATACAAAAGATAAAGCAATCAAGAATAAAATCAAAAGATATAATTATCAAGCACCACTACATTCCCCGGCAACGACGCCAAATTTGATAATCGTTTTTTGTCGTGTTACGGTTTCAAATACAATTTAAGTACCGAATTCCTCTAAACTAATGTAGCATAGAGTAACTCGAGTCGTCTCCCAACGAATGTAGTTGGTGCAAGATAAATCTCAGGATCGTATCTTATTGTTTTTCGGTTATTGGATATGAAACTGGGTTTTGGATTTGAGAGCTATGACTACGAAAAGAAACAGCAAAGCAAGTATTAAATCTACTCTAATTAAGGAAAGACAGTGCAGGTAATGAAATCTAATTTAACCTGACTACAATTGCAGTAAAGAAAAGGACAACTAGAAATTAAGCATCAATGAAACTAAACATGGAATAAAAACCTACAGCATTAAAGAAATCTAATTTCCTAACTTAATTGCATGTAATGAAGACATAAAACTCAAGCAATTGGAAAAACAATACAAAATAGAAGTTAAGCAACTAAGAAACATCACAATTGAAAGTACTGTTCTAAGAGGCATTTGATCAAACACAGGATAGACATACTAAAAATTACTTCCAGTACGTGCCAATTGATATGGGAAAAATCTATCCAATTCAACATTCATCAATTAAGTCATACATTCAACAATTAACACAAAACAACTCAAAGAACAACACAATTAAACCCCCAAATCTGATGAAGAAGTTGCTGGAAGTATTCTATGAAGGAAATGCTGTGAAGTATCACACGAAACTGTTGGGAAGGATCTCTGCTAGCTACTGGTGTAAGAATCTGCTGTGAAGTAGATAAACATTCCACAATTGACACAAACTGTCATCACTTAACAAACAATACTGTCATCACATAACAAAAAAAATATCAAGAGTAAACATTGAGCTGCAATCAGATTGGGAGTGATGGCTGTAAAATAATGGATCGGCTGTGAAGGGATGTATCTGCTATGAAGGAGTGAAACTGCTGCCGAATCTTGCTGAAGGAAGAGTTGCTGTAAAGGAGAACTACTGCTGGAAATTGACGCTGTGAAGAAATCGAATTCAGAAAATTAAGCGGCTGTGATGAAACAAATTGCTGTGAAGAACTATTGAAAAGGTGATCACAATTGCAGAAATCGCAAGACAGTCAAATCTAATTGAATCCAAATGAAACAGGAAATTACTGTGAAGAACTGGGATTAAATTGCTGAAAATGAAGCTACTGAGACTTCCCTCAACCCGAGAGGAAGCTGGCGAAGGAGATCAACTAGGATTCAGACCCGAAACCCTAGGTGAGTGATGGCGTGCGATGGATGGATCGCCGCTCCCGAGCAACCGCATACAAGAGTGAGATGGCGAAGTGGAAGTCCGGCCGGTGGTGGTCTCGATCGTCAGCTAGGGTTGGAACCCCTAACCCTAGCTGTGATATGGTGATGATGATGAGCTCCGGCCGTGGAGTGGATGAAATGAAGAATGCCAGCTAGGGTTCGGAACCCCTGAAACCTAGCTGTGGTCGGCGGCGCTGGGGTGGAGTGGATGAGTGAGTCGGAGTTGATCGGATCGAATCGGGAACCCCTCAAACTCGATCGGTCGAAGCTCTGGCGGTGAAGGAGGATGAACGAGTCGGGAACCCCTCAAACTCGATTGATCGAAGCTCCGGCCGACTAGGGTTGGAACCCCTAACCCTAGTTGCGGCGATGATGAAGATGGAGGAGGAGAATCGCCGCGAGCAGCCTGCGTGTGGAGTCCGATGAAAACCTAGGTCGCGCGTCCCTCTCCCTTTTGTTCTCTTGGCTTCCGCGTCTGGATCTGGCTCAGCCAACTTCAACTCTGGTCCAGCTCATCTAAGCCAGCACTCGAGTTCAGCCCTCTGATTCAGCTCAGTCAGTTGAGTTCAGCTCAGCCTTAGCCCAGCTGTTGGTTCAGTTGTGTTTGGACTCAAAATTGAATCGATTCAGCAATTGGTTCAGCTCACTTCAATCCTTGGATTCAGCTCAGTTAAGTGGTCCGGTCAGCAGCTAGTTTCAAATCACTTCAGCCCTGGTCCAGCTTGAGTTCAGTCTTGATTCAGCCTGGGTTCAATCTTAGCCTAGCTCATCAGTTGGTTCAACCAACCCATCCAGCAGTTGGGTCAGCTAACTCAGCCAGATCTCACAGCTCCAATCTTTAATTCATTAGTAACGGACGACTGAGATCGATTTGGCTTCATCCAACGGTCGGATCTCTTCAGATCTGAACCAAACTCCACAGATCCTAATCAATGGTCCTGATCTACCTGTCCACAGCTCGGATTGACCAGATCAGTGGCGGATGGTCCAGATCTTCCCTTTTCTTGAATGGATGGTCTAGAAAATCTTAAACTTGATCCAACGGTCAGATCTCTTCCGATCTGGCTGAAATTTTCAGATCTTGATCTATGGCCATGATTGATTCTATCTTGGATTCGGATCGACCAGAAGTTGACCGATGGCTCAGATCTTGCCGTTCTCTGGAATGGACGGCTCCTATTAATCCGATGCTTGATCCTTTTGATCTGGATCCAATCCTTACTCAAGTCTGACCCAATTTGATCTAGGTCCATGATCAATTAAAGCCTACAAAATGATATTCAAATTTAGTGCCAAAAATATCCCAAATATACAAAGATTAGAATTAAATGCCAAAATGAAGGGAATACATGAAACCTAATAAAATTGCAAACTTAAGCATATAAAATGTGGATCAAACATTGATTTAAGAGCCGAAATAATCAACAAAATGATGGTTATCAGTTACGACGTCTGCATCTCCGGCACCCCAAGTATCCCAGGCGCCCAAGACCAGAGGATAGGTGTTTGGCCGAGTCTGCGGATAAGTACGCGCCCGATTCGCTACACGTGGCAGGCGCCCCATAAGCCTCAGGCGCCCGAGAACTGCATATATAAGGGGGTTCAGTCGTTGCTTTCCAACATCAATTTCATTCAATGCAAAAAGGCTTTCTTGCAACTCAAGCACTCCAACGCTCTTCAGACTTCTTCCGTGCTCGAGTTTTTCCGCGACGCAAACGATCAAGATCGATGACACGTTGCCCAAGACACTACGCAACCATTATTGTGTCGTCGGTATAATATTAATTCGTTGTTTCAATTCTATACTTTAAACTACATATTTGTAACTTGCATTCGACTTATAGAATTGCCCAACAAAAATGGTCAAGGACCGTGGGCTTTGGAGTAGGAGCCGTTAAAGTCTCGGAACCAAGTAAAAAAAATACGTTAGCATTGTGATTTTATTCTTCTGCTGTGTTTATGATTATTTCAAAAATTTTACGTAATTACTATTCACCCCCCTCTATTGATTACAACGATCCCACAAGTGGTATCAGTGCGGGTTTCTCAACCTTGGTGAAATCGCCAACTGAGTAGTTTTTCGGTTGTTTTTCGTTAGTTTTTTTAAAAAAATATTTTCTCATTTTTCGAGGTTGGTGCAACACCACTCGAATTAATTTTTAGTTTATTCTTTTTTATAATGCACTACTAATCCAAGATAAAGTCTTGGAATGAGCTTTTTTATTTTATTTTTTTCAGGAATATTAAATGGCCATGCAAGAAGGCTACAACACCGCTCGCCATCCTCTATTCTCCGGTGAGGACTTCTCCTACTAGAAGAGTAGAATGGAGGTCCTCCTGAAAACTCAGGTGGAAATGTGGATCATCATCCAGTCTGGACTGGAGATCCCGAAGAACTCTCATGGAGAAGTTCAAGGATTCTCTGAGTGGGACGCTGCACTCAAGAAAAAGTTAGAAGCAGATGCAAAAGCAACTCAAACCCTCCAGTGTGGGCTGACAAAGGAAGAACACAATCGCGTTGGCCCGTTCAACAGCGCTAAGGAATTATGGAATAAATTGATTGAGCTGCACGAGGGGACATCGGACACGAGAATCAGTAAGCGAGATCTCCTTCTCAACAAGGTGTACACGATCAAAATGCAAGATGGTAAAACAGCTGCATAGCTACATGCGAGGATCCAAGAACTTATGAACAGTTTGCACACAATAGGTCACAAGGTAGAAAACCGTGATCTAATCTGGTACACCCTAAACTCATTCCCAAGGAATTCATTGTGGGCATCAATGGTAGATGCTTACAAGGTTTCTAGGAACTCTTCAGATATTAAGTTAGATGAATTTTTTTTTCTGAATTAGAACTCCACGAATAGACTATCATTTCACAGGTCGAGAAGGGGTTAGCTCTTTTTGCAGGAAAAGTCCCTGCAAAGCTAAAGAAGAAAAAGGTGCAACCGATACCTGAGTCAGATTCCAACTCAGAATCTGACGATGATGGAATCAATTATCCGGAGCTGGTCTGGATGGCCCGAAGCCACTACAAAATGATCAAGGGCCAAAGAAAGAAGAAGAAGGCAAACCAACAAAAGGATGATCCAACCGAACCTTCTACCAGCCAGAAAGCCAAAAGCAAAGTAACCTGTAATGGGTGCAACAAGAAGGGCCACTTGTAACGACCCGGAAAATTCTCTTAATATTTTCTTTAAAATATTAGGCATGTCTAGATAATTTTTCGAAGGATCTAGAAATATTAGTACGAACCTTAGCCTTGAAACCCAAGGTTCTCTCATTTAAATTGAGAGAAACTAAGTACTAAGGGGCCTTATAGGGGCTTCTAGTGCCATTATTATGGGTGGTTTTAGGTAGAATTTAATATAAAAATAGATGGATTGTAATGAAAAATATTAACATAATTAGGGGGGAATTTTTAAGGAATTTTTGAAAATAATAGGAAATAAATTAAAAAATAAAATAGAAAATTAGTGCATGCACCAAGGATTGAACCTTGGACCTAGTATACAACCATGCATGCACTAACCAATTCACCTAGCAAGGGAGTGCTATGAGGGAATGAAGATGATATTAGTTAAGGTGTAGGAAATGAAGAGTCATCAAGGGAAGAGGCACCATGACTCTTCATTTACCCCTTTTCAAAATGATATAAATAGGGAAAGGAAGTTACAACTTCCCTTCTCTTCTTCATTTCTTCTTCCTCCTTGCTTTGGCCGAAAATTCAAGGTGCTCTTCCCCTTGAGAAAAGTTCCACCAAGGACTCTATTTGGAAGATCTAAGGCCCCCCATACAAGGATAGAAGGACTAAGGAGAATTTAGAGACAAGGAGGTTCTCTTGTTATCTTTTATCCAAAGTTGTAAGCAAGATCAAGGAAGGTAAATCCCTCTCGCCTGTGGTATGATAGCTTTCAAAGTTATATGTCATGATCTAAGTCTTATTGGCATGATATGTTGTAAAAAAAATCCATGAAAAGGGCATGAAGGTTTCGGCCAAGGCACATCGTGAGCTAGAAATCATGTTAAAGACTTGATTTATATTTGCAAATGGTTACATATGATAGGTGAAGTATAAAAGCATGATGTTTGAAGTTTTAGGGCACCCTAAGAACCCCTTAGGGTTTCGGCCACTTTCAAGATTAGACATAGGTTTAATCTTCAATTCTCCAAGCATGCTTAGTATGTCTTGTTATGATATAGTATGGATGAAAGTAGTGATTTGTATAAATTTTCTATGGGTTTGTTACCCTTATGGGTTTCGGCCAAGTCATGTACTAGGGCTAGGGCTTAGTGTTAAGTCCAATCAAGGGTTAAATTGGTCTTCCATGGTATGATATGCAAGGTATAGGATGTTAATCTTACCCTAGGAAAATTTTCTATGAACTTAGTTTTCTTCAAGTTTCGGCCAAGACCCCAAACTTAGGGTTTGGTTTGGGTTCGGGTCTCAAGAATGCATGTTATAAATTACCATGATGCTAGTATATTTTTAAGCATGATGTAAGGGCCTCCATGTGACTGAAATCCTAGTTGATGTGTTATATAACATGACTTTGTATGCTTGATGTTAGGTTATATTTTAATCATGAATATTTAGATCATATGCCATGGATACATGTAATTGATGTAGAAGTAGGTTATGATAAATATAATAAAGCATGAATATTGATAAATGCTTATAATGGATTTATGATTCATGAAGATATATATACATGTTTTATGATGAATGCTATGAACCCTAGTAGTAGGTGTTAGGATTATATGTAGCTTCTCATCCATGTCTTATGATGAATACTAGGATTATGTATGCTAGATAAAATGTGTCATGTATGAGGTGTATGTTTATTATGTATCATGATCATGCAAGCTTGATGAACCTGGATAAGGTTATGACTAGAACCATGATTATGCATGTATGTCCTATTATGTGAATAAAGAATGATAAGTATGAATGAAAGTGATGGTTATGCCTTAAGTATGTATGATAAGTATGAATGATAAGTATGAATGATGAAGGCATAACGATGATATGAAATAAGTATGAATGATAAGTATGAATGACAAGTATGAATGATGAAACATGCATGTTTATTTTTATGTATGAGGCTTGTACCGGACCGAAGTAAGGGTCCAAGGGATGGGCACCTTAAGAACGCCCCGGTTCTGGACTACCGACTATGCTGTCCACGGTTCTGGCACTACCGAAGCTGTGCAACAGGGATGGGCACCTTAAGAACACCCCGGTTCTAGGACTACCGACTATGCTGTCCTTACCTTAGTAGGTTGAGGCTAGCTACCTCATATTTACTTAGGGATGCACGCTTATGATGTATGTATGTGGTACAAGCCGCCCCAATGATGTTATGTTTATGTTAAGCATTTAAACGTATGATTTCAAAACTAAGCATCTTTATGTAGTAAATGCATTTGACTCATTCATACATCCATGTTATGCATCGCGCCGAGGTAAGTATATTTTATGCTTGTGTTTATGCTCATATTTCATGTCATGTATAAGTATGCTTTATGTTCATATATGCTAAGAATTATGTTATGATAAGTATGCCTATGTTCATGTATGCTAAGAACTATGTCATGATAAGTATGCCTTATGTTCATGTATGTTAGGAATTATGCCAAGTATAAGTATGTTCCATGTCATGTATGTATGTTTTACGCTCATGTATGTTAAGATTTATGCCATGTTAAGTAGGTTGTAGATCTATGGTGATGTTAGAAATCATGTTATGTTAGTTGTTCATATGCTTATGACTTATGCTATGACTATGCTTATGTCTATGTTCGAAGTTATGTTATGTCAGATACTTGATATGTTTATGTTTAAGTGACGTATGGTTTTAGTGAGTAGGAAAGGGTTTTACTAAGCCTATGCGCTTATAGTTTTATTTTCCTCGTATCGCAGATCAAGCAAGAGGCTATTAAGGGAAGCCGCAGGAGAGGCAGAAGCATGTGTGTGTGTAGCAGTGACTTGGCAAAAGATTCTCGTATTCTCACATAATGCATGTCTTGGGAGTGAAAATGTTTTCTTAAATTTGATGCTACGTTTTATGGTTATGACTAATAGATGACTTAAGACTTATGATGCTACTTTTATGGATAAGTACATACTGCTTATGATGATTATGAATAAGTCATGGAATGGTTAAGTTATGATATGATGTCATGTATGAATGTTCCATGTGTTTAGTTGCATGATTAAAAGCATGTTTAGAAAAAAAATGTTTCCGCTGCATTAAGATGTTTTTTATGCACATGTATGTTTAGCGTAACGACGCCTATCTCGCCACACCAAGAGGTGTGGGAGAAAGGCGGGCGTTACACCACTACAAATCGAAGTGTCCTATCTTGAAGGAAAACAAGAAGAACCGGAGGAAGAAGGATCTTTAAGCTATGTGGGACGAATCATCTTCAGAAGAAGAAGAAGAAGTACCACACACCAACCTCCTCGCGCTGACTAGAAGAAGTACCACACACCAACCTCCTTGCGCTGGCTGCTTCGAAAAATCTCGACACTGAATCAGAATCGGAATCGGAATTGGAAGAAAATGTCGGAACCGGAAGACTCTTAATTTCGGAAGACGGGCAATAACAGTATGAGGTTACCGCGAATCTCGGCTTTTCAATTTAATTTCTTATTTGTCTCGTAAGTTGGCCAAAGCCAATGTTAGCGTTGAATCCCTCCAATAGGAAGTCAAAATCCTAAAAGATGGAGTCAACTCTAGCTCCTTAACTGAACCAGTTCAGGAAGGTACCTCCACTCAAGCCCAAAAACATGAGGAGGAGAATTCCTCCTTGAAATCTCAGGTGAAGGAACTTAGAGTTGCATTGGAACGATTTTCCTTGGCTTCCAAGAGTCTTGACATGATTCTTGGAAAACAAAAATCAGTTCTGAATGAATTTGGACTTGGTTATCGAACCAACTCACGATACAGATCTTACTACTCTATGTTGAAGCCAAGAGAACCCGAGTCCAAGCATGGGTCCCAAAATTATGCTTGGCAAATCAAGCAGGACCAATCCAATATTGGATTCCCAAGGACAAGATTCACATCTTGCCTAACCCATACCGAGGCTTTAGTCCAGGGGGAGCCAATATAAAAGCCATTTTTATAATTAGATAAAATTTTTTTTGACTGTTTGATGCTTGTTTATTTCATTTTCTACAAGAATATTATGCTTAGACATAGGAACGGTTAGATAAGGATCTGACTTAATTGAAACTTGCACAACCAAGTATTAGGGTGGGGCGAGATGATAGTATGTTAGGGAAACTTGTCTAAAAAGTCAGGTAGGGTAAGACGTACCCTATTTAGTCCATTAGTCAGGTGAAACTAACCGAAGCTACCTCGTCAAATCTTCAACTAGTTAGACTAGGGTTTCTCCATAAGTAATTTGAGAATAAAATTTCTTTAAAAGACTTTATCTAGGAAAGAGTTGATGATCCAATAAGGCTATGGCCAAAGAAGACCTCTGTGCCTCGCCAAGACCTAGAAGTCGATTATCGAAATTTATTTTTAACTTATTAATTATTAATCCTAAATCTAACACAAGTTTCAATTAAATCATAGTGTTAACATAAAACCAAGATAAAATTAATATATCTCACAAAATAGATAAGGATACCTATGTTGTCACTTAGAAATGGGTGAGATGTGTAGGACCAAATAATATAGTCCAACTCAAACAACTCAATTAATTTCACCCTTAATATTCATTTAATTAAATTCAAAAATTTAACTTAATTCAATTTAACATTTAAAAAAAAAGTCAACTTAATATTTTCAAAATTCAATATAACATTTTTAAAATTCAACTTAATAACTTCAAAATTCAATCTATCATTTTTTAAATTCAACTTAACATTTTTAAAATTTAAACTTAATATTTTCAAAAATTAAATCTAACATTTTTTAAATACAACTTAATATTCTCAAATTTCAATATAACATTTTTAAAATTCTACTTAATATTTTCAAATTTTCAATTTAACATTTTTAAAATTCAACTTAATGTTTTCAAAAACGTAATTTAATATTTTCAAAATTTAATTTACCATTTTTAAAATTCAACTTAACATCTTCAAAAATTCAATTTAACATTTTTAAATTAAACTTAATATTCTCAAAAATTTAGTTTAACAATTTTTAGGTTGAAAACCTATCTTACAAAAATATTCATAGGAATAACATGACCGATAACCCAGACTGGGTGAGACAGATTAGACAGTCAAATTCAATCAATCTATCCTTACACCTCTACATAAATGGATCCAAATCAGAATACTTTATGTGTAGGAACATAATGGTTTGCACCAGTGGATGATGGATAGTTGATACTCCAGACATATGACTGGGGATAAATTGAAGTTCACTAAAATCAAGTATAAAAATCTAGGGTCAGTGGCATTGGGGAACAATGCCACACTTAAGGTAATTGGGTCAGGTAATATTGAGTTAAATTCAGATTTTATTATCAAAAAGGTTTTATTGGTTGATAATTTTAAATTTAACTTGCTTAGCATTAGTCAGTTATGTGATACTGGTTACGTAGTCACCTTCACAAACTCTGTCTGCCTTATTAGGAACTTACATGACTCAGAAATAACCCTTAAGGGAGTAAGGAAAAATAATATCTATACTATTAATCTGCCATCAACACCTAAGTATCTTTTCACCCAACATGAAGAAACAAACCTTTGGCATAGGAGACTAGGTCATACTCACACAAAATTAATTTCTAAATTAAGTCAAAATATGCTAGTTAAGGGAATTCCAAAAATTAAAAACATTGAAATTTCAATCTGTAACCCATGTCAACAAGGTAAACAAAAAAATCAACCCACAAATCTACTCAATCAGACTTAACCCAAGCCACACTTGAACTCCTACACCTAAACCTATTTGATTCTCATGGAGCCAAGTCACTAAGTGAAAATCGATACTGCTTAGTAATTATCGATGATTATTCTAGATTTACCTGAGTTAGGTTTTTTAAAACCAATGATGAAATATTTGAATTATTTAACAACTTATGTAAAATGCTAGAAAATCAAAAAGATACCCAAATTAAATGAATAAGAAGTGATCATGGGGGAGAATTTGAAAATCAAAAGTTTAATGAATTATGTAAAATAAATGGCTATATTCATGAATTTTCCTGCCCAAAAACCCCCCAACAAAACGGGATAGTTGAAAGGAAAAATAGAACACTTCAAGAAGTCGCTAGGACCATGCTTAATGAATATAGCCTAACCAATCAATTCTGGGCAAAAGCAATAAACACCGCCTGTTATATTCAAAATAGGGTACTAATAAATAAAAAACACAATAAAACACCTTATGAAATATATTACCAAAGAATACCCAACTTATATTGTCTAAGGGTGTTTGAGTGTAAGGTACATATACTAAATACAAAAGACTATCTAGGAAAATTTTAATTTAAATCAATCCCAAGAATTTTTGTAGGATACTCAACCACGAGTCGGGCATATAGGTTCTATAACAAACATACCCTTAGAATTGAAGAAATCACGAATGTTATATTTGACGAAGAAATCATAACAAAACCCAACTCAATTAACTTAATCAATTCGTCAAAATCAACTACTTCTAATCAAGATCAAGATGAAATTGAACTAACAATTGAACCAACAACTGAACCAACAATTGAACCAACAATTGAACAAACAATTGAACTAATGATTGAACCAGTAATTGAACCAATAACTGAACCAATAACTGAACCAATTCAAACTGTTGAACCTGTTCCAACTCGAAACCTACCAGCTGGACCTGAGGCTGAACCAAGTTCTAGAAAATCTAAGAAACCAGACTAAATCACCCAACTAACCAAATTATGGGTGATCCAACCTTAGGGGTTAGAACAAGGTCCTCCTATAGGAACCTAAGTCAAGTTGCACTAATTTCGAATATAGAACCAAAAACTATAGAAGATGCCTTACCTGACCCAGACTGGATCGTAGCTATGCAAGAGGAACTAACACAATTTGAAAGAAACCAAGTCTGGGACTTAGTGCCTAAACCAGAAAGTAAGTCTATAATAGACACTATGTGGGTATTTAGGAATAAGTTGAACGACTAAGGTGAAATAGTAAGTAATAAAGTTCGCTTAGTAGCTAAAGGAGTTAGTCAAGTTGAGGGGTTAGACTATGATGCAACCTATGCCCCTGTAGCTAGACTTGAGTCAATTAGGATGCTACTAGCCTTTGTAGCCCATAAGGGATTTAAATTATACCAAATGGATGTTAAGTATGCTTTCCTGAATGGTTTTATAAAAGAGGAAGTCTATGTAGGACAAGCCCCAGGCTTTGAGGATCTTGACTACCCTAATTATGTGTTCAAACTTAGGAAAGCCCTTTACGGATTAAAACAAGTACCTAGGACTTGGTATAATAGATTATCAACCTATCTAATTTCTAAAGGTTTTAACCAAGGTCAAATCGACTCAACCCTATTTGTTAAGACTTTAGAGAAGGATAATTTTATAGCCCAAGATGTCGTAGATGATATAATTTTTGGTTCAACAAACACTAACTTCCTAAAAGACTTTATTAAAATTATGGAAAATGAATTTGAAATGAGTCTAATGGGGGAATTAAACTTCTTTTTTGGTTTATAAATTAAACAAACCAAAGATGGAAACTACGTTCACTAGTCAAAATATAGAAAAGAATTAATTAAGAAATTTAAAATGGATAATTCAAAGAATTTAAGTATTCCTATGGCCACAAATGCAAAAATAGATAATGATCTTGAAGGTAAGCCAGTTGACTTAAAATATTATCGAAGTATTATCGGATGATTGCTTTACCTAACTGCTAGTAGACCTGATATACTATTTTTAGTAGGTATTTGTGTCAGGTACCAAACTTGTGCTAAGGAGTCCCACTTAACTGCAGTTAAAAGGATACTTAGATATATTAAGGGCATAATAAATGTAGGCATATGGTACCCTAGGACGTCTAATTTTGAATTGTTAGGATTTTCTAAGTCAGATTATGTAGGGTGTAAATTAGATAAAAAAAGTACGAGTGGATGCTGTCAATTACTAGGACAAAGTCTAGTTAGCTGGTGCAGTGGAAAGCAACATTGTGTTGCCTCCTCCACAACTGAAGCAAAATATGATATCCTAGGGGAATGTGTAGCCCAACTTTTATGGATGGTACATACCCTTAAGGACTTCAACCTAGACTACACCCAGACTAAGGTATTAGTTGACAATTTAAGTTCAATCAATCTTACCAAGAATCCTATTCATCATTCTATAACTAAGCATATAGAAGTTAGACACCACTTTGTTAGGGATCACGTAGCTAGGGGCGAAATCGTACTTACACATGTAGACTCAAAATCTAACCTAGCCGATATTTTCACTAAACCACATCCTGAATCTGAGTTCAGTTCACTAAGAAGGCAGTTAGGAATGTGCTTAGTAGAATAGGATTGTTTTTTACTATTCTTTATTTTTTTCAAAAATATCATATTATTTTAAGAAAAATCATTTTTTTAATCATATTTTTCAACTAAGTTTTGAATTTTTAAATGTTTTTCTGACATAGTTTTTTTTCAAAAATTTTACCCCTTCAAAACTCGGGTTTTCGATGTAATGGACTTAGCTTAGGACTTAACCCTAGAAATGCATGCTCCTATAGATCTAGAAGCTAGCATCTCACAAGCACATTAGGGTACTTTGATTGATAACCTAGATTGGGTTGAGATGCTTAGGTCTATGCCTTGGCTCAAGATTCTTTAAGTCAGTGCATCAAGAGCAGTTGGGGTGATAAATACATTTGAACAGCAATCAAGTTAAGTATTCACGCATAGAAAGTCTAACTTGATCAGGCTACTTAACTTGACTAATCCAAGTGAAAGCTGTTGTTATATAATAGTTATTAAGTAGCTAACTGGGTTAGATAGGGACCGAAAGAAGTTAATTTGATAATTTTTTATGAAATGTTTTTTCATGCATGGACTCACTAGTATGTTAACTAGGTTCAAAATTTATTACTTGGGTCAAACTGAGCTCAATTCAATTACTTACTGTCGGTCAGTTTCCTTCATTATTTTTACAAAGCATGTAGGCTCTAATATATAACTATCCTTTCATGACAATCATGCTTTTTTATCTTTTTTTGATATATAGCAAAGGGGGTGAGAAGAAAAAGTCAAGTTAAAATCATTTTTTTTCAAGAAAGGCAAAATCTTTTTTTCGAAAAAGGCAAAATCTTTGTTTTTGAAAATGTCAAAATATGTGTTTTCAAAAAAGATAAGTTAAAATAATTTTTTTTCATTTTTTTTCTCTCAAAAAAAATTTTCAATTGGTTACTCAAAATTTTTCTTCGAAAATGAAAATTTTATTTCCTAAAAAGATTTTTGAGAAAATTCTACTCATTTAAGAAAATTAAGTTAGAAACTTTCAAAATTTGTTTTTTTTCAAAAATTTCC
This sequence comes from Boesenbergia rotunda, assembly GCA_024364735.1. NCBI lineage: Eukaryota > Viridiplantae > Streptophyta > Magnoliopsida > Zingiberales > Zingiberaceae > Boesenbergia > Boesenbergia rotunda. The sequence continues at coordinate 438,756 of JAGFNQ010000153.1, read as the reverse complement.
TTTACTCAGAAGTTTTCAAAAATTTTCTTTGGAAAAACTTTCAAAATAGAAAAATTGCATATTTTCAAAAGATTCTGGGGGAGATTTTCAAATTAAAAGAATCCTTATGCAATGTTTCAAATTTTGGCTAAGAAAAAAGGGGAGATAACTAATGAAGGAGGAGAGTAGAAAATCTATTTTTATTCTTTGTTTCCAGTATATAAATATCATGAATTTGTTTTCTGGTTTTAACTTAACTTTTGAACGGTGTTACCATAAATCAAAAAGGGTGAGATTGTTGGTGCCAGAAGCACCAAATCGACCCTGGTTTTGATAATGGCAAAGGGTTCAAAGTTAAGTTTGTATTTTTATCTAATGAATTTATCAAATGTGCAGGAAAGTCCTAGTTCTCCTAGGCACAAAGTCTTGACCTGCAGGGTTGAGCAAGAACTCTTGGTCAAGGACTGGGCAAGAAGACCTGGCCGAGGGTTAGGCATGAAGTCCTAGTCATGGACTTGGCAATGAAGTCCTGATTCGGAAGATTGTGCAGGAGTCTTATCTGAGCGAGGATTGCGGACAGAAGTAGTGGCGGGTCGAGGTATGGACGTCTCAATATCCGTGTAACACCCAATAATTTTCATGAATTATTAGGAATTTTTCTGAATTTTCTAGCAATTTTTCAAAATAAAAATAAAAAGAAAAAGAAAAGGGTCGGATGAGGGTTTGATCTCGCGACCACGCGGCAAGCCCAATCCTTAAGCAATCTCGGCTAACCGGAAGGTTGGGGATATCAAGCAAAAAAAAGGATGGATCGAAAATATGTTATAGGTGAGTAAGCCCATTTCATGAAGAGGTGTTTCAACTTCCGCTTAAGTTGCGATTAAATCCCCTTTTAGGGATGGGAGTCGGCGGAAACAGGGCAAAAGGGGGCTGCGAAAACAGGGAGAAAACAAGGGTTTTCTTCCTCCTTCTTCTTCCTCTTGAGTAGAGAACCTAGGGCTTCTTCCCTAGGGCCAAGGAGTGAAGTTTCTCGCAAGGAAGAGAAAAGGAGTCCTACGCTAGGATTTTCTACATACTTAGTGAGTTTTCTTCAAGAAAAGGGGGGTAAGTAGATCACTCACCTGCAATAGAAGTAGTTTCGTATGTAGTTTCTCGTTATAGAATCGTGATTTTGTGATCTAAGGGCATGCTTTAAGAATATTGTTTTATTGTGTGATTTAAGTTTCTGAAGAATACATGTTTTATCATAGAACCTGAATTCAAGTAGGTTTTGTGTATGTGAATCTAAGCATGATAAGACCAAGTTCTTGGAAAGTCCCAAAAATAAGTTTTGGGTTAAGGGTGTTAGTAATATGAGAGAAGTGTCCTAAGGCAATCGCCTTATGATTGTAAATATTTATTTTAATAAATTAATATTCACTATTTGAGTATACATGTTTGTGTATTTGATTGGAATCTTAAACTCATTTACTGAATGTCCGCAATACAATTCACAGCATGAGAGAATTTCTGATGAATTCACAACTAGTGATTATCTCTACATGTGCAATTGTGAAGTATTGAAAATGTCCCTAGTTGATGAATTGATAAATACGGACACTATCAATTCTGTTGAGACTAGTGTAACGACCCGCCTTCTCTACCTTAGACGGACCTTTACTTGACTACTTCTTGACTCTAATGCACGACTAAAAATGCGAAACTTTCTTTTTTTTTGTGTATTTAAATCTATCTAAGAATGATATTCTAACTTTAATAGTCATGCATTTAAACTCATAACACAAGGTTCTATAATATTGCTAAAACATTATGGAATATGAATGTAATTTTTCTAAGCATATTTAAAGCAATGAAAACTTAATTCAAAAGGAGACTAACGACATCTTGGCACATGCATCAAATAACTCCTAAGCATTTCTACCTATCCAAACTCCACTTGTCAGATTCTATAACATTTCTAGAACTTCATAGAATGTAAATCTTACCTTTCTACCGAATTTACAAGCATTTTAAGCACAATTAGGACTTAGTCCAAAAGGGAATAATAAGCTCAAGAATAAGTCTAAAATTCAATGTATCAACATGCTAAACTACTCATGCCCTTGCTCATCTAGTGCATTCACAAAAATGTGCATACTAATTGAAATGACATGGAATCTTCATTCTACAAAATTGAGCATGTAAAACTATCCAAAGCATAAATGTTTAATAAACTCCATAACACAATAACTTGGAATTTGGAAACCTTAAACATTGCATTTCAAATAAGCTAAACTGTCTCGTCCCAAGGACCTCTCCAAGGTCAGCCACCACACACACGTTACTCAGCACCGCCTTGTCGCCTTCCTTCAGAATTGCTTACCTTTATCTTTACCTGCAACAAGAGGAAATGCAATTAATAAGCATAAAGCTTAGCAAGTACTATCTAGCTCACAAAATCTCGAAAGGTGCAAGCATGCTTTTTAAACAATGTAAAATCACATGAGATACTTTTATGCTTAAAAGAAACACTAAAACATGGATAACTCAAAACATACATACTCAAGCATTAATAAATCTTAACTCACTTTTACTTGGCTTAACTTGAAACTTTAGCAATTCTTTAACTTTAAACCTTTCTTTAACTTTTAGAAAACTCCCTTAAATTTTAGAAAACTTTGCTAAAGCATATACTTGAAAATAATAACTCACTTGGATCCACTTAAGACGTAAGTACCATCTTATGCGCGTTCCCTAAAAGGTTGGGGTAGCGAGCCACCAATCCTAATAGAGCAGACCTTGGTCTACCAGGGCCAAGACCTTGGAATTGGACACCTGGATTTCTTTAACGATGCCCTTGGACGCCGGGTATTGGCCTTAGAAAATAAAATAGCTTTTCTCTCTTTTCTTTCTTATCTTTAAATGCCTTGGCATTTTATCGAACACCTTGTGTGCCCGAATCCCTAAGTCTTGACTTTTGGGGATTTCGTAAGGCCTTGGCCTTCTCTTTTCTTTTTCTTTATCCTTCCTTTCTTTTCTTATAGATTTCTTAGACCCTAACTCACATAGGATACTCTATCAAATATATATAAGCATATAATGAACTAAGATCACATGCAAAATCTCAAACTAAAAGTAAATATCTCTTTTAAAACTTTTAAGGGAAAATTCTTGCGGAAAACCGCCTCTTACTGCTGGTGAGCAGTACTTACCTTGATTTCTTGGACTTACAACCGAAATTA